>CM046311.1:24503193-24630690 GCA_025267735.1 Mactra quadrangularis | reverse complement strand
TTGATTGTCGATAAAAAAGTTCAAATTATACTAATATCTTTTATATCTCCCTTAAACATTAATTTGACCAATTAACAAGAATGTCGCTTCCGGAGTTTTCTCAAGTGACTTAGCCAAAACCTGTCCTTAATGTCGATGAAGGTACTTATCTGAAAATGCATTATTTTCCTTTTTATACTCTTTACTTTATGACGGAAATACAAGCTTACAACTTCAACATTAATTTGAAATTATAAAGAGATAAATATTAGTGATTGATTTAAATTATCTGTATTTTATATTGTAGAAAGATGAACAACTCAACTGACAATGCTTTACTCCTTGAAGATCTTAATCATACATACGCTGAGGAATTTATCCCAGCAACGATCCTGTTGACGACAGTGATATTTATTGGAGTCGTCAGTAATTTATTTGTGTTTATTTTCTATGCGTTTAAATCACCAAGATCAGTGATTAATTTTATGATATCTTTAGTGTCGCTGAACGACGCTCTAGTAGACATTGTGATGATCCATGATGCTGTGGAGTTTAACTACTTTGTTGATTATAGAAACATTGCCTTGTGCAAAGTGACTTACTTTTTAAAACATTTTTTAGTATTCAATACAATCTCTTTGACGGTCGCCATAGCAGTTGACCGTTACAGATTGGTATGTCATCCTTTCTTGCAGCAGATAACGATTAAAATGGCACAAGGTATTGCTATCACTATATGCATAGTTTCGTTTACTGTAAGCGTGCCTTATTTTTGGATAGCTGAAATTGCTACATTGACTTTCAAGGGAGACAATGAATTAATCACCGCATTCCATTGCTCCCTTTCAGACAAAAGTCCAAAGGTAACTGTTCTCAGAGCGTTTTTCGTGGTAGATGTATGTATACATGCCATATACTTAATCACTTTGATCATTTCATATTATAGATCATACGTCAAGTAATACGTATAAGGCAAAAATTAAACACATATAAACCACGTGGTTCTAACGCGCCAACATCATCCAGTTGCAGGAGCGCTGAAGAAATGTCAACTTTGAATATCAGTGTTGAAAAGATTACAACGGAAAGTCAAATGGATCGTGATTGCCATAGTCACTATGAAGATTTTAATACCACAGAATTGGATATCGCTGATTCCAGCAGTAACGCAAAGCAACCAAAATCAAGTCTCTTCAGAATCGATAAAAAGGAAATAAAGTTGACCATTATGACGTTTGCTATAACTATTGCAAATGTTGTCTGTTTTGTACCTTATTACTTGAGCATGTTATTCATTGAGGCATCCATGGATGGGACTAGTCTGTTATATACAGTTGGTGAACTGATGGCACGTAGAAGCTTTACATTATATTCTGTAATAACTCCATTTATTTTGATGTTCAATAATGAATCACTCAAGCATTTTGTTTTCAATATTTTCACATGTAAATGAGACATTCCCTGACAACGTTTATTGAATTTCATATTTTTCAGTAATAAATTTATGGTGCGGAACACATCCCATTCAGTCGCAGAGCAGTACGGGAATCTTGAAAGTTAATCCCTACTTTATCCCTTGGCATCCCCGCACTGATCCCTGGAAGGGGTGCGAGTAACAAATGATTGGTTCATAAATATAATCACTAAAATCAATGTCATCTTTTAATTTTATTTCAATTATAGTTATCGAATTAAATATTGAAAATCGTGTGTTCTATGTTTTTTTTATTCAACTATAAGTATACATGTATAACAAAACATACTTCTCAAACTTATGTCGACCACCAGCAAATCACGTGACCACAACACAGAATAAAGTAAATGTAAGTCCTATGTTGACATACTTCTGCAACCAGATACTTGTAAAAACAGTAAGTTAATAAAGTGGTTAACTAGCTACGTAACTTGTTATCCTATTACATTTTTTTTCATAAATCGCTAACTGGTAAGTGGTTACATTTATCTAGTTACGTAACTAGATAATCACTTAACGAACAAGCTGATCTAAAATCTCTCACTGGTCAGTGGTTACATTTATCTAGTTACGTAACTAGATAATCACTTAATAAACAAGTGCATTTAAATCTCTAACTGGTTATTGGTTTCATTTATCTAGTTACGTAACGAGATAATTACTTAACGAACAAGTTAACCTAAAAAGTTGGGTTTTTTCCATTTCAAGGTATCGCGCGAGTTTGGCGCATTAATACCTATATATTGTCCAAACTGAATTGAGTGTCGACGTTTACGTTTTCTAGTTACAGTTGAGTTTACACCTAAGTTCACGCAAAGTGCACTTGAATTGCAGTTCATCCGCACATGGTATGCACTTCATGGGCACTTAAAGTGCACTTTTGATATAATCAGGGTGAATATTGCTGTTGGTAGTTACATGGATACATTGAGTGTAAAATCTGATCTATATGATTTGTTTATCCTGAATTTTTAACATATGGAAATGGAAATGTTTTATGTTATCTTGACTTTAAAAGCCCTTGAAACTGTAAAATCAGGAAGGAAGAAAATTGATTATAATTATCAAATTATCTTCTTAATAAAGGTTAACCGCCCCGCCCCGCACTCTCTCTCTCTCTCTCTCTCTCTCTCTCTCTCTCTCTCTCTCTCTCTCTCTCTCTCTCTCTCTCTCTCTCTCTCTCTCTCTCTCTCTCTCTCCACCATCTCTCTCTCTCTCTCTCTCCACCATCTCTCTCTCTCTCTCTCTCCACCATCTCTCTCTCTCTCTCTCTCTCTCTCTCTCTCTCTCTCCACCATCTCACTCTCTCTCTCCACCATCTCTCTCTCTCTCTCTCTCTCCACCATCTCTCTCTCTCTCTCTCTCCCACCATCTCTCTCTCTCTCTCTCTCCACCATCTCTCTCTCTCTCTCTCCCATCTCTCTCTCTCTCTCTCTCTCTCTCTCTCTCTCTCTCTCTCTCCACCATCTCTCTCTCTCTCTCTCTCTCTCTCTCTCTCTCTCTCCACCATCTCTCTCTCTCTCTCTCTCCACCATCTCTCTCTCTCTCTCTCCACCATCTCTCTCTCTCCACCATCTCTCTCTCTATCAACGCACTCTCCGATCGATCTTTCTTGCATATCGGTCCATCTCGGTATTTTAGCTTTTCGGTCAACTTAGGTCTTTTTGCAATTTCGATCATTTTGCAATCTCGGCCATTGTGCATTTCGGTCAATCTCGGTTTCTATGCATTTTCGGTCTATCTTGTTTTTTTTTGTATTTTTTGCTTTTCGGCCACTTTCGGTCTTTTGGCATTTTCAGTCTTTTTTCGGTCAGGTGCTTTTTATCGCCTTTTTGCATTTGGCGATAGGAGACGTAGTGGGATTCGAACCTACAATGTTCGGATTACAAGTCAAGTATCACATCCACTTGGCTATTCATCCCGCTGTTGTGAGTAACATTTTATTTCATATATAAATTTACTATAGCCAATTTTCGCACCTTTCTTTCATAACATACAATAGCCACTAAACCTACGGTCATTTTACGTTATCACCAATCCCACTCGAGTTATTTCCCTTTGATAGTAATTGATGACCGTGTCTTTATTCAGTGATGAAGTAAATGTACTCAATGGATATCGGCTAGGAATGTAAACAGTACTAAACACACACAAGTTAGTGTGATAAGAAAGTAAACATACACTGTAAGATTTTATGTGTTCAACGATTATTGACTTGAATTTTATTGGATTTTATGTCAAAAACGTACAATTTAAGGATTTTAAGATGACGCTTAACAACAGGTAAATTTTGCATTACTTTTCATCTATATTCTGTGTAATGATGTAAAGTGGGACAAAATTTTGAATTATATGAGCTTATATTGCGTGAAGCATGGTTTAGAAGCTATGTACAATATACTAAACTATTTTAGCGTGTCCTAGTTATAACACTCTAAATACCACTGTGTATGGCCATGTATTTTACGTTGAGCTTAAAAACAACAACTTTATTATTATAAATGAAAGTATTCGTTAACTTTATTTGCACTCAGTGGTACATGTATGTAATGGAGAGTCTTAAAAGATCACATTCATTAAGTTAGCATTTACGCGCATTTTATGCGATACTACGCTTCCGGGTTATTTCCAGATTGTCCCTTGGTCTCAGCCATGGATATATAATCATACGTCTTTGAGAGGTCTATATCACTACAACGTTCATATACAATTACATGTAAATTACATGTAGTTCAATTATTTCAGCCAAGAAAACGCTCGCAAATGCTCTTTTGATATAATAAGTTAAGCTTGATTTCACAATAAAATGTCGTTGCCCAATAAACAACTCGTTGCTATGCAATTGTCCATTCATAAGCTGACTTATGACTTTTTTTTATTTTAAATTTTAAGTACAAATGTAGATGTGACACAATTTTATTATAACTTTATTGTGAAATATTGATGTGCCACAACTTGATGAAATCACTTTCTATTTTGCTGTCAAATCACTCAGAACTAAACATTAGATTAATTAAAACAAT
Source organism: Mactra quadrangularis (assembly GCA_025267735.1). NCBI lineage: Eukaryota > Metazoa > Mollusca > Bivalvia > Venerida > Mactridae > Mactra > Mactra quadrangularis. The sequence continues at coordinate 24,626,214 of CM046311.1, read as the reverse complement.
CAGGATAGACGTTCCTTCTTAAATGACCACGATGATATGTACTTGAATGGAATTTGAACAAACGCGCAAAAATAAAATATAATTTTTGAGGCTCAAAATTAATAGACCGTTTGATGGTAGTTCCCTTTCTGACATAAATCTCGCCGTTTTGTCTTACACTGTTCACATGACTTATAGTGTACATTTATATTCACTGGTCACTGTCTGATGATGTATGGCTATATAGGTATATATACGTGTATGTATATTGTATAAATCACACGATAATGGTTTAGACATGTATCCTGACAGAAACTTTGTTGGTATCAGAAAGAAAATAGTGAAAATAGCCATATTCACTTAGTATGAACAGTAAAACTTGTCTCATGGATTCAATAGTTTCGAAGATTTTTGTAATATGGGGAGAAAAAGTTAGGCTTATGCTCAATATGGGGATCGAGCCCACGACAAGTCAGATGCTCAACTTAATGAGAAAATCGGGTCGATGAACAAAAGATACAAATAATTTAAACATTGGTCGGAAACGTGAATTTCCGTTGTAACGGATAGAAATAACGTACAAAATGTTTCGTGTCCATTAAATGTGTCGGTATTACGAATTTGTCGTTGTAACGGGTGTCGTAGTATCGCGATCTGGCTGCACTATATATTCAGCCATGCTAGTTACCTGGTAACGACATTCGGAATTCCCCGGCCATTCAATGAATGCTGATGACGTTTGGCGCTCGTAGATTTCACGACTACATTTAGTAAAAGGTAGATTATTGTATTCTCATTATGAGAGCCTAGAATTGTACTCCCGGAAAAAATGGTAAGGTTAAGGATCACCTAATATGACTCGGAGTTGAACAATGATTTAAAACTAAATAGTACCAAAAGTTAGTATTATGAACTCTCTCTCTCTATCTAAAACGACCAGCATGGGTTCCATGTAGCGATACACAATCACCTTCACAATTATAAAGTAGAGGTATTTAACCGATTTCATATCCTTATTTATGTGCAAAATTATAACTACAATGTACATGTATCAAGATGGCGAGTTAGAATTCGTAATATCCAAGTTTTCAAATTTAAGCCTAATAAATCGTATACATGAACATAATACAAAATCCGGTCAGATAAGAGTATATACTTATAAAAGGATACAGATTATTTTCCCGTTTAATAAAATGAAATTTACAATCCTAACTTATCATAATTCAGTATGCGAAAGGAAATATCACAAACTTTTCATTCGTTCGACACTTTGTATGTCTTGTCTAAAATAATGTTTGGCTCCCTCGTTACAATTACGAGTCCTAGTATACCCATTTAGCAATGGTAGTGGTCAATGCTACCCCAGCAACTTCTTAAGTATAGCCAGTTTTATCATAGTTGTCAGGATTGTAAAAACCCGGGTCGATAGCGCAGTTGATAGCGCGTCGGGATTTGGAATCTCGTTTCCCGAAGGGGGTACGGGTTCGAATCCCACCCGGGGAGGTTATACCCTTCCATGAAAATTTGATAAAAATGTCATTTTTCCTCCATTGATTAGATAATATGGAGAAGTTTCCGGCCTTGTGGAAGGGTACGTGAGTACTGGTTATAGACAAGGGTCCTTGAAAGCTAGGTTAGGTGCGCTGGACGCTGTAAAATGACACAGCGTTAAACCCAGTAAAAAAACCCACAAAAAACAAAAACAAAAACAAGGTTGTAAAGAGGTTTCCGTGTTTGCATTAACTAGCTTAACTGGTTAAGGTCGGTCAAATAACATATAAAGTACATATTGAATACATGTACTATCAAGCGTGCGATATTTTTTATTATTTTGACTAAGTTAAAAGTAATAGAATTGAACCATATGACACTGTACTTGGTGAATTTCTTTTGAAGTACCGGTGTAGTTTGGTATTGTATGACAAAATATCAACTTACATTTGTGAACACGAATGATAGGATATACCTACCATATATCACAATACAGAGCACGTTTATGTTTCGGATAATGAATTTAAGGCTATAAACTATAGTCGATGGATGGATTATGTCTCATAAAGTGTAATTATGTTTTAAAATTTATAAGTACAAATGTATTTATTTGTCTGCTTATTTGCCACAGCATACAGTTAAAAGATCAATGACTCGAACTCGAGGGGTCATTAACAAAGTTCGAGCGCGGCCGAATTTGTTGGAATTCTACATTATTACTTCCCTTTGTTTCGTACTTGTTTTCTCCCTTTTGGTTCATTATAAAGATCGACATTTCATATTGTTAAAATGTTTCGGGATTGCCCTTGATTCTCATATCGTAAACTTTCAAATGCATTAAATTTATTTGATTATCTAAGATTTACTACCTTGAAGTTCGGATGTTTCAATCTATGTGAAATAAGGTAAAGCAATAACATCATGTTGACTCGAGTCACTTGTCTCTTGCAATTTAGTTTTATTGCCACGTAACCTACTTCAGCCTACTTCAGAATTGATACCTGACTGGCTAAAATTGTCAAAATAAAAACAAAATATTTTGAGTTAGGCCTTACAATTGAAACCAACAGTTGACCTATGGTTTTCTGCGATAAAGGAAAGCAAGCGTAATGAAAATATATATGATGTATGATATACAGTGTTTTTTAGTATAATTTTTTAACAATCTTAGTTAGGAAGGAGAGTAGCACTTAAATGACAATAGATCTACCTTATTGTTTTTGTGGGATTTTTAGCAATATATAGAATAAGCTGTCATGATCAAACTGATCCTATAAACCTCAGTTGTTTCTAAATTGAAATTCATTGTAACTTTCAAATGACCTTTAAATTATGGAAAATACAAACAAATGTTATTATATCGTATTTATGATATAATGATTAAGACACACATTTAATATAAGTATAAGTAAACACAATAGAATGGTCATATTTTTAAAAGTCGACGGGGATTTTACACACCTGAAGGAACGCGGCATGCTTTGGTCTGTATTGTCTGTCCGTCCGTCCGTTTGCAATTTCGTGTCCAAACTATAATTTTGTTACTATTATAAGTTTCTTTTCAAATTACTTGTCACAAACTACCCCACCATTAAAACAATGTGTCGCACACTTTTTTCCATATGTACGTCTCTCAAAGTTTAAAGTAACTTTAGGGACAAAAGACATTTACGACAGCTAATACTTCGGACGGATAATGCTCCGACTCTCAATGTCCTAGTTTTACCTCTATGTAAGATTTGGAAAACAGAAATGCAAGAAGTAAGAGATAAAATTCATTTTAAAACTGGTATAACTCATTTAAATTTTACATCATATAACATACCATGCTATAGGAAGACGATAAATGGAAGTATTTAATCAGTTGTCACCACTATTGAACGAACTTGAATGTAGGTGTCTTATTTTAAAAGATGTTTAAATGTTGAAATTCAATCGTCTATCATACAGTTTCTCTTCACATAATTATGCCTCTGTCACTATCATGTAACACGACTTTACAAATTTACATCAAATTGGTGTCCTGTCACATGACAGACTGTCGAGGTTTGATTACTTCCGGGACACTATTCGGAAACATCGGTTATAGTCGTAATATTTCATTGTTAGCAAGATGTCCAATTCTGTAACATTTGCGCCCAAAATTAAGCGCGGATAATGTCGATTTTCATACTCGGTACTTCTAGTTAATGGAAACTTGGTAACCTCTTTACAATCTTTGCTATAAGGTTGTTGTGATAGGGAAGACCACTAGCATTGAAACATTTGTCTAAAATGTGTGTTAGTTGTAGTCGGTTTGGTGGTGTTGTTGTGGCTGTTTGAGAGATAGTTTTTATTCGAAGGAGGATCGTTTCTATTAAACTAAGGTTCTCCGAAGGAATGAATTCGAAATAGTTTTTATTGAAAAGTAGCTGTTGTAGAGACAGGGGGGTGGAATTCCATTTTCCCACTTGATCACGTACAAGTGAAATCTAAAAATCAAATTGTTCACGATCAAAATCCAGAAATACAATTCTCAAAATAAAATATAGTGAACTTTGATATAAAATGCGTGTTATAAGTTATAAAAATAATTGAATGAAATAGTTCAATTCTAAATATCATTTACATTATTAAGTACATGTATGTCATGATATTTTACTGATAAAAAATATAACTTGTCTAAGGACAAATTGGCACTTGTCCGCACACATAAATGTTTGTTTGTTTGTTTGTTTGTTGCGTTTAACGCCGTAGCAACACATATAAGGTCATATAACGGCAGTCAGTCAACCTACTCAATCCTCCCGGAAAGGCTAAATCTCTGGATTTAGCTGTTAATCGACTACTAAGCGCATACTTTCGTCAGTGACTGACAACTGCCCAACATAATTAAAAATCATTGGTAGGAGGGAGAAATAACTTACTGTCAAGCTCCATGAAAGTATGCCCCGCCCGGGAATCGAACCCATGCATGACCCCTCGATCAGTAGACTTGCGTGCTACCAACTGAGCTAGCCGGGCGGCTCACATAAATGTACAAGTCGGACAAGTTGGGCATATGAATTCCACGTTCCTGAGAGATGTGTTTTTGTGTCTCACTTTCATTTATAAATGCACAATAGCGGTGAATTTGTGTGGCTAATCTATTATAGCATGGGGACTGATAATTCAATGCAGGAGGTTTCACTTTTTGTTCTTCCCTACAGATTTTCAAGATAACCATAAGCTTATCAAATTAAGTTGTAAATATATTTCGGTCTTTGGACTTACAATATTATTATATAGTGTTAGATTTAAATTTCAAAAAAAAGAATATGTTTTTGTTTTCAGTTCAGAGATAAGTTCGAGTAGGCGTGTTTTAAAGGTACTCATTAACAACTTAAATTTTAACTTAAATATCAACTTTTTCTGAAAGTAACTAAATTATATGGAAACATTTTTTGATGCAGGAGTTCGTGTTTTGATAATGACATTTTTAGTGCAAATGGACTTACAACTATACAGATGATGGTGTTTCAATTATTAAAAATCTACCCCGTATGTCACGGTATAGACAATTTTAGTGCATTTTGTGACTTTTATTGAATATTTCTTGGAATCTATAGGTCAGTTTGTCTTGAAATAATAAGAACTTTTGTTTTGACACAATTACAGACACTAAATGATATTTTGAAAATATAGAAAAATCATAACAAAATCTGTGAACTAGTACCTTTAAATATTCTTATACTCCATACTGATAACACGTACTTCAGTCGAGTACCAAGGCTCTCACTTGACGTCAACAATATCAACTCATTCAAACTTGAGTTTTTGCGATTATTTTCTAATGTTTGACAAAAATTTATTTTGACTTTTTTAAATCATACAGTCGACTGTAAAAATATGGTCTGTCGGGAAACAAGAATGATATTACTAGCTATTTTAAAGTCTAATCATGTAATTTTCCTTTCTACCTCACTTAATTGACTTGAAACACGCATGCCCCTACCTTAGAATCCTGGAAGAGTGATTTAATGAGGGTCCCTCTTTTCCATGGGGATCAAAGACACACATGTGCCAATCCTCGTACATGGTTTTGTCCCTTATTCTACATGTATTTCATGAAAAAACTACTTGTTAAAACCACTGTAGTTTAATTGTTATACTTACCAATATTAACGTCAATTAATCCATTCATATGATAATTTTATTAAGCTCCACTCAAATCATGTCAAGTGTCTAATCATGTCTTCATAAAACGTGTTTCTAATTAAATACAGTAAGACCTCGATATAACGATCACTCGTAAGACTGTTTCTAATTGACTCATTTATCTCATTACTGACAGGGTAGATAATTTTTCGGCTCTATAATTATGAAATAGTCTAATTTTCTACTCAGCTTAGGCGAATATACCTAGGGATAAGAGGGCTTACACCCTACCCTAGTATATGTTAACATATTACAAATGATAATCTCTCAGAGCTTCCCTTACATTCTGATCAAGGTGAAAGGGGTACATCGGGCATGATAATGAAATAGGAATGTTTTCTATGGATTGAATCACCTTTGAACAGCATGTCTTTTACACTACTCTCCAAAGCCGGGAATTGCATATACATTGAAACCCCTCTAAACCGGAAACCCTCTAATCCGGAATTTTCTGCAAAACGGACTTTTTTCCATACATGTTACTTAATCAATAAAGTTCGACTAAAAGGCCTTCAGAATCAATGATCTTAGCTGAATAGTTTGTATATAGGGTCCTTTTTCTTCTCATATTTAGCATTTTTGGCTTAACAATCATCGATGATCGTACAATTTTGTCATAATCAAGGTGCTCTTTATAAAGTTTTACTGTATACATGTACACCACTTTTCATAAATTGTCGACAGTTTAAACAAAAGCTGTAAAGTGAGTTAGGACCCTGTTGATGAAATTAATCAAGTATTTGCCATTTCATTTAGGTATTGTTACGTTAAGATCGTACTGTAAAGATATTAACTTCAGCCTACAAATCATGTTAATATATTTGACAGAAAGGTAACGACCTACTATCTCATAATTACCACATGTATGGTGATTATATGTGTTTCTGTAACAACGGGGAAGCGATGAATGAACTCATGAGCTAATTGTTTCCGGAATTACTCGGTCATTTCCGGCTAAATTCGGCTGTGTTCGGTAAAGAGCTAATTTCAACATAATATCGATGGTTGCTTTATAGTGCTTGGCAGATAGTGCAATATACGAAGGATATGGTAATTACGAGTATGTTATAGAAATAAATAAGCGGAAACATAATCGGAATATTCCGGCTATTCGTCGCGTGCTACAACTCACCGAAGATTCCCGAGGTTATTGGTATCAATATACATGAACTTCAAGTCCCAAGTGACTGGTCGTCATATTTTTCTACTGTATCAGTTTCTATTATTCTTTCTCACTCACTCGCTCACTCACTCGATCATCTGAATGTATTGATTATCGTGTAGAAAATATTAGCTACAAGTCTAGGACTCAGTTACATGTGGTTTGTTCAACAATTTCTATTCTAAACGTATAAGTATAGGCCTAACTGCTGTGTATTATACATTTTGTCTTTAAACAACAGTGATTACTGTACTGTTTTTACTCGGTGCGTTTTTATGCTCATGTTTAATGCACATGTATCTTATGATAAAGGGAAGTGGTATACGTCAAATAGATGTAGTTGTGAACTAGTGACAGGGCTGGGTTAATTAGAAATGCATGTATAATGCATCGAGTAGGAAGAAGTGACTAAACAGAGTGGTAAGAATATCATTGTTCCTTGTGGTACTCAGTTATTCATTGGAGTTATTTTTCAGTGTATCATCTCAGAGTTAAGCACCAGGATTAGCGGTTCTACATATTAGTGACTGGATTAAATTATTCATCTATATAATGTTACTATGTTTCAGTGTTTAACAAAGTGAATGAACATGTGCTTGAAATAGTCGATATGTGAATGGATTGATTATAATATTGTACATATATATACATGTACATGTGTACTTATACATATAGATGGTTTAGTTAATACATCGATAAGAAGACAGCCACAACCATGCAGAAGGAGGAAGTAAGTTTGTTTTTGTGGTTTTCAGGGGCGGATTCAACAAATTTTATGGGGTCAAATTTTTATGTATGTGTTCCACATGTTAGGACAACCGACTCTAGGCTTGCCTTTTTGGGGGGTGGGGGTGGGGGTGGGGGCACAGTTCATATAACGAAGTCATTGGAACGTTTTTAAAACAAATGAAAATCTAAACGGGTGCGGTTCGGACTCCAGACCCCCCTCCCCATTCTCTGCATCCGTCAATTGGACATGTACAGTCACAGGATACTCGATAGTATTCTTCTACCTGAAGAAATGTACAACTTCTAAATCAATGCTGATTGAATTTCAGTCGATATTTTAATGAAACAGTTACAAGTCTTGCATTTTCCCAGGGGTTGACGTTAGAAACTTTCAAGATAAAATAATTGTAAAGGCAATCCAATTAGTCGGGCTATACTTAGCTATCAGTTTATTGAAAACTTTTGGCGTGTGATAAAATAGATACGTTAAATTATTGTTTGACGTACGTGACGTATAAAACCACGCCTGAACGATTAATGCATTTTATTTGAACAAACTTGTGAGTAGTACTAAAACATGCTATTATGTCAAGTTATCCAACTAATGGAGTTAAATTGCTCTTGTAAAATAAATTATTATGCTTGTTTTAAGTGTTTTTCAAGGATGGATCTATAATTTTGATCCAGGAGAAGGGGTAGCGGAGCGGGTAGTTAATCCTAGTATAGATTTAAACTATTCGTATGAGGGTGACTTCATGAAACTATCTTTCTTTTAAATTTACAAAAAAACTTAACTATCCCATTAGCCATGTATCCAAGGGCGTGTATTATCAAAGATCTTCTGTGTGATTTTTGTCACAAACCGTTCTACATTTCATTATCATACTATTTTTGATACAAATGTAATATGACCCCCTGATCTATGTTTTTGATCCGTGCATGTCTTTTTACCATAGCCGTATAATTATCATGCACATTTGATAGTGTTATTTTACTGCATGTTTTTGAAAAAATTCTATATTTCTCTCATACCAGACGTTCTAATGTTTACATGGTAAATTTAAATCTAATGTATAATTCATGTTGTTTATTCCCCCTGGTTAACGTATGTTACATGTTTTTACATTCGTCCCTGTTCTGACTGAGTTGTACACTTGATGTTAATATATACAAAGTAGTTTAGATACACGTCTTTAAGTGTGATTGAATAATTGTATAATACTTTTGTCTGAACATTTTGTATAAGCCTTGAGCACTCCATATCAGAGACAATTTTAGGGGATGGGTCTAGATAGTTTAAATGGTTATTTTGTAAGAATATTCTGTGTGAAAAGTTATTGGCCTTTTACCGATGGATACACCTAATAATAAGCTGTAAATGACGAGTCGAAAATGAGGGCCAGGGAATTTGGGATCATGGATCATGTATCTAGATCAAACGCGTTTAAAAAATTTGATAAATCCAATCTATCCATCTCGGACTTATTCCGGAGCCAATCATTGCAAATTACATGTTTCAAAGCTAACGGGTACGTTGAAGTATACAGTATGTAGTTCTAATTAGAAGCGACCAGCACGGTGCCGATTCAAAAGCATATATAATACAGGGGCGGATCCAGGATTTGTTCTGGGGGGACGAACTTTTTCTAGGGGGTCCAAACTTTCGAACCACAACCACATTATACACTTTTTGCAGAATAATGCAACATATTAATAATAAAAACTACATAACCATTAAAAACATGTTAAGCACCGAGAAAAATGCTTCAAGCTACTAAAAAATGACGTACAGTCAAGAAATACACTTATGGACAGATACAGTTTGCAAATTCTAGAGGGGGTCCTGACCCCCCCTGACCCCCACTAGATCCGCCTATGTAATATGTATGTATACTATAGTGTTTTGACTCAGGACTATGTTGGTCGCCTCGCATTCTCGTACCCGGAGGTTATCAAGATTCTCGAGCTAGTATCGAGCTAGTATCGAGCATATTGATAGCCTCTGGTAACGAGAATATTAAGTCGCCTCGATAGTCCTAATTATAATGGTCACTATATTTAATTACATGTACTCATAATTAAAAGTGATGATAAAACAGGAATAGTGTTCATTTCATTCTTAATGTGCTGGAATGTTGTATGTTAAAGTAACATCATACAAGAGCTGGATGTAATGTTTATATAATTAGTTAAAACAGATGGTATTGCTTGTTGCTTCATGCTACATGTTATAATGATGAGGCTCAGTAGAAGTGTAATATTCTCTATGTGAACTGGCAGATTTATTGAATGTAGGAAAATTTCAGAGCAGATTCTTCACGGTCTCAACCTAAGAATGAGATATTCGTCCGTGGGTACGTCTGCTTAGATGTTGCATAGTTCTGACACGAAGAATTTTTAATTTCATAATTACAATATTCATAATACACAAAATTCAATATATTTAATTCACGGCTTTGATTACCAACTGGAGTTTTCTTAAAAGATATTTATAAGTCCAGTCATCGTGATGAAGGACGTATGTGCGGTTATAACCGGAAAATGTTTCTTTTATCCTATCCCTATCTGTTGTAAAGTTACTTCCCTTTATTTACTCACGCCATTGATTTTCTACTGAAAATCTATTGATAAATGTATAAAAATCTGTGCTATAGATTCTTGTTTTGTTACTAAAGTATCAAACTAAAAGATTTCTAGCCGGTATATAGCTCATCATCTTCATCTTACCTGTAACATGTGTGCCAAGGTGCGGATCCAGGATCTTTTATGGGGGGTCCAAACTTGAACTACAGGGTCAGCCACATAATACACTTTTTGAAGAATAACGTGACATATTAATTAGTTCTGGCTACCAAAACTTTATTTTCACATATTGATTTTCATCGGATGCAACATTAACCCGTTCATTAACAGTGTAAACTCGGGTTAGCTGAAGACCTTAAGCTACATATCAATGATTAAATCTTCATAACCATTAGATCTATGTTACACACAAAAACGAGTGAATCCAACCCAAGAAAAATTGATTCAATCTACTTAAAAATGGCTTACTGTTCAGCAAATACACACATGGACTGGTATATTATGGAAATTTCAAAGGGGTCCTGAACCCCCCCCTTCCCCATGCTTGATCCCCCCCATGGTGTCTTGATCATGCTCACACACCAACAGACACAGGTTTAACATTTCTCTAGAACTAGTGGGGGCCCAAGCACCCCCTTGTCCCCAACTTGTAAAATCCCTCTCCTGAAGCTATTTGTCCCTTGACAGCCATGCCTCAACCTGCACAATTCTGAGTCTATGTTTGAAGCTTCATGGGGTTTGCTAGTTTGACATAGCTTGAACTATTATTTTCTTCAAACAACCTTCTTAACTTCTTAACATAGTCAAGCTCTCTATAAACATATTAAAACCATGTAAAATTTCTCAAACAGAAATTATTCTGATTGTTTAAACTGATAAAGTAGCATGATATTGATGTCTATGGAAATTATTATTGATTCATTTTGGCATTCTTCACTGTGCTAAACAATTGGCCTGTAAGCTACATCTTATAGCTATATCAGTAACATAAACTCATAAAACATAGTTTATTGAGTAGTTATCTTTCATTGGGATAATAAATCTAATGTTTGATCGACTTGGTTATATTACTTGAAATAAGTCAAGCACACCACTCAAGAATCCATATGAAAAAGTTGTTTTAACCATTTCGATCTGCTGTGAACTTACTTTTATTGTAACATTTCATTTCTTATTACTGTAAATGTCAATAGTACATGACTATCTTGCTGGGGAATTATAGGGCGTGTCTATACCCTCTGAAAGTCTTAAACTACATCCAATTTTTAAGGAAGGATTTAAATGATAGCATGGCTGTAAATATTAATAGTAAACCATGGAGGGGTATTACAGGGTGTCTTTATTATTCTGGAAGTCTAAATATACTTCCAGGAATTAAATGATAGGTGGACTGTCTTGACAGCTGGGCTGTCGTGACACTCCCTGACAGCTGGACTGTCTTGACATTTCCTTGACAGCTGGGCTGTCTTGACACTCCCTTGACAGCTGGGTTGTCCTGACACTCCCTTGACAGCTGGGTTGTCTTGTCACTCCCTTGACAGCTGGGTTGTCCTGACACTCCCTTGACAGCTGGGTTGTCCTGACATTCCCTTGACAGCTGGGTTGTCCTGACACTCCCTTGACAGCTGGGTTGTCCTGACACTCCCTTGACAAATGGGTTGTCTTGTCACTCCCTTGACAAATGGGTTGTCTTGTCACTCCCTTGACAGATATTTATCGGTTGTACCTACTGGGAAATTTATTCCATCTGCCCATACTTTACATGCTGTCTGTCTCAGATCAATAGTTATTTAAAGCAAAATGTTGTTTACACCATGTGAATATAAAACTGTTCTTAACAACCTCATCCATTAGCAATACCATAATAAAACAAGTCTAAAAGTATAATTGAATTATAGAACTTGGTTTTATAACATGTTACATCTGCTTTGCTAAACAGTAAACCTTAGTCATCGGTTGATATTAGTAGCACTGGGTGGGGTCAATAGTCCAGACTCCTGTTAATTTCAAAAATTAAAAAAAATGCTTTTAGCATACTTACCCCTTACTGTTCCCGAGAAATTCTTGATATTTTCTTGTAAATTCTTTGCATTGCACAAGCAGTCATCGCCTAAACACACTTGCTCAAGCCTGGGATGAGTGGAAATGATCCTGGGCTTGTTACAATCATTCTTTATAGTTGGGCTAGTTGATATTTTTGCCCTTTACTATGTAACAAAATATATTGGGCTAGAGCTAGAATAAATTAGAACAATGACGGCACATTCCATATTTATTTATTTATTATGTTGGGTTTAATGCCGTAGCAATACTTTGTATAAGTCATATAAAGGTATCCAGCGCACCTAACCTAGCTTTCCTGGACACTTGTCTATAACAAGTACACACCTACCCTTCCACAAGGCTGGAAACTTCTCCATATACCTTATTAATGAAGGAAAATTGACATTTAATATTGTCAAATTTTTATGAAAGGGTATAACCTCCCTGAGTGGGTTTCGAACTCATACCCCCTTAGGGGCACATGCCCTGTATATAATTTATATCAGTATAGTAATTCATATTATTCATATTATTCATTATAAAAATAATACAGATATACATAAAGATAATAGATTAAGATTAACTTACATGTTTTATGTCTATTTCAGGAGAAAGATCCTATACAAACATTCCTTGGTGGATCTAGGACAACATGGTTGTTTGTTACTGTAATCATTTTAACATTTAGATTGGCAAATGTAGATCCATCATTTGGCATTATAGGTCTTTTCCAATCCTATATACCAGTGTAAGAACAATTTATCTATTTATATACTCTCAATTTAGTTTATACTAATGTATTGTAGCTTGCTTGTGAACCAAGTTCTTACAACTTAGATTAATCACTTTTAAGTCAGCTTCCTGGTCTCCAATTCTGAACTAGTATGATATTTAGTTTCTTGCTCAAGGAAACAACAGGGTTGATTTTGAATTTGGTTTAAACCAATTAAGAGCTGGCTTTCCAGTGATTACCAAATCCAATGCCATTCAGTCACAACCACTCCCTTGTAGTGAAGTCAAGATATACAATGAATTGCATGATCTTATGGCTAAGTAGCCTATAAATAGTTGAGTTTCTAAATGTTTATTTTGAAATGTTCACAACAGGCACAGTTATGAGTGTGTACAGAAAATATCTGGGCTAATTTTAAATTGCATTAAATGTACTGATGGCAGAATTTTTAAAGTTATTATCTTAACTGTTATACTTAAAAAGAATGTGGATATGCAGTCATTATATCATAACAGTGGAATTATTCATAGAAACTTAAGTAGTGTAGTAGAAATCCAGAAATTCAACTTGTATTCTTATAAATGTGTATTCAGTTTGCGTTGATGATTGCGAGTAACTTTATGCTGTAGGGGAAATTGAAACAACCTAGAAAAGTTCAATAAATTTTCATTTAGTCTTTAATTTAAAGATATTTTGTTATATTACAGATTGAATCAAACACCAGATCCATTCAGTCTATGTGTTAGCTGTCTTATATTTTCTACTATTTTAACCATTGTACTGAATAAGGTAATTTTCCTTTATACATGCTTTACTTTTTATGCATCTTAAACAATTTGTTTGATTATACCCCCCCCCCAGCAAAAAAAATATTTTGGGGGTACATAGGAGTCTGCTTGTTGGTTGGTCGTTTGGTTGGTTGGTCTATACATGCTACATGTAAGTAATCAGGGCTTGAATTTAACAAAAACTTGGACTTGAAATTTTTGTGAGTTGATTTTTTTTATTACTTAAATGTGACTCCCATTTTTCTCAAAATCTTAACAGAATACATAGTTCAATTCATATATGCAATATAAAAACAACATAGTTCTATGTTTAACTATGCATGGAACAAGGGCGTTATTGTGGGATAGACAAAGAGTATTGAACATGTCTTTTAGGTGAATCTTTTATTGATACTATCGATCTATCTGGTCGTTTCTAAGCTTATTTGAGCCTCATTAGTTTAGAGAGTAATATTTTTTGTATCGATTTCAAGTAAAAAAATTCTCAAAAATTGCGAGTTAAAATAAAGGTTACTTGCAATTTTCTAAATCCCCTCTCAATTTGTGAGTATGCGAGCTTAAATTCGAGTCCTGAAGTAATCAGAGTATTTCAAATACCAGCACTTACTCTCAGGTGTAAATTCCTAATGGCATGTGCACATTTTAAAGATACAAAAAAGTTTCTACTGGAATAATTTACTTCTCTAAGACATTTAGTGTTTCCTAAAGTAAACATACAGCTACAGATGTTCGTCTAATGTTTAAAACATAAGTATATGTCTAATTACCTCTTAATTGTTTTTATTACTCACCTTTTCAAGAAGAATTTATGACAAGCTTTTACTGTGTACAGTAGAAGTCAGGAATTTTGCATGTGAAACTGGAAAGTTGAGAAAACTGCACACATTTTTGGTCCAGAAAAAAATCCTATACAAATATACATGTAACATAATAAAGTTCATTATTAGAAAACAATGTTAACAATATATCCCAGTATCAATATCAACACACTTCTTAGTGTGCCAACATCCATATCCAGGCAATTTCTGATCATTTCACATCAGCAGTCCGAGAAGCTCTCGGGCCAATACCTTAGCAAGTGTGCCAATATTTTTCCTAAGGCACATTTTTCCTGTTTAAAACCTCTTAGCATGTATATTATTGTATGTTTTACAGATTGAAATGGAGGATAGATCTAAAGAAGAGTTTCAGGTCACATGGTTACTGGTTACTGTAATCATTCTAATACTTAGAATATCTAGAATTGATCTATCATTTGGTATCATTGGTTTTGTACAAGCTTACATTCTAGGGTAAGGAAATGGCATTCTTTATGATGGGATTGTATGTTCTAGTTAACATTATTTGTCTATGATATTCAACAGCTTGATTAGCTCAGTTGGTAGAACATCTAACTTGCAAGCAGGTCACAAATATAAGCTCCGATTCTGGTACTTAGCTGTACTTCCTCCTAGCTATTACATTATATTTATTGGGTGAGTATTCTGATATTCAACAAGAATTAAATCGTGAGCGTGTATGACCAAGTCGTTATGGCACTGGACTGGTAATCATTGGATAGCCAGCTCTGTGTTGGTTTGAATCCCACCCAAAATCTACCTTTTATTTCCTTGAGCAAGAAGCTTTATCCTGCTAGCTCAGTACTGGGGGACCAGGAACCAGACTCGAAAGTAACTAATCTAACTTGTAAGAACTTATTTCACAATGGAGCTAAAATTGATAAGTATAAAAAATAAGAATGACTCAAATATTGAAAAAAATGTTTTAGCCAAATACGTTATCCACATTACATTGTAAATAAAGATGTTATTATCATGAATATTGTAAATGGCCAAAGGCATATGTAAATGCCGTCATTTGCCAATAAAGATGTATGTATGTATTATTATTATAGTTTCATTGGTGACACTTCTCTTACAGATTAGATACAGGAGCAGACTTTGTCAGTGTATTTGGTGGATGTCTTGTATTTGTTACATTAGTTTCTATGATTGTTAGAAAGGTTGGTATTTCTAGTTGTTTTATATTTCACACATGCCATAGATGTTTGTCTAGTGTGTGCAACTTATCCTACATGCATTTGTTGATTGAAAGCAATCTTACATGGATTCATGCATTATACAATTTTAATTGCGAGTCATCTTGAGTTGTTTTTTGATAGTTTTTAATGGGTTATTGTCTTTTGTTGGTTTTAAATCAAACATGTCCAAATCTATAAAATTAGTACATGTGGTTGTCTGGTTGTCCAAGACAAACCAGGAATATCATTTATCAGTTCCAACACTGGAACATTTTGTTCAGGCATCAAAAAATTACAAAAAATGTATAGTTAAGGTAGCTAACAAGACCAGTTCTGACAACCACCTGACAAATATTTGTGGACTGATTGCCATTAACAGTTGGCACTAATCATCCTACACATATGATGGATTGTCATGTGTCTTAAACATGGTACATTGTCACATGATCTTCAGAATGTAAAATAACTCTAGTTTTTTCTGTTCTTCTAGCGACTAAAAGATTGGGCAAAATCAAAGAGTGCATAGAATAACAATAACATTTCTTTATACAAATATGCCCACATACATGTAATAGATAATATAATTTGTGTCGCTTGTTTTACTGTATATTTCAGTTGGATGTATTAAACAATCTACCGAGTACACCAAATACACCGCAGACGTCATTACGTAAATCAGGTTCATTATATCAATTTTATAATCAAGATAAAATACGGAGAGAGTTATCAAAATATGATGAATCAGGTACAGTATACCAAGATATCATGATTACTAGAAACTGTCAGCTAGAAATCAATTAGACTTGGTTGATTTTCTGCTATTTTGATCCATATATACAGTTATGAGTCCATACTATTAAGGGTCAAGCTAGTTTAGAACAAAAATGGGTTCTTGAACTGATAATGCATTAAATTAACCCAATTATGTTAGATCACCTGTGTGTACAGTATTTTCAGAAAATCTGGTTAAAACACAATATTTTCCAAAAATCTGGTTAAAACACTATATTTTTCATAAAATTTCTTGTTAAAACACTATATTTTCCAAAAAATTTGGTTTAAACACATGATTTTCCAAAAATCTTGTAGACTTACCATATATTCCAAAAATCTGAATTATTTTCTACATAATCTTATTTCTTTGTTTTTGTAGATGATGATGTATCCAGAAATAGTTTTGATTTAGAGAAATCAGGAAATGATGACTCAGCAGAAACTGACAGTATTTCATCAAGAGATCAATTCTGTACAAAAGGCATTGTTCATAGGGCATTATGGTCTGAAATGCCAGAGGTAGAGTAGTTTTCACACATTTTTTCTCGACCCCTCCCTTTAAAATGGACATTTAAGGATTTAAATAGTATGATTGTAGCTCAAATTTGAAAATTAAGGAATGTTGCCAAAAATGGGGAAGCGCGCCTCCCTAATCAAGAGATCCAAGAGGGGGATGTGCTAGAAAAAGCAGGACCACTTAATGCAACCAAAAGGTGCTATATAGTAATAGCATAGCATTCTTTTATGCTCTGAGAAGTGGGAGCACATATGCCATCATAAGCAAAATTTGCATTGTCCACATTGGTAATTATGTACAGTAATGTTCAAATATTAAGACAATAAAAATCTGTGGTCTTAATAGCAAATTGGTCTCAATATAGGGACTTTTTTCTCATAATAGGCATTTTGGAATTAAAAAGATTATCATAATTTGAATGATATTGAAATAACAATGGTGGTTTTTATAGCCGAACTTAAGTGTACATCTATGTATGCACATGCTATTTATGAGTTCATCTCAATCTAATTGACTGTCCCAAACAACCAAACACGTTTTAGATACATATGTCATATAATAATGTGTCTTTGATGGTTAAGGACTGTAACTGTTATCTCTAACTTCATTCATTATCATTCAGTTAAAGGTTATTGTGAAATATTGACATATACATGTCTTTGACACAAAACACACATACAATTTAAACAAACAAAAAATTAACATATGGGAAAAGGAAAGATTAAAAAAGAAGAAAACCAAACATGGAATAGACATCAGATTATTATTAATCATTGTATGATTTTATTAACAGGTAAAAGAGAGTGGAATATTAGATAAAATATCATCACATGAGAAGAATTTACAAGAAGTAAGTTATATTTACCATAATGATATATTACATTGTACCTAATTTTAAAAGTCTTGAGTTTTTGATGGATTTATTACTTTGTATATATGTAATTTTAAGCAAACATATGTGAGTACTTTGATAATTTGTATTTATTTGAGGATGTCTTAGTAATATCTTTGTAGTATTAATGCTCGCATTGCTTATTTTATTGATGACATCACATCTAATATTGAGCAGCATTATTCTGAAATGTTGAAAACAAATATACATGCACATTAATTAAAACACATGTATTAGGTTGTTATTATTTTCATTAAACCATCAATCTTAAAAATAGATTGATATAATCATTAACTAAACCTAAAGTTTTTATTTTCTTCTATACTTCAGGCCATGTTTGAAATCATCACATCAGAAGTGACTTATATAAAAAGTATAAATGTATTGATAGAAGTATTTGTTAAATCTGATGAACTAGGGTCGGATGTTCCACAAAAAAGTGTTCTTACCAGAGAAAAAAGAAAAGAGATTTTCTCTAATATAACAATCATAAGAGATGCCAGTGAAAGGTTTGTATAGTATCTTTCAAATGTCCTTGTAAAAAATCATGTTTTTAGCGTAAATCCATTTACATTTTGTCCTAAAAAAGGCACCGGAGCAAATTCTTAATTCAGAATTTAAAAGTTTATTAACTTATGATTCAGTGTATATTGATTTTGCAACATCTTTGTCAACTAAAATAAACCTGGGGGGATTGTGGTGAATGAAATGGGCTTATGAATTTACTATGCTTATGCAAATGATGTTGATGACATTCAAAATAGCATAGCCTTAGCTATGTGTGTATGTATAAAATTATTTATTTACAAAACTAGATTTATTTATAATAGCGAAAGTGACCACTATTGAACTTAGGTTAAAAAACTTCCATCTTTTCAGTAATATTACAGTCTGATTTAAACTCAATCTAAAATTATCAGCTTGCTCACTCACTTATTTTGGATCTTGCTACTTCACAATACTAGTCAGGTTCCACTGACATATGCTTTTATCATATCAATGATGCAATGATTGTGCTCAGTGAATTGTTTACATTGTCTATGTGACGCAATGTGCAAAAAACTGTCCAATCACAGTCTGTGAATATCAACACTGACAAATTAGCTTGCAAAACTCAGTCTAAAAATAGAAATTATGAAGTCACGATGAAAGCTTTGCAATGATTGATTGACACAAAAGTTATCTGTACAAGACCATCTGTGCAATGTTTGGAGATCAATTGACAGTGGTCTTTAGGATATCTGTTAACAAATATTGAGGATTTCTAGTTTCTTATACACATCTACATGTATAACGTTATGTCTAAGAACCATGCTAGGAACTTACTGGGTATGTTTCTTCATATATTTCAGGTTTCTCTCAGATTTAGAAGCAAGATGGAAGAAAAGTGTCTTATTACCAGACGTATGTGATATTATAACTAAACATGCCACAAAAAACTTTGATTGTTATATACATTATTGTAGAAATCAAGAATTTCAGGCTAGGAAAGTTAAAGAATTAAAGTAAGTCTATATATAATTTACCTCAAAGCAACAACATAGATTTCCTGTCAACTAGAAATTTTCTGATGAAATACCTCAAAACTGGTTGAGTATAGCTATCTTATTGTTGAAATCAAAAGGACAAAAGGTCACTTATATTCCAAGAAAGGCCTTTACCAGAAATATCATTATCAGTGAAAGAACTGGGAAAATGAAGCCAGCCTTATAACAATGGTCTATTTTAATGCAGAGTTGTGCTTTAACATTTGAACTAAACTTTGTTTACTGTTGACAACCTAGTACACACAACTTATTGATGTTTTTCAGGAAGAATGCCAAGTTTGCTGAAGCATTAAAGAAATTAGAAAGTCATCCAGATTGTCAGGGTTTACCTATGATCTCATTTCTTACATTACCAATGCAGAGGATCACTAGATTACGTTTATTAGTTGATGCTATATGTCATAGATTAGATAAAAAAGAAGAAAAAAGAGATGAACTTGATGAAAAAAGACAAAAATCTGCAATAAATGCTCTACATACTGTTGGCAGGGTATGTATCAAATTATATTTGCTGACCTGGCTAGGTCAGATGGTAGCAAGCAAGTCTACTGTGCAAAGAGTAGTAGGTTTGATTTCTAGACAGGACATACTTTCGTGGAGTTTGATCATGAAATAATTTCTACAGTCTTTGTGCCCCTTGTTACTTGTTACAAGCAGCTAAAGCAGAGATTAATCTTTTCTGAGAAAGGCAAGTGGATTGTCTTACTGCCATGATATGACCTTCACAATATGTTGCTAAGGGCATTAAACTGAACTAAAGAAAAAAATACATGCATATAAAAAAATATATTCTGATATTTCTTTATTTTTATTAATGGAAGTCATAGCCTTAGACTGTTAAAGTACTGTTCAAATTTTATCCTTAACAAGCCATTACACTCTATCATAACCAACCATGAATGAACACTCGTGACTCTCTAAGACTCTAACAGGAAGAGCTTAATATAGGCAACATGTTTCTTCTCAAAGTAAGCATTTGGGATCTAAAAATTGTCAAAAATAACATGAGTTTGCAACAGCAAAGGTGATCTTTAGACTACTGTTATATATAACTTTATACATTTAAATTGTAATTCAGGTATTAAAAAGATGTGATGACGAAGCCAGAAAAATACAACAAACAGAAGAATTATGTCATCTTGAAGAAATTATAGAGTTTCCAAACAAAGTATGATTTTATACAATCTAAATATTATCAGTGATATTAGGTTATATCATATGTTTAATTTTTATACCCCCGCTTCGAAGAAGAGGGGGGTATACTGTTTTACCCTTGTCTGTGCGTCCGTGCATCCGTTACAAAATTTCCGTCACATTTTTCTCAGCAACTATAACATGCAGCAGCCTAATACTTTGCATATTGCTTCATCCCATAGTCCCATGTGGTGTAAAGCGATTTCATGCTCCTTGCTAATCTACTTCCTGTTTGTCGCATATTTTTAGATTTTTGCGGGGGTATCACTAGTGAGCATTAGCTCACAGATTTACTTGTTGTGCCTCTGGCGTCACAACATCTGTTTATACTTATTTATTTTATCTCGATTGTGAAACAAGTTCTTACAAGTTAGATTAATCACTTTTGAGTCCACTTCCTGGACCCCAAGTACTGAGCTAGTAGGATAAAGTTTCTTGCTCAAGGAAACAATGGTGTAGGGTTTGGATGGGATTCAAACAAATCCACGGCTGGCTGTCCAATGGTTACCAGTCCAAAGTCATAACTGCTTGGCCAGGCCGGCTCACAACATTCTATGTCTTCTCAGTATAATACTATTACAAAGTATGCCAAGTGTATATGTAATTATGTTCATTATTAATCAAAAGATTTTCCATCTTTCATTTGTTTTTACACTTAATTAAGTTTGAACTAATTTTCTTATTCTGGAATTCATCAACTTTTTTGGAACACACCATTGGAACCATGATCTCAATAACTTATGATTTACATTATCAGCTTTACTATGGTGTTAAAATAAATCCATAAAGTCACAGTAACTAATGAATTTCTTCACAAAAGTCTCATATCAGAACAAAGGTCTAAATTAAATCATTTACTTAAATGATTGATAGAGAAGCAACAGCTAGGTGTTCATTGGATGGTTTAATTTTCAGTCCACCCTTTTCTCAATTTCTGTAAATACATCACCCTAAATAGCTGAGGAGTATTTTCAAACATATGACAGTTTGAATTTATCTGTGTGCTACTTCAGAATTGTAATGTCGGTAACATCTTTGATGATGTTGCTTTAATTTTAAGTTACCGTGATCAAATACATTACCAACATTTACGTTCTAATATAAAGATAGACCACGATTTTGTGACACAAGTGTAATCGGTTACAAAGTACAATAACTATACCGTATTTAATCTAACAATTTTCCTTTTTATATTTACTCTTTAAATGCATCTGTTTGGATTTTTTACACTCTTTTAAATGCCCCCCCCCCTTTTGAAAAATGTTACGCCCCAGGGGTAAATCCAGATTTTACAGTAAATGTAATAAGATTCATCCTATAAACTAAAACTAAGCTGTTGTTTTATTTCAATCTATTATATTTGTCTCACTGTGATTTTCTCTTACACAGGAAATCCGGATTCCATTAATTTCATCTAACAGATTTCTTGTGAAACAAGGTGATGTTATCAAAATTAGTAATGAAACTAGTACTCCATTAAATATTGGTGGTAAAACTAAAACATCTAAAAGAACCATTTATCTTTTCAATGATATACTACTCATTGCTAAAAAGAAAGGGTAAGTGTCATGGTAGTAATCTGTTATATTATGGGGAGAAGGACTTGTTAGTGGCAGGATAGCTCAGTCAGGAGAGCACTTGCCTTGTAAGCCTGGGGTCCTGAATACAAGTCCCGGTCAGGCTGCATATTTTTTCACCCTTTGATGGATGGACATGAGTGGACTCTGTGGTTTCCTCTATCTAAGTAAAACAGTTATTTTCTGATCTTCACGGTCACCACAACTGTCAGACATTTAAATTAATTATCAATAGGATCAGTCAGAGTTTTTATGTTTTATGCTTTTTATTAGCTTAAATTACATTTTTCATTAGTGTTTAAATGGAACTTCAAAACAAAAAATCTAAGATAATAAAACTTCTGAAGTTCAGAACTATAATTTGTCCATATTTTTTTAATTCTAACTACATTGTTAATTACATCTTTAATATCAGATAAATAGAATCAACTGCAATTGATTAAGTCATTTGCCAAACATACATTTGGAAGGCAAAACCTACTGACTCTATATTTTAATACATCAATTGTTGTTGTTGGCATTGTTGACACATCATTGGTTTGATATTTTATTAAGAATAATACTTGGGAAAGTATGTAAGTTTTATATCATGAATCATATATTAGCTCACCTAGAGCACAAAATGGTAATGGTTCTTCCTCACTGAAACTGTAATGCCTAAAGCTTTCATAATTAGCTTGTGCCACCACTATAATGTCATGTATAAATTATGTCCCTGGGTTCAAAAGAGCTCGTCTCATCTGGTCACAAGTTTTACAATAAGTTATATAAAGAAAATGTTAAATTTTTCTTTGAAAATTTAAGGGCCTAAAGCTTTCGTGTTTTTCATGTGACATCACCCTAGTTGTGTGTACATAGTTTATTCAGTATGTGCATAGGGTTAAGATAGTCTTTTCTCAAAGAATCAAAGTTTTTATACAACTGAATTTAAAAGTGTTACAAGATTTTGTATTAGATTCCCTAGTTAGAATCTAGTTCTCAGGTGAGCAGCACTAGGTCCTCAGAACTCTCTTGTTATTATTGAATGTCCTAATTGTTTGCTGAACTGTTTTCAGGAGTAAATATGTAGTTACAGATCGTTGTGAAAGGAATGTAATATACATAGAATTGATAGAGAGACCAGAGAAATGTGCTAGAATACTGCCAAATGGTGTACCTAATAATTGTAAATTCTTATTTCTATTGACAATGTTAGAAAACCATGAAGGGAAACAAGTAGAAACTGTTTACTCTTGTAAATCTGAGTAAGTTATTTTTTATACTTTCATATGGGTTTCTATATGCTGTTTTATCGCATTTTCATGGATAACATGTATTTGTTTAAGGTATGATTATACTACCGGTAAGTTTTATCAGTTGTTTAGAACAGTTTTTATCTTTAATTTTTATGATAGGCTGCTTGGTTGGACAACAGATACATATTTACTTGCCCAAACCAAATGTTTTATAGAAGTAAGAAGTTGCCTGAACCAAAATATATGTTGTCGGGAGCTGTTGAAGGACTTTTAATGTTGAGTCCTAAAGAATGTCTTAAACTGTTCCATAAATATTTATTTTCAGTCTATTTGTGTGAAGTGCAAACTAATTCAATTTAATTTCCCAGACTATAAATTTCAGAATATGAATGCTATAAAATGAAAGGATAATTGGATATATGATTGTAAAATGAAATTAATACATATAGATCTAGACAATAATGTCTTAACCATCCCAGTCATTTTGTCTGAAGAATATCAGTGATATCTCTTTCATTGAGCTGAGGTTGTAGAATCTAGATTGGACATTACCTTAAGATTTAAGCCACTAAAAGATCTATCTAATTGTTTGTATATTTGTACATTATAGGAGTGATAGAACAAGATGGATTGAAGCTTTAACTTCATCTAAAGATTCTGGTGGAGAAAAGATTTATGAAAATTGGGGTAAGTTTTATACTATTTATATGAATATGTGTTACTTTGAAGACATAATGCCGCTTCTTGGAACATTGCTTTGTCTGACTTGCTAGAATTCTTTAAGGAACCATATGTTCTTAATTCAGAATCAACTTCTTGAAATAAGTTGGATAGTTTGATTCCTTAGGTTTTACCTTCATATATTGAAAATATAGCTCTTATTTAGTATACAAAATCTATCTGGTTAGAATATGTAGTTAATGAAAGCTAGTTAAAAGAATGGCAGCAGTATTTGAACTTTTGAACAAATCTATAATACAAAAATATTTCATTTAAATGTATTGAAATGATTACATATTGTCTTCGAGAACCACATATCAAACTGTTACTATTTTAAATGACCTCGAGTATCTTGTATAAAAAAATGTTGCTATTTATAGATTGTCTGGTAGTATTATGTATTAAAGTATGTAACTATTTTTAGATTGTCTTCAAGTACAGATTTTTAGATTGTCTTTAAGTACAGTGTATTAAAATATGTTACTATTTTTAGATTGTCCTCAAGTACAGTGTATTAAAATATGTTACTATTTTAGATTGTCCTCAAGTACAGTGTATTAAAATATGTTACTATTTTTAGATTGTCCTCAAGTACAGTGTATTAAAATATGTTACTATTTTTAGATTGTCCTAAAGTACAGTGTATTAAAATATGTAACTTTTTTTAGATTGTCCTAAAGTACAGTGTATTAAAATATGTTACTATTTTTAGATTGTCCTAAGGTACAGTGTATTAAAATATGTTACTATTTTTAGATTGTCCTAAAGTACAGTGTATTAAAATATGTTACTATTTTTAGATTGTCCTAAGGTACAGTGTATTAAAATATGTTACTATTTTTAGATTGTCCTAAAGTACATTGTATTAAAATATGTTACTATTTTTAGATTGTCCTAAAGTACAGTGTATTAAAATATGTTACTATTTTTAGATTGTCCTAAGGTACAGTGTATTAAAATATGTTACTATTTTTAGATTGTCCTAAAGTACAGTGTATTAAAATATGTTACTATTTTTAGATTGTCCTAAAGTACAGTGTATTAAAATATGTTACTATTTTTAGATTGTCCTCAAGTACAGTGTATTAAAATATGTAACTTTTTTTAGATTGTCCTAAGGTACAGTGTATTAAAATATGTTACTATTTTTAGATTGTCCTAAGGTACAGTGTATTAAAATATGTTACTATTTTTAGATTGTCCTAAAGTACATTGTATTAAAATATGTTACTATTTTTAGATTGTCCTCAAGTACAGTGTATTAAAATATGTTACTATTTTTAGATTGTCCTAAAGTACAGTGTATTAAAATATGTTACTATTTTTAGATT
The DNA here is from genome assembly GCA_025267735.1 of Mactra quadrangularis. Taxonomy (NCBI): domain Eukaryota; kingdom Metazoa; phylum Mollusca; class Bivalvia; order Venerida; family Mactridae; genus Mactra; species Mactra quadrangularis. The sequence goes on along the minus strand of CM046311.1, from coordinate 24,600,723 downwards.
GTCCTAAAGTACAGTGTATTAAAATATGTTACTATTTTTAGATTGTCCTAAAGTACAGTGTATTAAAATATGTTACTATTTTTAGATTGTCCTAAAGTACATTGTATTAAAATATGTTACTATTTTTAGATTGTCCTCAAGTACAGTGTATTAAAATATGTTAATATTTTTAGATTGTCCTCAAGTACAGTGTATCAAGAGATATGTAGCACAAGAGCCTGATGAGCTAACCTTAGAAGAATCTGATGTAGTTAATGTTTTAAAGAAGCTGGAAGATGGTTTGTATACTATATTGATATTGTTTTTTAAAGTAGAAAGTATTTTACATGGTTTATGTAGATGGGATATGATGTCTGTCTTTGCTTGCTGACATTGTTTATACAGCAACAGACTAAAGAGTATAAAATAAAATGTATAGATAAAATAAACTTTCAGAGAATCACAATTTGAATCTATTTCTTACCATTTTTGTGACACTTTCATACATTCCCTGGTTGTCCAGCTACCCCCCCCCCCTTTCTCCCCATCTGGATCAGCTACTGTCTCTTCATTATTTTATCATCTATAGCTCCCTGTATGTAATCAATCATCTCTATTCTACTGACATATTGATTACATGATAGGAAATCTGATATTATCTAGGTAAACAAGATTTGACTGATCATATACTACTAGGAAATCTATTTGACTAGTTTACTGATTGCCTTGTCATTCCATCGTCTTGACCTATATTAGGAATAGGAGTGATATTCCAATAAAGGCCAAGAAAGTTGATGGGCGCCTTAAAGTGAGCAGTAAGACATTGTTTTGGGTATATTTAGTGAATTTGAAGTCTATATTACCTCTTATGTACTTGTTTTGAAGTTCAAAAAGTTAATATCCTGAAAATCATGATTTCAGTTGCTTTAACATATAAAATGAATACTTCACCCTGGTCACCAAATAAGCTTACGTCCTGCCTAAGACATTAATGGTAAGTAGGTGCAAGGGTCATTGGTAGAGATTGAGTGGTCCCAGGTTTCATTTCCACTAGCGGCAGTGCTAATTTCCTGGAGTAAGAAATTAACTTACAATGGTTCCACTCCACCCAGGTGTAAATGGGTACTGTGGGAGAATGCCTGCCTGAAGGTAATTTCAATGATCAGGGGTTATGGTTCAAGATTGTAAAGGTGACTGAACATGTATATGGAAGCAGGCATTAAACTGCACTTTAAGCATCTGAACTCCAAACGTGTGATTCATACACCTTCAAATCAGAGTCAAATCATATTTCAAATTTTTAGCTATTTTTCATATTATTATTGCTTTTCAGGTATGTGTGAAGGTGAAAGATTAAGAGATGGTGAGAAAGGATGGTTCCCTGTTGATCATACAGCGGAAATAGAAAATGCTCATGTACGAGCCAGGAACCTGAAGATGCAATATAGATTAGCCAATGCTGCAAATGAAAATAAGAACGCATAAAATTGATGATGTCATAGAATTGATGATGTCATAAATAAATGACCTCATTAGTTGATGATATCATAGAATTGGTGTTGTCATAAATTAATGACCTCATAAGATTATGACATAAATTCATGATTTCATAATGTATTGATCTCATAAGAGCATGGCATAAATTGATGATGTCATACAGTGTACATGATTTTATGATGTCATAAATTTGATGAAGTTATTATTGTTAATGTTTTAGTTGTTATGTAATATGTATACCAATTGATGTATAGCAACATTTTTATCTAATTTGACCATAAATATACATTCCATTTTGATTTTTTGTTGTTTTTGTAGTTAATTAGATAATTTTGTTCAGGTTCAGTCAATGGAAGCAATAAATTAATAAATGTCCAAAATGTTTACAAATAGTACATAAAATTGAGCCAGTAAGTGTGGGTTACAAGTGAGGTTATACATTAATTGAAAGAATATTAATGAATACCCTACTGCCTGGCAGTCAGTGACATGTCCAGCATCAAATCCAGGGTTCCATGGATGGGACTTGACCTATGAACATTTGCTTAGTTTGGCCATGAAATATTGTCTATGACAATTCTCCAGTCTACCTCTTATCAAGTCTGTCATATATAAGCCACTGACAAAGATATGTGCTAAGCACTTGTTAGAAGCTTTGGTCTGGAGAAATAATCATGTCAAGGCTAGTAAATAGGACTAAGTACGGTAGTACGACTGAACAAATGTTAAATAGCAAATTAAAACCCTACTTTACTTCTTAAACTATTTGTCTAAAAAATGCAATGACTGCTTACAATTATAATATTAACCTTGGGTGCTTTTCACAAAAATTCTTACGAAAAAGATCTTCGTAAGTCAGTTTCATATAAAAAGCACTTCAAAGTCAGATGGATAATAAGCATAATCATGATATGATATTAAAAAGGTATACACAATTCTACACAATTTGTATTATATTTAAAATTGATAAGCCAAAAAATGAGTGTATTATTAATAATTCTTGCTTTTGACATACGAAGATTTTTGGTATGTATTTAGAAAGGAAAAAAAAACACAAATTTTAGTTATATATAAAGTATATTGAATAATTTTAGTTTTAAGTATTAACCATTATTCTATATAATATTAATTAGCATTATTGATGTAAATTCTTACTAAACTCATATTACGAAAACTTATATGATCTACTTTTTAAGTCCTTGACAAACACTATCTGTTTGTCTCATATCAAAATTAGTATTTTAACATATTAATATTGACTACTTTTCATAAAATTCTAAGCTAATACATGTAGCTATATATCGGTATTGTACATTTTTAATTCAATGTTACGTATCATAAGCTACATTATGTTTGCCATATATGTATATGTTTACCATATATTTCACTCTAAACTATACTATAAATGTATTTTTGCCTTCCAGTCACAATAAGTAGACTTCTCTTAATGACCCTGATGTACAAGAAAGTTCCAATATTAAGACCACTTTTGTTATTTCAAAATTGTGTGATTTTTGACAATTGTTAAATCCCAAATGTTTAATTTGTGAACAAAAGAATCTCTTTAATAAGACCGTTTTCGTTATGAGGACCATCGATTTTGCTGGTCTTAATAGCGAAACTTTACTGTAATGACTAACAATGTTTTTGATCACCAAGCTCATTGAAACATGATGTTAAATATGCTTGTGACAATGCATTCTCGTACCCAGAGGTTATCAAGATACTCGATCTAACGTTAGATCAATAATCATGGGTAACCTGGGTACGAGAATGGTGACAATGTTACTGGTCACCAGTTATCTAGAAATGCAACAAGGATTTCTATTTTATAACTGTTTTAAGAAATATATTGTTGTCTTTCAATCACTTAATGTCATTGCCAGTAATAACACCAAACTATAATTGTACTTAATATTTGTAAACAATATTGAAATTGTCCTCGATTTACTTTTACTACCAAAATGAACAAATCTTAATACATGAATATATGTATTTGTCCGCTTTAAATAATGAAGTTAGCTCATGTTTTAAAAGTTAGCCAAGCATAACATACATGTACAATAATCATGTACAATGTATCAATATGCATCGGGAGCAATTGCATCCTTGTTTATTAATATTTACTTATATGCATTTTTGTTTGTATTGTTTATTATATTATACTCAGGTTTTTAGCTGACAATTTTGAAATTATCATCACCCATGTGCTTCATTTCTTTGAAGAAGAAATCCTTATTGTGCTGTTGTGTAGGCTCTTGAAGTTAACGTTTGATATTTCAGCTAGATTGAACATTATTGGTATGGCAGAAACATTGTTTTTTTAAGTCTGGGTTGCCTATTTTTCTGTTAATTTTGTTCATTATTCATATGAGGGTTGTTAAAAAAATTCGTAGAATTTTCCTATAAATTTGTTAATGGTCATAGTAACATTTGAATACACGTAATTAGATCAAAATCAATGTCTACATTCTGTGCTATGTATTATGTGAAAAACAGTATGATGTTCGTACATTCAGTTTTTTTATGTACATGTATATTTAAAATACACTAGTAATACATACATGTACTTGGAATATAAATCAATATTACTCTGATCATAGAATGTCTTCTCTACCTTTCTCTCCATACTTTTTTATACGCCCGTATGAAAAACTGTCATTCAACCCAGTATTTGGAACCACGTGTCCCGAAGGGGGTAGGGGTTCAAATCCCAACTGTGGAGGTTATACCAGTCCATGAAAATTTGACAGTAATGCCATTTTTCCTCCATTGATAAGATATATGGAGAAGTTTCAGGACTTGTGGAAGGGTAGGTGAGTACTGGTTATAGACAAGGGTCCAGGAAAGCTAGGTTAGGTGTGCTGGACGCCATGAAATGACCTAAATTTATTGACATGGCATTAAACCCAGTAAAACAAATGAAAAACTGTCGTATTATATTATGGCGCTGGTCTTCCATCAATCTGTCCTTCTGTCTGTCTGTAATATCTTGTGCACCCAACTCCTCGTTAACTTCTTGACCTATTTTCTTTAAACTCTCTCTGATGAGAGATATTCATGTCTAGTTGTGCATTAAGGGGACATAACTCAAATTTTATCATTTACTTTTTGATTATTTCCCTTTTATATATTATACTTGTATGGGATTTCTTGTTACTTCACCTTTATTACTTAACCCAATTTTCTTGAAACTCTCACTGATGATAATTATTGATGTCTAGTTGTGCATAAAAAGGGATGTATCTCAAATTTATTCATTTACTTATTGATTATTTCCCTTTCATATATACTTAAAAAGGGGATATCACTCAATTTTTGTCATTGTCTTTTGAAATATTTCCCCTTTCTATATACTTCAAACTAATTCCTTATGCAGACAACTCCTCCTTCATTGCTTGTCTCAAATTCTTGTAACTCGTTTTGAGTTGATCCATCTTCTGCATATTTTGCCCTGCTCAGCGGAGCTCTTAATTGTTTTTAATGGTCATTATTATTCTCATACACAGTGACTTAGGTCTCAATTTATAATTTTTGTTTAAGCCATATACCATGGACCCTGTAATTGCAAAACTTCTGAGTACCCTAATTTCCATATCGTAAGAAATTTTTTTTTTCAGCAGACGACAATTCGGTCCTATACACAATTCTATCATGGATCAGACATAAATGTTGAAAAATGAAAATTTCTTACAATATGGAAATCAAGGCACTTAGAAGTGTTGTTAAGTATATACATAGGGTCCTTGATCATACTTTCACAGATCTGATATATTATGATATTATATAAATGTGCCTGAAATGATTAATATTCTATAAAATTAATCAAAATATATTATGTGCTTTAATGATTTTATGTATACATTAAGTATTTGGATTTCTTCTTTATTTTCTTTTTTTATTGATTTTTGCTAATAAAAATATTGTAGATCTATGCTAGATATTATGTTGTTGTTATCATTTTAGTGGGGCCTGACTAGGGAACTAGATGGGTAACTAGTGTCAGTGAAAGCAGTAGTTTTTTTGCTTTTTTTTGGTGGGTTTAACGCCGTAGCAACACATTGTATAGGTCTTGTAACGGCGATCAGTCAACCTACTCACTCCTCCCGGAAAGGCTAATCTCTGGATTTAGCTGTTAACTAACTACTAAGCGCATATTTTCGTCAGTGACTGATAACTGCCCTACATAATTAAAAATCATTGGTAGGAAGGAGAATGACCATAGAAATAATTTCATGACCAAGCTCCACAAAAGTAAGCCTGTCTGGGAATCCACGACCCCTCAATTAGTATACTTGCATGCTATCAACTGAGCTAGCTGGGTGGCTCATGACAGCAGTAGAGCCTTTTCTTATGGGGACATAACTTTGAGCTTTTATCATGTTTTATTTCAAGCCACTTGTATTTAACATAAGGTCCTTGTTCCATCTAAATTATCATGGACGCCAACATCTCTGGATGACTCAACTGCAATGCCAGGAGCGGATCTAGGATTTTTTTTAGGGGGGTCCGAACTTTTTCCAGGGGTTGGGTCCAAACTTTCGAACCACAACCACATTATACACATTTTGCAGAATAATGCAACATATTGATAATAAAAACTACATAACCATTAAATCTATGTTAAGCACCGAGAAAAAATTGTTTCATGCTACTTAAAAATGACTTACAGTATAGAAAAACACTAATGAACAGGTACATTTTGGAAATTCAAGGGGGGGGTCCAGACCCCCCCTGACCCCCTCCCCCACTGGACCCGCCTATAAATGCAGCTCTCAAATTTGTTGCAACATGTTTGAGTTAAAAAATTTTGTCTTCGTTCCATATATGCCTACCTTACAGTGCGTCTAATGTGATTATTGTAGGTAACTCACCTAACCAGCTTTTATGATTTCTTGGACAATTTTCTATATTACATATAGACCTATTTGATTAACTTACCTTGGGGTATTATATTCTGAATGCTGCATTTGTAGTTGTGTGTGCTAATCATTGTATCACAATTGCAGCTTATGTACAAGTTTGCGTTAAAAATGTTAAAAGCTTTTCTATTAGTATTAACAGATTGGAACATTTAGACTAGCTCAGTTGGAAGTACACAAGTCCACTGATCGAGGGGTTGTGGGTTGGATTCCCGGATGGGGCATGCTCTGGTGGAGTTCGATCATAATTTTTTCTGTGGCCATTCTCCGTCCTTCCAATGAAGGCGGTTGTCAGTCACTGACAAAAATATGCGCTAAGTAGTTGGTTAACAGCTAAATCCAGAGATTTAGCCTTTCCAGGAACAGTGAGTAGATTGACTGACCGTCGTTGTTTGACCTATACAATGTGTTACTACAATGTTAAACCCAACAACAACAAAAAAAGGTAAACCCAACCAAGTAGGGTCCATGACCCGATGAAAAAAAATTATGTCAGGTAGTTTACTTTCCTAAATAAAGGGAGATAAGACTGTTAACTATAATACATTGCATTAGCTTTTTTACTTGGTTAGTTCCCTTTATAATCATCCTTTCTTTTTATTCGTGTTAAAATGATAATGCGTCAGATTTTTGCGGAGTAATGTCAATGTGTTAACTCTGAATATATTTATATTCAAACTTTTTCTATGGCTATCCAATTAAACGGCAAAAATTTAATACGATATAGCGGCCATATATCAAGAAGATGATAAAATAAGGCGGAGTCTAAAAGGGGGCGTTACTGCAGTGTCGGTTACAAAACAATTGTCGTCATTTTATGTTGACTGTTGGACTTCCGGTTTATCGACGAAGATCAAAACATCTTGAAATATTTTTTATGGTTTTCACGGTCTAGCTGTAGGAAGATCACAGTATTTAACACTGAGACTATTCGAACACTTTTTGTTAAAGCGGTAAGTTGAAATTTAGTTCCGAGTTTTGTTCGAAATTGTATTAGATAACTCGACTGTCAAACTGATCTTGAAGTTGAAAGTAAACAATGTCATCATCCCTTTACTTTAGAATTTAGAAATACATGTAGATCTACACTATAATGATTGATTGTCACGACTATTTATGTATTTTTTTTTCACTTCATGTTATTATAAACACATCATATTGGGTCACATACAGTGAACTCGACAGTTCCGGGTCATCGACAATTCCGGGTCACTTTTTTTATAATAGTACAGATGATTCCTTAATAATGCAATATTTTAATTATATGATAGTTAAGTCATGTACACTAACCACTTAGCTACCGTTACACACACTTTCCATGTTGACATTTCACTACTGGAAGTCATAGTCATGAAACACTAAACAGCGTCTTTTCCAACCAATGGGTAAGTACGTGAACGTTTCGTCCATGCGTTGAAAAAACGGCGATTTATATCAACAATTTAGATATAATAAGTCCTTATTGCACATCATTTTGCTGGAAATTTATCGGTGAACACGATTTAACTCATAGATTTGTTTCATCTAATTACTGTTTGACAATTATGCAGACAATTTGACCTGGTAAGCACGTGACAATTTCGGGTCAAAACTTAACCCGTATAATATACAATCATTTATTTTAATTAAAAAGTATTTATTTTAACATTTAATAACATTTAAAATTGATTTTATACATAATTTTATCCCATATGTAAGATATTTGTCAATTAAATACAATTATTGTTTGATATTTTGAGTTTTTCTTATTACACGCAACTAATTGTATTTATGGTACTTGCTTTTATTTGCAATAGGTAATTGCAAGTGACATGATTAGATCTTTCATTTACGAGATATATTTTTGTTTAACTTGGAAGAAAATATGAGAGAAAGTCTTTATTGACAAAAAGTTGGCTATTTTATTGATTTGAACCCTGTTGAAACCACTCCGGATTAAAGAGACAATCATCTGTCACGTGACCCAGAATTGGCAAGTGCGACCCGTAACTATCGAGTTTGCAACATGCAATTTCGAAAATTGTAGAAAATTACAAGCAAATAAACACTGTTAATTTATTATAGCATGGTAAGGTGGATGTATTTGTTTATCAATTTATGCAGGTTTGATTCTCACTACTTTCGTTTTGAAGAGACACGCATCGTTTGTTTCATTACTGACCCGGAACTGTCGAGTTCACTGTATTAATAACATAATGTATTTTGAAGCATTATAATCAATATTTCAAAATTTAAACGTGTTTTAACAGCACTATACTTATTTATCAACTGTATTTTGGGAAATCTGCTGTATTTCGGTAAATACATGGACCCCTTTTACAAGCATCAAGTGTATTATTCAGATCAGAGTCACTGTGATCATGTGACATAGTATGTAAATGTACTTACTTCTGCCAATGTTTATTAAGATCACATATCACTGGCACTGGGTCAATCTGATTAAAACCCGATCTAAAATTTTACCGCTCGCATACTCACTAATTTAGATCTGGCCTTTTCCAAACGAAGGTCACATTCAGGTGACCTTTTCTCATCATAATATTCATGACGAAATTGTTATGATACGTAACTTGTTTACATCGTCTACGTCACGCAATTTGAAATGAGCCACCCAATCGCAGACTCTGAATAATACTGCTGTTAAATTTGCATGCAAACCTTGGTCTAAAAATAGAAATTATACTGAATACGGCAATTACCGTGAACCTGAAACACCGGTGATAACAAAGATATCCCGATTATAGACGCATGCGCGGCAAACAGATTTCTTTGTCTTATGCAATTTCTTTACGTTGGTTTCCGCCATTTGTCTGGAGTGAAAGTTGTTTAAAAATGTCATTTTTTATGCGAAAATGAATATGAATATTTTAGCCATGCCATTTTTTATATAAATCCAGCAGAAAATAGAGAAATGTTACATGCTATTTTCAGTTGTTGTTCTTTTTAAAAAAATAAATTACGGCAAGAAATTTTCCTTTATCGATTGATTAAAATGGGTTGGAAGTTTGACTGCGCACATTTACTTTGCTGTTTACGTATGACGTCACTGACCTTGGGAGAATTTTTAACTCGTCACCGGTAATACATATATTGGAACAAAGATGACAAATTACACTACTGATACAAGAATGGTTTTAATTTAACTTATTCTGTCAGGATTTTCGTAAACTGAAAATTGTAATCTGTTAAGAAGACATGGACTTATAAATCAGTAAATATAGCATGCTTGTAGTTCTTTGATTGGTTAGTAAAAATACGGTCTAAAAATAACATCACCGGTATATAGTATACCCTGTATACAAAATCAAAATGAAATTGAAAGAGGGGACTACGATTTTCATGGAGAGTAAAAAATGGCTGCCGTTTATTGAAACATAGGTGTTGATAATTTGATCCTGTTTAAATGTGTTATGTTCGATAACCTTTTAAATCCTACATGTTTTGTATGTATGAAACTTTTGTTCAAGGTAATAAGAAGTATAAAATTGAAATAAATCAACAGATGTTGAGATTTGCAACAATATGCACCATTTTCGATAATTGGTTCCAGATATGTTCTGAAAACACTAATCAGGTGCACCTAAACAACATGGCCGCCTGACAAAAAATTAGGTCATAGCAAAATATTTGCAGTTGAATTACAATGACAAAAGTTGTGGCAATAAAATCAAACAGAAAGTTTATCTAAATTCGCTCTTTAAAAGTTGCTCATGTTGAATTTGTTATCAAATCTTTCGATAATTGGTACCCCGAGGCTAGGGCAGTTAATAGGGCAAGGGATTTGGCTTCTCGAGTCTTGAGGGGGAGGTAGGGGTTTGAATCCATGATTTATAAGGTTTATGGAGAAGTTTCCTGCCTTTTGGAAGGGCAGGTGAGTATTGGTTATAGACGACGGTCTACGAAAGCTAGGTTAGGTGTAGGACTAGGTTAGATGCGCTGGACGCAGTAAAATTACCTTAAATTGTGTTGACATGGCGTTAAACCCAGTAAAAAATAGAATAGTGTCACGGTGCTAACCTGCCTACACTATGGGGAAAGGGATATGTAAGGGGCCGGATAGCTCAGTCGGGAGAGCACTCGCCCTGTACGCTTAGGGTCCTGAATTCAAGTGCCGGTCAGGCTGCATATTTTTTCTTTCCCTGTGAATTTGGCTTCCAAAGTAAATAACCCACTATAAATTGTGTGATTGCACCCTTAGATAGTCCCACTGACAATCAAGCTTCCAAGAATTCGGGGATGAGTTCTATTATTGTGGAGGGTGTAGCAGAGTTATTATTCGGCACTTGTTCTCCCTTGCCTTCAAGCTAGCTTTTATGGCAACATGGTAGTGTCCTCTTATGACTCAAGAGTTTGTGGGTTCAAATCTCAATTCGGACCATGGATTTTTATTGAGTTCTCAATTGATAAATGTGGATATAAAATGTTACTCTAGACTGTCTTTCCCAGCTTAAGGTTTTCGTGTATATAAAGTTAACGAAAGTCTATACCGAAGACTGTACAAGTCTTTAATTTCTCACCAATAATCATGCTAGAAATTATCTAAATCTGGTGTTCATTTATTGAGTGTACCAGGGAGTAAAGTGAAGATAAGGCCCTGGCCAAAGTTACAGTACCGTCTTTGGATTGATCGTTTAGTTATTTTGATGCCAGCTTGTTTTGACATGCTGCTTCTGGAATCAAACTCATATTTCAGTCCAGTATTAGAGTAAACCACAGCTATAATAAGGTTAAGTCTATTGTGCAATTTTGCAGTTCTTACTCCTCTAAATGGCCCATCTCAAGCTACATCCCCCTTCTAAATGACCTCTACTGGAATTGAAGTGAGTGTTTTTTTATAATTTAATGAATTACAGGCATTGGGGTTACTATGTTTTGTTTTTTAAACACTATTGTCTTTCATACAATGTGACTAAAATGCATCTCTGTCAGTCAACAAGTAATGAAATAATAACATATTGAAGAAGCCCTATTGTTAAAAGGCGAAAATACTTGGCCATGTCTCAATTTCTCGATCTGTGAAGGGTTATCCTTGAATATGAATTAGTTGAACTACTTTGTAGAACATCAAATGTTTAAAGTTCTTTAGGCAACAAATTATAACACATTTATGTACACTGTCACGTTTTAATCAGGCAGTGTTAGTTCGTATCATCACTACAATTGCCTAAAGTTACTTAATAGCATACTGATTAAATGCAAATATATTTTTTTGGTAATTAATATACCTGTATCAAATAAAAAAATTATTAATGTACTAGATTTGATTTCATTTGTATTTGATGGTTCCCCTGGTTGTCAACATTAGGTGTTGTAACTTGTGCATCTTGTAAATTGAAACTGTCTTTGATTCTCAAAAAGAACTTTATGTCAAATGAATATGATTTTGTTTTATGAGTTAGCTAAAATTTAGTTTTTTTTGTATTTTATATGGTTCGCTGCAATATTCATGTTATGAACATGTCAAGTGATCACTGTTAAAAACAGGGATTGTAGATTTACTTGTTATCATTAGTCACATGTTTACTGATGATCAAACCATACCAGTTGGGTACAAACAAAAACTTGCTTTATAAGTACATACATACATTCTCAGTAAAATTTTATAAACCAAGCTATACTGTTGTTAATCTAACAATGCTGAATCCTTGTAGTGAACATGGGTGGATCAGCATTGAATGGTTAAGATTCTTAGTCCCTTGCCCCTTGAATTTTTTAACATCTAAAAAATTTAAATACAAAACTTTGGAAAAATTAATTTTTGATATTTTGGTATCGTGATTCCACAAAATCCCTCAAAAATAAAATCTTGGTCTGTCCAAGCATTCTGTGTTTAATCTGTAAAAGCATGTAGCACTCCCGTGAATGCATGATTTGATGATTATAGGCTAGTTTTAAACACACAAGAACAGATGCGTATCTAGGCCGTTTTTGGGATTACACACAAATGCTAGGGGGTCTGGGGACATGCCATTCCCCAGAAAATTGAGACAATTACTGTTCGTTTCAGAAGTTTCAATGTGCACAAAGAGACATACATGTAGTGATTAATTTGTGTATTGCTTTATATATGACTCACTTTGTATGACATTTTCATGGAGTAAAGTTATCACAGTCAAGTCAAATAATGCCTAACCAGGGTTGGGCATCCAATTTCTTAATTTTTTTGGCACTTACAGATTTTCGATTTCTGGAATTGAGGTTACACACGTGCGTAAAGTACTAATGGCAGATACACCCCTGCACAAAAACTAGGGTTGAATACCGGAGTAGTACCAATGAAATGATACAATATTTGAAACAATACTTTTGCCAAAGGGCAAATGTAGTTAACTCTTCTTAACAAAGTTTGCTCTTTTCATCACAAAGTTTCTGGAATATTACATTGTAACTTTTATGATGATTTTGTTTCTGCTGTTTAAAATACCTATTTAAGTACTAAGTACCAATGTAAAATGGAATTCCTGATCCTTAGAAGTGATACCAATATTGGCACTGGTACATAGTACCAGTATAGCAGTATATTCCCCCTGGCCAATCTTTCCTTGGGGAATCCAACATTAAAAAGAATATGGAGCTTTTATCATTTAAATGTTTAATTCATTAGTTCAGTTGATCAGGATTGTTTATAACTGCATTATACACAAGGGTATACATGTAAGATGAGCTTTTCATAGATATTTTTACAACTATATGTGTTGATAAAATATTTGCATTGATTTTAACCCCTCTTTTATCTGGAATTCAGAGTGTCACATTTTTTTTAATGAAATATAGTTGGATCAAAGACAAAAAGATATTCATAAAACTTTTGATAGTCTCTTAGGCTTAAATATGCATTGTAAATTTAAATGTCTTAGATAAACAGAATATCAGTGGTGGTATAAGAATTTAAAAAAGAAAAAAAATATTAACATACATTGTATGTATGTCAGTTAGCGGTTTGTACTCCTATCTATATCCATCTGACTAGGAAAAAAAATGGGTCATAATTGTTAAAAGTTCAAACTCAGACCTTTTTCCCTTATAAAACAGGGGGCTGTTAACAGGTGCCTTCCCTCTTGAAATTTATTTAAAATCATGCAGTTTTCCCAAAATTTGGACATTTTTTGTTCCCCTATCTATTAACCCTTAACTAGTCAATCCTGCATTTTTATGTGTCTAGACCACTCCTTCAAAATGGTGGCCACAGCCCTTAAAATTGGTGTTTTTTTACTGGATTTAGTGAATTTCACTAAAGGAAAGATGTCCCCCAAAAATTGAGCTTTTTTGTGCCCCTCCCCCATCAAAAGATGTCTCGGGGAGGTTCTGAAGGGGGATTTTCCCCCCTTTGTTGCTGGAGTTTGAAGGGGGCGCAGTGCCCTCATCGCCAGGAAAAAATCAGGGTCATTGAGTGCAGCGAAATGGTGCCAAATGCTGATAAGAAACATGTTTTCAGTCTCTGAAAAGACCTGGCACTTTAGACCTCAATTTTGGAAAATATTACTGTGTGAAATGCAAAGTTGGGGTGGAAGAAGAGCGAAAATTGCATTTATGCCCTTTTTGCTCTGCCCCAGCATTGCCATGGTAACTGGGATCGGGGCTTAACTTGGTTTTTCTGAAAGACATTTACTCAGGGAATAACTTGGCCAAGTGTCATATCTGTATGATTATTACTATTTATTAGTGATGAAATTAGAGCATCTTGAAATAGCCCTAGCGCGAAGTGGTGAAAAAATGGCTACTTTTCACACAATGTCATGTTACAACCAGTGAAGTGTTAAATTGCAATAAAATTCCCCAAATGTTCTATTAAAAAAAAGTCCCAGGCCCCTTCCCCAAGTACTGAAAAAAGCCCTGAAACTGCCATAATTATTGTAAAATAAAAGTATTTACCAGCTTAACTTTCAATTGTTAGCAGTCATGTGATGTTCTGTAACTTTATAGGACAATAAATCTAGGTCAGTTAAATTATCCTATTAAGATCTTAAATGTTTTATTTGGTCACAGTTGACAATACTTGGTCTAGACTATACATTAATGATTACACTATGTTGTTTAAGTTGAAATGTTTGAAATCATGTAGCTATTGCTTGTTTTTGTGTCCATTATTCATTAGACATATAAATATAAAACTGCTTATTAATTAAAAAGCTAACTCTTTCACCTGGTTAGCTCAGTTTTTTTATTTCATTCATTCAAAATTGTAATAAGAAGCTAATCTCTACTTTGAAATTTTGACATTTTATGAAGATATCTACAGTGCAAGACTATAATTAGCTAACATTAAGAACAATTATATAATATTTGCAAACGTTGACCAAAAGTGATGCAAGCACACAATTGAGCTTAAAAAATGGTTATGATTATGAGTTAAATTTAACACACAAACATACTTCAATATATAATTTTACAATCTCTGCTGAAGTGTAGAATAGGCATGGTACTGATTTTCGTTGGGATATGTGTAGATAATTATTAGACGCAAATGTGAAAGGTCAGATCGGGGTCAATTTTTACGCACAGTACTTCCAGGAAAAAAACTTGAATCTCATTTTAGTATTTGTAGAATCAATACATTCAAACCTTAACCTCAGTATAAACTAAAATCATTGATGTGTCAAATCGCATTGTATAAAGTAACTTCTGAATTCAGTCTTCCTGGTTTGAAATCTTTCCAACCAAGGTAAACAAATAATATTTTGTGTTTTAATTGTGTTTTTAAATACCACGACTGAATCAAACATTATTATAATTCCATTTAAAAATAAAGGAAGTTTAAATATTGTTTAGTTCAGCCCTCGTAATGACTAAACCTTGTATGATATTATATTTGGTGAATTGAGGTGATTACCAGCATATAAATATTTTTCATTGGTTAATCTTATTGACTGTAAACGGAATATATACAATTTTGATCTTTTGTTCTCATTACTAGAATTCCTGAACAGTGTTAAGGTAATTATAATTTCAGTCTTATTAAAATCAAATCATATGTTTCTTATGTATTGTTAACAAATTGTTAATCATGTATTGAGGTTTTTTGTCATCATAAATTTTAGTTGTTCTATATAGCTTTCTTCTGGTTGTAACTGATGAGAAAACAAACATTGAATAGTAGCCATTACATTTAGACTTTTTACTTCTAAACAATCTGCTATAAAAAATTGTTAAATTTGGTCATGTTTTTGTAGATTTTTTGTCAACGTTTTATTACAAGTGTGAAATTTCAAGTATGACATCACTTTTTGTGCATCAGATTCTTTATTCTTATTATAATTATAATTATTAATAATATTATTATTATCATTATTATTATTATTACATTGTATATTCTAAATTAGTGCAGCGCTCTTTTACTAAAGTAACGAAAAAATAGTGAAGCACCAAGTACAATCCAGTCTCAGGTCTTCCCAAGACTGTAAAGTAAAAGTAATTGCATTTTATAGTCTGAGTTTCATGCTTATGCATGTTCACCAACTTTACAGCTATTACCCCTGGTCATTGGGCTACTGGTATCTATCTATCAATCTACCTGGGAAGTCTTTTTACTTTGCTTATTAGTGCAGCGGACAAATTGGCACAGTGGAATTAAACCACCCTCGCAGGTGCCCATTTACACCTGGGTGGAGTGAAGCAATCGCAAGTAAATTTTTTGCTCAAGGAAAATAGTAGTGTCCCTGGTGGGAATTCGAACCCAGGACCTCTCGATCCCTAAGCACGCGTTCTACCACTGGACCACTGTGCCAAGACTGGTTATGAAATGATGAGGGCAACACTGATTGGAAATAAATGAAGATCAGCAGAGAAAGGAGGTTCTTCCTACAGAATGTCTCACCGGAGCTATACCTTTAAGTTTGAAGTTAACTTCTGACGGGGGTCTGCTCAAAATGTATCCATGGGAGCGGACGGACCCCAGTTAAGAAATTTATGACAAACTAGCAAACAAGGTGCACCAAGTTGTCTGACTAATAAAATGTTAATAATATTGTCAAACTGTATGTACATACAAGTAAAGTAGTCTCCTCCTTGAGTCCAAGTACATGTATCGATCATGTTATATATACAGTCTTAATTGTCTTTAGGAGATGAAATAATGATAGTTTTAGAGACATTGTATATATATCTGATAATGTCCTTTGTATTGAATGTATTTATCACCCAATTAGATCTGACAGTCTCGAGTAATAGTTGCCGCAGGTGGTTTTGTCAAGTATTGTATTATAACTTGTAGATTTTTGTTATATAGGTTTTACCTGAAGCAAGATTTTATAAAATTTTGTAAGGTTATATATACCTTATATACGTATGGTATGTTAATCCAATTCTAATGTAAGTTTTTGTCGTCCTACTTTATTGGATAGTTTTACTAAATTTGGTGTTATTTTTGTTGAAAGTATGTATTTATTACCTTATGTTTTTAATCTTAAGTGTATTCATTTCACTCCATTTGTTTTTTATAACCTTTTTTATATATCTCCACTTAGATTCACTTGGGATATTGTATAAATGCGTATTTGATGATTTAAGGAGATTTAATAAATTCGCTCTGACGGGTAAATCTTGTGAAGTTGGTATTTATTACTTTAATTTTATGATTTCTTACATAAAAAATGAATTTATAACTTAGAATTTCAGATTTATCTCTTTTAAAGTTGATTTATTCAATCAACATATTCATTGTATGTCCTTTTCATGACCTTACAAAAATGTCATTATTTTTTGTGTAATATTTATAATCTTTGTATGATGTGCCTTTGAAAAGTGTTTAAGTAGGTCAATTGCGACCTTAGTAGTTACTTTATATAATGTGCTGCTGTCATGATACAAATTGGTAAAGTAGTTACTTTATATAATGTGCTGCTGTCATGATACAAATTGGTAAAGTAGTTACTTTATATAATGTGCTGCTGTCATGATACAAATTGGTAAAGTAGTTACTTTATATAATGTGCTGCTGTCATGATACAAACTGGTAAAGTAGTTACTTTTTATAATGTGCTGCTGTCATGATACAAATTGGTAAAGTAGTTACTTTAAATAATGTACTGCTGTCATGATACAAACTGGTGAAGTAGTTATTTTATTTAATGTGCTGCTGTCATGATACAAATTGGTAAAGTAGTTACTTTATATAATGTGCTGCTGTCATGATACAAATTGGTAAAGTAGTTACTTTATATAATGTGCTGCTGTCATGATACAAATTGGTAAAGTAGTTACTTTATATAATGTGCTGCTGTCATGATACAAATTGGTAAAGTAGTTACTTTATATAATGTGCTGCTGTCATGATACAAACTGGTAAAGTAGTTACTTTATATAATGTGCTGCTGTCATGATACAGTTTGTAAAGTAGTTACCTTACATAATGTGCTGCTGTCATTATACAGTTTGTAAAGTAGTTACCTTACATAATGTGCTGCTGTCATGATACAAATTGGTAAAGTAGTTACTTTATATAATGTGCTACTGTCATGATACAAACTGGTGAAGTAGTTACTTTATATAATGTGCTGCTGTCATGATACAAACTGGTGACGTAGTTACTTTATATAATGTGCTGCTGTCATGATACAAATTGGTAAAGTAGTTACTTTATATAATGTGCTGCTGTCATGATACAAACTGGTGAAGTAGTTACTTTATATAATGTGCTGCTGTCATGATACAAACTGGTAAAGTAGTTACTTTATATAATGTGCTGCTGTCATGATACAGTTTGGAAAGTAGTTACTTTATATAATGTGCTGCTATCATGATACAAATTGGTGAAGTAGTTACTTTATATAATGTGCTGCTGTCATGATTCAAATTGGTGAAGTAGTTACTTTATATAATGTGCTGCTATCATGATACAAATTGGTGAAGTAGTTACTTTATATAATGTGCTGCTGTCATGATACAAATTGGTGAAGTAGTTACTTTATATAATGTGCTGCTGTCATGATACAAATTGGTGAAGTAGTTACTTTATATAATGTGCTGCTGTCATGATACAAACTGGTGAAGTAGTTACCTTACATAATGTGCTGCTGTCATGATACAGTTTGGAAAGTACAATGTAGTTATCTTATATAATGTGTTGCTGTCATGATACAAACTGGTTAAGTAGTTATCTTATATAATGTGCTGCTGTCATGATACAGTTTGGGAAAAAGGCCCCAGCCCAAATTGGGAATTTTTTACGCCAATTTGGGAAAAAAATATTGACAAATCAACCCAATATAGAACTTTCATCATTATTTTTTCTGTATTAAATCTTTTTTTGCCTTGTTTTGGTGTCTCTGAAAGTGTTGCAGTGCTCTAAAAGAGTTTGTTCTGACAGTTCAATTAGACATTCAAATCAAATTCTCATGTATTTATTATTTTTACATGATGAAATCTTGTGGTTTCTTTTGTGACATCCGGTTCAAAGGGAATTATTTAACAAGATTGGGATTTTTTTTTTCTGAAATTGGGAAAAATTGTCACTATTTGGAATTGGGAACAGGTCCCATATTCGGCTCCGTGAGATAGGCTGAAAAGGCCCTGTACCAAGAATCAAACTGTTCTAGTTTAGTTCATGAAAATTTCATAACTTATCAAGGATCAAACTGTTCTAGTTTAGTTCATGAACATTTCATAACTTATCAAGAATCAAACTGTTCTAGTTTAGTTCATGAACATTTCATAACTTATCAAGAATCAAACTGTTCTAGTTTAGTTCATGAAAATTTCATAACTTATCAAGAATCAAACTGTTCTAGTTTAGTTCATGAAAATTTCATAACTTATCAAGAATCAAACTGTTCTAGTTTAGTTCATGAAAATTTCATAACTTATCAAGAATCAAACTGTTCTTTTTTATTGCATGAACATTTCATGAAAAGGATTAAACAGCTTTTCATGAATTGAAGTCCATGAACTTAGATTAAGAACTGTTTTAGTATTATTCATGAACTTTTTTAAAATGGCTTAAATATTCATGATTTCATGAATATCATTTTGCAAGGAAGGGCTGTTAAAAAGGGGCATGAAATAAAACTAAATTCCTTAAACATTTTCTTGTATATTAATGTATTTATGTATTTCTACTTTCAGTTTATCAACTTTACTATAAAGAGGTGCAATAGATCAATCAACTACGCAACACAATGGATCATAATCATATGCATCATAATCATTCAATGATGGACATGGTAAGGCTTAAATATTTTTTTCATTTACAGGTGTGACATGTCTTGTGTAATGAGTATGAATATATTTTGTGGAGGTCCAGCAAGTTTTTTTCAGAAGTAGGCTTGTACTTCAAACTTAGAAATTTGATTTTTTACAAGTTTATAAAATATTCCAAAAAAGACCTGCTCCTAGCTAGGGCTTTTTCAGTTTTTGGAGAAGGAGCCTGGAGCTTTTTCATATGGAATAATTGGGGAAATGTTATGGCAATTTCATAGATAAGGGAACAAAAAATCCAAGGTAAACTCCAAATTTGGGGAAAACTGCATGATTTTAAAGAAATTTCAAGAGAGAAAGGTGCCTGTAAACGGCCTCTGTTATCTGTTATATAAGGAAAAAAAGGTCTGCTAGCTGAATCCTCCATTGATTTATTTAAATATTTAAATGAGTACATTGATATGCTATGAAATGGCAGTCTACGAAATTAGTGGATGTCCAGTTGCCCGGGACAACCACTTTCTAGTTCAGACAACCAATATTTTCTATTGGGCAACCAAAATTCTACAAGCAAGATATAGTGCTTGCTACTAAAATGATCTGTTCGGGCAACCCATTTCATATCCTAATTTCGTAGACTGAAATGGTAAAAAAGTATTAAACCGACTCTCAGTTAATTTCTGTATGATTTTGTAACAAGTTTGTTCAAACCTATTGCTTAATGAAATTATCAAGATATCATTTCTAAACATCTACACTTTTTACAAATTGAGTGCAGTTTTAAACCTAATCTTTAGTGCATGTATATGCATTTAGGGCCAGTTGTCGACAATACGAGTAAATGTCTGTACTGCTTTCCTGTGCTTGACCTTTCACATTATAAACATTATACTGTATTTACTCACATTTACCTTTCATAAGCTACTGATAGCCAAATTTGCATATTGTGCATAGAGATAAATTAATAGATTACATGTTTTAGTAACCACACTGTTTACTGATTTAATGAATGCAAAGATACGTTGTGTTTTTATACCCCCGCTTCGAAGAAGAGGGGGGTATACTGTTTTACCCTTGTCCATGCGTGCGTGCGTGCGTCCGTTAAAAAATTTCCGTCGCAATTTTCTCAGCAACTATAACATGCAGCAGCCTAATACTTTGCCAGGGCTTTTTTTCAATGTTTGGGGAAGGGGCCTGGGGCCTTTTCTTATATAGAACATTTGGGGAAATTTTATCGCAATTTTATATAAAGGGGAACAAAAAATCCAAGTTAAACTCCAAATTTGGGGAAAACTGCATGATTTTAAAGAAATTTCTTGAGGGGAAGGAGCCTGTAAACGGCCCCTGTTATATAAGGAAAAAAAGGCCTGTTTGCATATTGCTTCATCCCATAGTCCCATGTGGTGTAAAGCGATTTCATGCTCCTTGCTCATCTACTTCCTGTTTGTCGCATATTTTTAGATTTTGTTAAATGAATGTTACATTATGATAGTCATATTTCTCACAGCGGGGGTATCACTAGTGAGCATTAGCTCACAAATTTACTTGTTGTTTCTTTCTCAGTTCAATTTTCACTAGCTTTATACTAGCATACTAATATGTTATTCTGCATATTGGCTACAGTAAATAGCTTAGTTGGTAGTACGCAAGTCTACTGATCGAGGGGTCGCAGGTATGATTCCCGGGTGCGGCTTACTTTCGTGGAGCTTGGTCATGAAACTATTTCTTTAGCCATTCTTCCTCCTACCAATGATTCTTAATTATGTAGGGCAGTTGTCAGTCACTGATGAAAGTATGTGCTTAGTAGTTGGTTAACAGCTAAATCCAGAGATTTAGCCTTTCCAGGAACAGTATGTAGGTTGACGGACCACTGTTATAAGACCTATACAATGTGTTGATACTGCGTTAAATCCAACAAAAACAAAACAAACAAATACTCCCACAAGATCTTAGAATAAGATCTTATAATGAATACATTTCATTCTTATGATCTGGGCCTGTATTCACGAAGCTCCTTAAGACTTTTTTTTCTTAGGGATAACTTTTCCATAGCTAAGGAAAATATCTATGGTTGTGAATACGGGCCAGATCTGATAGGGCTCTTCTCACTTACATGTCAGCATTAATTTACTCATCCAGTCAGCTAGAGCCAGTTAAGAATATTGCTACCTAGTACTACATAGCCATCTCCTGTGCTACATTGTAGCGCCTCAGCTAGGAAAGTCAATTTTTATACCCCCGCTTCGAAGAAGAGGGGGGTATATTGTTTTACCCTTGTCTGTGCATGTGTGCGTGCGTCCGTTACAAAATTTCCGTCGCAGTTTTCTCAGCAACTATAACATGCAGCAGCCTAATACTTTGCATATTGCTTCATCCCATAGTCCCATGCGGTGTAAAGCGATTTCATGCTCCTTGCTCATCTACTTCCTGTTTGTCGCATATTTTTAGATTTCGTTAAATGAAAGTTACATTAAGATAGTCATATTTCTCACTGCGGGGGTATCACTAGTGAGCATTAGCTCACAGATTTACTTGTTGGTACCTGGCTACTTGGGATCTTTCAGACTTTTTTAGAGGCTGCAATCTTAGTTTGCTACCTTGAAGCCAAACTGTTGCATAGTAAATGTACTTGGCTTTCAAAAGCTCTAGGTAGCAACTTCCTTATACAACTCAGGCTCCTAGTTGCTGTGTCTTTAAGTGAGTGATATCAAAAATATTCAAATAGGCAAACTGTGGTAGCTTGATGCTTTGAGGGTGGGATTTAAGAATTGTTTTGGTAGATTTTCATGCCATAGTGATACATTGTACTTGTGATATCACAGCTGTCAGTCAACCTACTCATGATAGGCGGATCCAAGAGGGGGCAGACATGGCGTACAAAAGCAAAAATTTTTAGTTTACTGTCTGTTTTTTTTTCAAAGTCCTGAAGACTCATTGCACATAAAATTCAGCCATATCATTCTATAATCTATTTGATAGAATATCTTACATGTACAGATTTTCTCAATATTCATTCTACCGGTTATTATACCCCCTCTTCTTCGAAGAGGGGGGTATACTGTTTTACCCTTGTCCGTGCATCCGTCCGTCCGTCCGTCCGTCCGTTACAAAATTTCCGTCGCAGTTTTCTCAGCAACTATAACATGCAGCAGCCTAATACTTTGCATATTGCTTCATCCCATAGTCCCATGTGGTGTAAAGCGATTTCATGCTCCTTGCTCATCTACTTCCTGTTTGTCGCATATTTTTAGATTTTTGCGGGGGTATCACTAGTGAGCATTAGCTCACAGATTTACTTGTTTATGATGTTAGGGTCAAAACTTCAATTTATTAATTTAAATTCTTTAAATATTTATGTCCTACCAAAACATAGTGACCATGGCCTACTTTGCTGGTTCTAAATTCTAGAGATGACCTATTTGACTAAATTTTCTTCTGTTATTATGGTCACCTAGTTGTCTCACTTTTTTAATCAAAAACCTTCGGATGACCTCGTTATCTTGGACATAATTTATTTGGTCATTTGTTTGTCCAGTTTAAATCTAGTTTAACAGTTTGATAATACTTGGGTATTATAGTTTGTATGTACAGTAAAACTTCTATTTAGTTGTTGCCCCTCAATAGCAATCACCGTGATTATTAAACAGTCGCCTCAACAACAGACTTCTCTTAATAATGGCTACTTTTAAATAACAGCTAGTCACCTTTAAACAATTGTCACCACTTTTCATCAACCACCTCTCAACAAAGCTACTTATTTATGTAGCTGAGGTATAATATGGCACTTTTACACTCACTACCTTCAAGCTAGCTTTAGGTAGAGCTTACAACTCGAGAGGTTGTGGGTTTGAATCTCAGTTTGGACCCTGGATTTTATCTTGTAACATTTACATCAGTCACCTTTCAGCACCAGACACCCTTAGTAACAGCTAAAATTCAATCCCAATCAACAACAGACAACCCTTAACAACTGACAGTCACTTCTCAAAAGCAGCCACCACTTCAAAGCAGCTATGTAGGTTGTACCCCTCAATAACAAGCACCTATTACTAAAACAAACCACTCAATTTACAATGCTCCTGGTACTGACTGTTGAAGAGAGTTATTAATCTGGTTTGTAGGACATGTTGTATTATCATGCTAAAATAAAATTTTATTTAGTTTAAGAGGCAATGAGGATACCATGTATACTGTATGAAACAACCCCGGACATGACATTTTCCACAAGAGAGGGATGCTAATTCATAAAGAGATTATAGTAAATTTACTCTTAAATGACAATTTGAGCTGTAATTCAGTTTGTTTTTTACGTTCAATTCAATTGGAATATATTAATTTTCTGTAAATACTTGTGTTGCTTAATATTTTATAAGATCTTTATTTAATTTGCTATATTTAATATAAGTTGTTCTTTTTCTAATGCAAAGTTTACATCTGGCCACGATTACCATGATGTCCCCGATTCCAGAGCATCCTGGCGAACGTTACAGAGCATGGAGTCGAATCGGGATGATCGTGGGGGAGCGTAACGGAACGTGGTTGAATCGGGGACATCGTTGGCATCGAGACAGATTTTAAATCAAACTTAAATTTCACCACAATTGCCCCGATCCATTTCTAATCGTGACAGAGCGTGGCCTTCGTAACAAAACGTAAGGAAACGTACCAAAGTGTAACAGAACATAACAGAACGTTACAGAACGTGGAGTACAATCGCAACAGATCGGGACCAGCGTGGACACATTTTTTCATCCCGTGTCGCTGGGAAAAAATTATTTCTTGATTAAATATCAAATCGTGACGTAAAACGTGGTCATTTGTCTCAAATCGTAGGTCAAATCGCAGGAGATCGCAACAAAGCGGCTTTGTCGTGGGAGATCTTAACAGGACTTAACAGAACGTGGTGGAGCGTGGAAGCCTAACATGTTGATCATAACAAAGCGTAACAGAACGTGATGCAAATCGTGGGCTCGATCGTAGCAAAGCGCAACAAAACGTGCTGATTTCGTAAGGAAGCGTAACAGAACATGGAGTATACCATTTAATCGTAGAGCTCCCCGATTTTTTAGCCTCTGGCTAATCGGGGAGATCGTGGCCAGATGTAAACCTAGCATAATGAAAGTTTATTAGCAGAATGGCATATAATTGAATATATACGGTATTTTGTTTGTACATATAGTATGAATTTCATATATTATAAATAAATATTTATAATATTTTTTTTCTATTTTTACTGGAGATTTATTCATATTAAATACAAAGTTTTGTATAATAAAATATTTTTGGTATTAATATCAGATGTAGGGTATATCACTTACTGGTATGGTATAATGCTATAATCATTGGTCTTGTTGCCCAATTATATATTCAGAATACGTATTTTGTTATTGCCAGATGATGGTTTTTTTATTTGGGGTTGGTTTACTTATTGTATGTTGTAAATCACATATTTACCTGCATATTTAACCAGAATATTAAAGTTGTAAAATAGTATGTAGATTAAAATACATGTAGCATTGAAGTCATTGACAAAATGAAGTTTTTTTTCTCAGTTGTTGACTTCTTTCGTACCCATTGTCATCATGTCCTGTATTCAGTCTACTGGGCCACTGTAGCCTATATCTTTACAGAGAGAAATTTGGTAAAAATGTTAATTTTTTATGAATAAGGAGTAGTTGAGTTCATACCAAATAAGAACAAGTTTTCAGCTTGAGCTATATTTGATAGTATATAATTTGTAGTAGTTACAATAAAATCATCAAAGCAAACATATCAGTATCAGCTACAGTCAGAAAAAAACACTGACCTACCTAGTGGCACACAGCCAAAAACCAAAGAGATTTATTTGTAAGGAAAAGCCTCAAACAAACAAAAAAACAATGCTAAGGGGTTTCCCCCTTGGAACAGACAGTGACAAAATAAATGCCCCTGGGGGTTGATACCAGATTCTAGGGTGCACCTACCACACACTTGCCCAGGCCTGAAAGAAGCCGTCCGGCTAGAGTGAGTTACTAAGGTTGACTGACAGCCATTATATTATGACCTATACAATGTGTTACTACGGTGTTAAACCTAACAAACAAGTAGAAAGCTCCCTTGCAGAGTCAGCAGACTGTCAAGCTATGAAATAACTGAAGAAAAGATCAAATGATGTAAAATCCTTTAAACTGAGTTTAGTCCTTACAAGCTTAAGATTACTAGAATATTTGCTTGCTATTCTTTGTAGATGGGTATACCCCTAGCTCAGTACAGTCACTGAAAAATGATAAAATTCATTTAAACTTAGTTTTGTCCTTAAAAGATTACCAAAATCTTTGCTTGCCATTCTATGTTGATGTATATATCCCTAGCTGTTTACTGTAAAATGATAAAATTCATTTAAACTTAGTTTTGTCCTTAAAAGATTACCAAAATCTTCGCTTGCAAATTCTCTCTTGATTAGTATATCCCCAGTTGTTGACTTCTTACTGTTTACTTGTAAATACCTTACTTATATAAAATAGCAACTAATGTATGCGTACAATAGTCTGAGGAACTCGGTGTAAAGTCAAACTTCCTATTTATTTAAAGTTTTGTCGGATGTCTCAAAGGGAAGTGTACGTAAGGCCTTCAACAAAAAATGAAGTTTATCAAGACAACATATTTCAAATCTGGGTGTGCTCATCACTAAAAATGTTGAAGATTTTCAAATGTTTTTAGCTCACCTGATACATCTTTTTTAATTTGTGAACAGCGATTGTTTTGAATTTCTTGTCCAAATATTTGGTGTACTTCTTGTAGATTCTTTTTTTTATTTTTTAATTAGATTTAACGCAGTGTCAACACAATTTAGGTCATTTTACGGCATCCAGCGCACCTAACCTAGCTTTCCTGGACCATTGTCTATAACCAGTACTCAACTACCCTTCCACAAGGCTGGAAACTTCTCCATATTATCTAATCAATGGAGGAAAATCAACATTATTGTCAAATTTTCATGGAAGGGTATAACATCCCCGGATGGGATTCGATCCCGCATCCCCTCGGGCACGAAATTCCAAATCCTGGCGCACTACCAACTTCGCTACCAAATGCGCTTTCCACCTGGGTTTCTTGTAGATTTATGACTACTTTTGTAGATTCAATGGCTACTTTTAATCCTGTTAGTTGATGTAGTTTGTTGCCTGCATGTATGAACAACATTTGACCATTTTAACCCATTCTAACCCAATTTTATTTCAAGCTAATTTTCAAGATACTGTTATTACATAACAAAAAAGGCTGACAGATATGCAATTTATCCAAATTATTCTCTTGGTAATTTTCTTTCAGAAAAAAAGCCAATGAACCCATTTGTGCATTTCATTTAATTATATTTTTACAAAATAAGGTCTAAAGTGGTAGTTAGTACTTTTCAGAGACTGAAAATTTGTTATTCTGTTGCCTTTTCATGCCATTTTATGTGAACTCAAGATCCCAATTGTTTCTGGCAATAGAGGAGCACACAAAAAATATCATATTTATGGCAAGTTTCCTTAAATGAAATTTGCTTACTCCTGTTGAAAACAAATATTTCAAGTCCTTCGATAGCCATTTTGAAGAAGTGATGTATACACAAATAAGCAAGGGCTGATAGGTAAATGGTAAAGAATTGAATAAAATTTTAATTTCGTTATGAACAAATGTTTAAATTTTGTAATAATTTTTTCTTCCTGATTAGTTTCCATGCAACCCATGGTCAATGACTGTTATAATTCTTACTGTTTGCTAGACAAATGTAGATGTTATTCTGACAATGTTGAGCAATACTGATTTTATTTGACCTCTATGTTTTATAAGTGAAGTTTGTGTACCTCTGTAGGAGATAGTGAACAGTTGTTTATACCCTTGTTCAAATATTCCGACTTACACCTGGCCAACCTAAACTCTAATATTTCTTATCATTGCAACTTTCTTACTGAGTTACCTAGGGTGTGACTGTTCTAGCTAAACTTGGGCTTTCTACAAGTGAATGTTAAAAGTATTGTCACCTTAGTTAAAAGGAATTTAGGTTCTAATTTGGGATTTTAAGATTCTGCATTAAGGTACATAGTGTTAATTTTTCTGGAATTTTGTTATGCTAATGAAATATTTATTTGGTTTTGCAGAGGATTACCGGTACTTCCACTGGCTTTGGATTGCTGAGTGTTGAATTATACAATACATTATATATTGTAATGCAGTGATTCCTGAACTTTGATGTTTTATAGTAATGTACATTGTCTTTTACAAGCCTGGCTATAATCTATATGAAATCAGTAATTTTCACAAGCCAGAACCAATTTTCACTTAGTCCATGATTTTAAGCTATTGGGTTAAGGTGATGATGGCTGTAATTAAAGTTTCATTAATTAAAAATCTAGAAAAAATGCATCAATCTCCATAAACAGATATCCTGTAGAGCGTTGTAGTACAGGATCTCTAAGGTTTGCATCGAGGGTCACGTCGAGATGACCATTATTTCGACCAATCAATGTGTAGCTTTCATCTAGAGGAAACACTACTTATAGCATTTTGATTTCGTAATTTCTATTTTTAGACCAAGGCTTGCAAGCTATTATTTGACAGCGGTATTATTCACTGTCTGCGATTGAACGGCTCATTTCAAATTGCGTGATATAGACAATGTAAACAAGTTATTGAACATAACAATTTCGTCATGAATATCATAATAGGAGAAGGTCACCTGAACGTGACCTCATAAGAAAACAGCCAGATCTTATTAGCGAATAGGCGAGTGAAAATTTTAGACTGGGTTTTAATCAGATTGAAAATGCATTAATTTCAAAATACCAGAACTATAAAAAAATAATCACAATAATCAAAATATGTCTTTGTTTGATTTTGATCATAATGTGCCAGTATTAAGTGCATAAAATATTCTATGAAAAAGACTTATCTATCAACTTCAAATAATACTTGATTTTTTGCCAAAATAAAGTCACAAAATATGCCTGGGAAAAAACGAGATGGACTAAAACGTGCATTTTAATGCAATTTGATATATAATATTACAAAAAATGTTTATATTTTCTATTTGGGAAGGTTGCTTTGTCATTCAAATAAAACCTGATGTTAACTTTATATCACTGTGTGCAATGTTTGTTCAGATTGCACACTGTTTACCATGATATTGTTTAGTTATTCAATTGACAAGTTTTTTTGTGACCTTTTTCTATTATTACTTCCTTACCATCCCACAAAAAGCCGACAATTCTTCCTATTAAGAAATGTCTTTTATACATTATTATGTAACGGTTATTGTATTTATCCAATAGCTTGAAGCCGGGGGGGGGGGGGGGTGCAAATTGATTGACAGACTAGTAAAATAATATTTATTCTACTACATAGTCTGTTTAAAACAGCATTTATACAACAATAAATCATAAAATTCTGAAGTTTTAGAAAATATAAGATCATGGCAGATTAATTTCTGTATACTGTCTAAACTGAATTGAGTGGCGATGTTTTAGTTTTCTAGTTACATGTACCTCCTTTTCGTCCGTTTATAAATCAACTAAAGGGGAGATAACATACCTCATTTTTTCAAACTAGCATGTTCAAAATGCTTCTGGTTCCTGTGCTTACCACTTGTTGCATTGTGGGACAATATGACTAAAACATGCAATGGAGAATTTTTGGCGAAATGAAGCAGACATTGGCGACTGGCGTAATGGAGATTTAATTGTTTAAATATATTGGATCTACGACCAACTAACTACACCACTAAATTCCATATCTTTTCCATCAATAGGCTGTGCCTATAATTATATAATTTTATTATGTCAAACTATGAGATAATTGTTCAATGAGTTGATAGTCCAAGAGTCACTTGTAAGTGAGGACTTCAATTCTTAAGATAGATTATATGGTTTGTACTAATAAGTGTTCATTTCCTTAATTCATAATTAATGTTTATAATCATTCTATATCAAGTGAGAAGAAAAATAAAATATGAATTGTATAAACATGGAAAGCTACACAAATTTTTGTTGTATAATCAATTTCATTTTGATTGAGAATTAGCAATCTCAAATCTTAACATAATACTATATGTTATGCTAGGTTTACATCTGGCCACGATTACCACGATGTCCCCGATTCCAGAGCATCGTGGCGAACGTAACAGAGCGTGGAGTCGAAGCGGGGTGATTGTGGGCGAGCGTAACGGAACGTGGTTGAATGGGAGACATCGTGGGCATCGGGACAGATTTTAAATCAAACTTAAATTTCACCACGATTGCCCTATTCATTTTCTAATCGTGACAGAGCGTGGCCTTCGTAACAAAACGTAACGGAACGTACCGAAGCGTAACAGAACGTAACAGAACGTGGAATACAATCGCCACAGATTGGGACCAGCGTGGACACATTATTTCATTCCGCGTCGCTGAGAAAGATTATTTCTTGTTTAAATATCAAATCGTGACGTAAAACGAGGTCATTTGTCTCAAATCGTAGGTCAAATCGCAGAAGATCGCAACAAAGCGGCTTTGTCGTGGGAGATCTTAACAGGACGTAACGGAATGTGGTGGAGGAAGCCAGTCGTGTTGATCACAACAAAGCGTAACAGAACGTGATGCAAATCGTGGGCTCGATCGTAGCAAAGCGCAGTAGAGCGCAGCAAAATGTGCTGATTTCGTAAGGAAGCGTAACAGAACGTGGAGTATACCATTTAATGGTAGAGCTCCCTGAATTTTTAGCCTCTGGCTAATCGGGGAGATCGTGGCCAGATGTAAACCGAGCATTAGTAAGACTAATTATCTTACATGTTTACTTTACATTAATTTAAATAAATGTTGTAAAACTAACCTTAGTGTCTCTCTCAACTCTTCATTCTATTGAATGTTAACCAGTCTCTTTCCATTATGCATTCCTGTGGAATTCCATGCGAATGTGTTATAACGTGAAAAGCAGAATTAAGAATATTTAAGATATTACTTAACATCCACCCCTTCCCTACTTGGGTCAACTTGTTGATTGGTTACATCTTCTTGACAAAGGGCTGGGTCTTGTTGATTGGTCACATATTGTTGGTGTAGGGGCTGGGTCTTGTTGACTGGTCACATATTGTTGATGAAGGGGCTGGGTCTTGTTGATTGGTCACATATTGCTGATGAAGGGGCTGGGTCTTGTTGATTGGTCACTAATTGTTGATGAAGGGGCTGGGTCTTGTTGATTGGTCACTAATTGCTGATGAAGGGGCTGGGTCTTGTTGATTGGTCACTAATTGTTGATGAAGGGGCTGGGTCTTGTTGATTGGTCACTAATTGCCGATGAAGGGGCTGGGTCTTGTTGATTGGTCACTAATTGTTGATGAAGGAGCTGGGTCTTGTTGATTGGTCACTAATTGTTGATGAAGGAGCTGGGTCTTATTGATTGGTCACTAATTGTTGATGAAGGGGCTGGGTCTTGTTGATTGGTCACATATTGTTGATGAAGGAGCTGGGTCTTGTTGATTGGTCACTAATTGTTGATGAAGGAGCTGGGTCTTGTTGATTGGTCACTAATTGTTGATGAAGGAGCTGGGTCTTGTTGATTGGTCATATCTTGTGGATGAAGGAGCTGGGTCTTGTTGATTGGTCACTAATTGTTGATGAAGGAGCTGGGTCTTGTTGATTGGTCACATCTTGTGGATGAAGGGGCTGGGTCTTGTTGATTGGTCACTAATTGTTGATGAAGGAGCTGGGTCTTGTTGATTGGTCATATCTTGTGGATGAAGGAGCTGGGTCTTGTTTATTGGTCACTAATTGTTGATGAAGGAGCTAGGTCTTGTTGATTGGTCACATCTTGTGGATGAAGGGGCTGGGTCTTGTTGATTGGTCACTAATTGTTGATGAAGGAGCTGGGTCTTGTTGATTGGTCACATCTTGTGGATGAAGGGGCGGGTCTTGTTGATTGGTCACATCTTGTTGATGTTGGAGCTGGGTCTTGTTGATTGGTCATATCTTGTGGATGAAGGAGCTGGGTCTTGTTGATTGGTCACTAATTGTTGATGAAGGAGCTGGGTCTTGTTAATTGGTCATATCTTGTGGATGAAGGAGTTGGGTCTTGTTGCTTGGTCACATATTGTTGATGAAGGAGCTGGGTCTTGTTGATTGGTCACTAATTGTTGATGAAGGAGCTGGGTCTTGTTGATTGGTCACATCTTGTTGATGAAGGAGCTGGGTCTTGTTGATTGGTCATATCTTGTGGATGAAGGAGCTGGGTCTTGTTGATTGGTCACTAATTGTTGATGAAGGAGCTAGGTCTTGTTGATTGGTCACATCTTGTGGATGAAGGAGCTGGGTCTTGTTGATTGGTCACATATTGTTGCTGAAGGGGCTGGTCCTTGTTGATTGGTCACTAATTGTTGATGAAGGGGCTGGGTCTTGTTGATTGGTCACTAATTGTTGGTGAAGGGGCTGGGTCTTGTTGATTGTTCACTAATTGTTGGTGAAGGGGCTGGGTCTCGTTGACTGGTCATTTGTAAAGTGTAACATATTGTAAGTAAAAGGGGCAGGTCAGAATGAGTGGTTGGCATATTGATCTGAATGAATAGTTGACATTTAGCATAGTAGATAACCTAACACAACACTAAAATTGAAAACTTCTATCATTATATTGGCCAATAATTTACATTTTCAGATAAGATATAAAACATGAATCAAATTGTTTGTTGCCATGGTAACAATACGACAGATTCAGGGAATTTTTATCATCCTGATCGTTCTTGTACTAATATATATGGCGATGGCTAAATATGATATAATCAGCTTAAAGGTCTGTATATATATATATGTGTGTCCAATTATGTATCTTCTTTTTTTTTGGTTTTATAAGTTTATGAGTTAAGATGCCACTAACTCTCATTTTGTTTTGAATTTCTTGGAACTTTTTAAATTAAGTGTGTATTGTATTTCTGAACTTTGACTATGTTATAATATATGAAAAAATAATATATACAGACCTTTTGTCGGCTAGTGATAATATACACTCTAATTTTCTATCAAATTGATGTGTTTGTAATGTTTTGTTAGTATATTCTGATTAATGACTGACATTCAGAGGTATTGTGTGAGGGATTTAGTGCTGTAGCAATACACAATCTGATTAAAACCCGATCTAAAATTGTCCGCTCGCCTACTTGCTGATTTAGATCTGGCCGTTTTTAAACAAAGGTCACGTTCAAGTGACCTTTTTTCATTATAATTATGAATTATTATGACAAAATTGTTATGTCAAGTAACTTGTTTACATTGTCTACGTCACGCAATTTGAAATGAGCCGTCCAATCATAGCCTGTGAATAATACCGCTTTCAAATTAGCTCGCAAATCTTGGTCTAAAAGTAGAAATTACGAAATCAAAATGCTATAAATAGTGTTTCATCTAGATGAAAGCTACACATTGATTGGTCGACATAAAGTTCATCTTGACGTGACCCTCCATTGAGATCTTAGAAATCCTGTACGACAACGTTCTGTAGGATACCAGTTTACGGAGATTGTAGCAATACATTGAATAGGTTATATCACAGTGGTCAGTCAACCTACTACACTGTTCCTGGAAAGATTAAATCTCCGAATTAAGCTGTTAATAAGTTACTACTACTAGGTGCATACTTCCATCAGTGACTGGCAGCTGCCCTACATGATTTAGAAAAAGTGGTGTGAGGAATATGGTCCTGGAAATTATTTCATGACCAATCTCAACAAAAGTATGCGGCACCCAGGAAATAGGACTTGCAACTCTTAGATGAATAGACTTGCTTGCTACATGCTGAAGTAGCGAGTTGGCATTAGTTGAATTTTACTGTAAGTCTAGGAATAATCCAGGGAGGTAACTAAGTCCCAAAGAATATCAAGGGAGATAAGTAAGTCCTAGAGAATATCAAGGGAGATTACTGACCCTAAAATTGTTTATATTTTCAGAGTACTACGCCATCAACAACTAGTATGGATATGTCTCATGGTGGTATGAACCATGGTGGAGATACAGGACACAACCATGGTGGACTTGAAGGGATGGATATGAATGATACTGACAGGACTTGTCAGGGTCACATGTTGGTAAGATGATGTTGTATAATGTTTGAATCATGAGTGAAAGTATACACAAGTGGACAATTGCGGTTCAGGAATTCTTCGGACCTGAAAAACGAAACGTGGCCTTATAAAAAAATTTAAATTTGAACTTTTACTTATCAATATGTTTTATTTGCATGTTCATTGGTTACTGTTTTGTCTGTGTTGGAAACACTATTAATTATATAGATGTTCATTGCTTCTGTGTCAGTCTTTGTTGTCTGTCACATTGTTTTATTTTCTTTGAAATTTGGTATAAATGCTCATTGCAATGCCTCTTAGTGTAGTGTGCAAGAAGCATTATGGTATTTTTATTTTGTGTTGTTTTCAAATCATTGAAACTCTTCAGTTGAGCTTATTAGCCTTTTGCTTTTAAACAAATGACAACTATGTTATGAGCATATCACTCATTCAACTCTGTTACCCATGTCTCTGAATGCATTTATATTTAGATAATTTCTTACTATATTAGACTCCTTTGAAATAAAGTATAATTTGAAACTTTCTGGTCAGGGGTTTATCTAAGATGGGAGACACTGGTTTTGAAATCTTTAATTCTTGATATTTTTGTAGAATTAAAATGTTAGTGTTAAAATGTTTAAACAGACAAATTAATAAATAATAATAATGCATAATACTTCAAGTTTTGTTTCAGTTTTAATTTTATACTATATGTATATATTTTCCTTCAATTGTAGATGTTTTTCCACTCTGGTAAATGTGAATATATATTGTTTGAAACATTGAGGACTTCAGATGTTGGTAGTAAGTAAATTATGATAATAATTGCTTGTATAGTAAACTGTGCTGTAAGCTCTCTCTCTTGTTTCAACATGTTCTTGTTTACATTTCATTATCAATACATGATTCAAGGTTTGTACAAAATGGAAAAATCATGGAATTTGAATTTTAGGGAAAGTATCATGAAAAAGTTTCCAAAATGGCCGCCATTTCACCCTGGCTTATTCTAATAACCTTTTATTACAGTTTTATCATTTTAAACCTAGCCTATGAAGCCTTTAAAAAAGCTTTTGTACATGAAAAGTAAAGAAAATAATCGTTGGTTGGATTTCATTTAAGGTTATTAACAAGGTCAGAAACCTACTTATCTAAAGTTGACAAGTACCCTTAACATGAAAACCTCAAACTAATCACAATATTCTCTATGTCATGAATGTATATTTCCAGGTATGGTTGGTGCATGTATTGCAGTGTTTGCTCTAGCTGTGATATATGAAGGTTTAAAAGTGTTACGTGAGATGTTACTACAGAAATCAATGATTACAGCTAACAGATATGCTGTATCTAATGGTTCCTCGTCACAAGATACAATGGTTGTCAGCAATAAAAATGTGGGGTAGGTACATCATGGTTTTATCTTAATTTTTATGTTTTCAGACTTACAGACTGGAAGCGAGTGACATTTTCTCTGGAAAGATTTTTATCTGCTAAGAAGGATTCTAATTGGTATTTAGTCTGCTAAGAAGGATTCTAATTGGTATTTAGTCTGCTAAGAAGGATTCTAATTGGTATTTAGTCTCCTAAGAAGGATTCTAATTGGTATTTAGTCTGCTAAGAAGGATTCTAATTGGTATTTAGTCTGCTAAGAAGGATTCTAATTGGTATTTAGTCTCCTAAGAAGGATTCTAATTGGTATTTAGTCTGCTAAGAAGGATTCTAATTGGTATTTAGTCTGCTAAGAAGGATTCTAATTGGTATTTAGTCTGCTAAGAAGGATTCTAATTGGTATTTAGTCTCCTAAGAAGGATTCTAATTGGTATTTAGTCTGCTAAGAAGGATTCTAATTGGTATTTAGTCTCCTAAGAAGGATTCTAATTGGTATTTAGTCTCCTAAGAAGGATTCTAATTGGTATTTAGTCTCCTAAGAAGGATTCTAATTGGTATTTAGTCTCCTAAGAAGGATTCTAATTGGTATTTAGTCTCCTAAGAAGGATTCTAATTGGTATTTAGTCTCCTAAGAAGGATTCTAATTGGTCTTTAATCTCCTAAGTAGGATTTTAATTGATATTTAGAATAGTAACCACTGTTAGTTGGACTTGTGCAATTAACAATTTTGTTGGTCTTCATTCAAAATTTCAAGTAAAAAACTCAGGACTGCAAGGGATACCCTGTATAGGGGTCTTCCTTTTCATGTGCAATGAGACTGAAGTGTGAATAGTATAGTAAAGTAAATAAAACATGGTCTTCAATTATTTCTGATGAAATGTTCTCTGAATTATTTATTTAGAAATGGCTCAGGGTATATTTTTATCACACTGATTGCAACATGTATTGTTGTATTAATTAAGGATTGATCACTAGGTTTTCATCTGTATTGATAAAAAATATTTCAATTAGATTTCAGTCAGGTATGGCAAAGTTTAACGTAGAATTGATCTTGTATGGCGTCCCTTGGGTTAAATTGAGTTTAGTCTCGGTTTATTACAAAAGTCTAATATTTTGTACAATACATTGACTTATTGTTAGGAGACTGAAATGAATTTAAATATCACTGGTTAAGTATGTGTGATGAAAGAAGTACATTACGGTTTCATTTCATTCATTTATTTTTCCCATTTCATACTTAATTAGCACACTATGCACATAATTGTAGCTGATTTAATAATTTTGTAATTAATGTATTTATTATAAGCTATAGATTCCAATGCTTTTTTTAGCTACATAAAGTTCATATACTTATAAACAAGCTGTGCCATAGTACAACTATAAAAATGTATCAATTTTACTTAACCACTCCAAAGGTATTTTGCCTGGTATAAGTTGATTTAATGCAAATTGTTTAAGTGAGTAATTGTGTAAAATAATTTATACTAATGTTTTTTGTTGTCATTATTATTTATGAATAATTTTAGCATTGTGAATCATTAATTTGAAAATGATTGATGAAAAATATTTGTAAGAATCAAATTCAAATACCCAGTCTGATATACACATAAAACCTTGGATAAATGTGTAGGCATATTCTGAGGTCAGGGGTATTGAAAGTAATTTTATTCTTGGATAGGATCTTGACTTCATGAATACATTTATTTAGTACTTAGTTACTTGATTAAATGATTTTTTTTTCATTTCCCTACATGTATTTTGACTTCTTGATGGTTTTTAGTTTCTTTCTGGTATAGTTTTTATGTGAAAATCTTGTGCCTTTTTTTAACAATTTTAAGAGTTCTATGTTACTTTTTGAATCTACTCCGTGTCTTTGTTCCTCTCACTTAATTACAGTAAGAGCAAACTTTCAATAAATCATTTATTCAGTGCTTTCAGCACTTTGATTGAATTGATTACCATTTTCATTATGTTAAAAATACACATTCATTTTACAAATTTTTCTTATACAAACATTGTTGACATAGGAAAATCTTTTGATGGCTCAGGAATGGACTTAGAGATTAGCATGCTTCCAAACTAAAAAAGCATTGGGGCCTTACAGAAGTTTAGTTTTATTTTAGAGGGTTTTTATTTTGCTTGCTTTAAATATTTGCATGCTTTTGTTTATAATATAATCTGGCATACTGGTAATTCTACTTGTCATTGTAGCATTGACTTATCCCATTCTAAGACCGAAAGACTGTAAAAAAGAAACTCTTTCAATTATAATTCAAGGTCTCGACAAGTTGATCATATATTTCTTCACTTGCTCGCCCCATTTTTTCCCCAGAAAATCCATAGAACACATGATCAACTTGTTGTGGCCCAAAGAAGTATATTAGTGTTTTGAACACTGCTTCCTTCTGGAATTGCTTTTTTCTTTAAATGGCTTCTTAGAATCACATCATGCAGGCCTTGACAGTCTTATTTTAATCTAGGTTGTCCAACCAGTTATATGTTTCACCTGTAGATACCGAATGTTTACTGGCAGTAACAAGTTGCCTAAACCCAAGTATATGGCAGGGGCAATTGGACAACATTTAATGTGGAGCCCTGATTATGTCAATTAATCTTATTTGTAATAAGGGCAAATTAAATTGTGTCAGACTATATTTATATTGTATATCAGCATGCTTGATGTTAATTTATAGTTTGTAAACTTTTGTTATACAGAAGTTTGGAGAATGGAAATAAGTTCAGGTGAATAAACTATTTGTGCATCCCTATACCATACTAACAAGTTTGACTTTATAACACGTCTCAGTAGTTGATATTTAACAATTCTGTTTGAAATTTTAAAATTTATATTATTTTACTCCAATGTGTTCTTCCATACTATTATTATTATATACTATATTTGTATAGCACTCTTTTCATATTTGAATTTATAATAAATATGTTCAAAAGCGCTTCCCCATCATATGAATAATTATGAATAAATGTAATTGGTTAAGAGATGATAAAGAATAAGAATAACAAAATGAATACTTATGTAAAATACTATCTGTATTTGTAATATGTATGTTTATGTGTTACATAAAAAATCTATATTGCCTTCCAAAATCAGGAGTCTGTCGGAAATTTAATTAGTTTCTCAAAAATAGTTGTTCTTGACATGTTTACTTACACCTTTTTGTAAAACGACATAAAGAACTTTTTACAAAAACATAGCTCATGTTATTGCTTAACAAGGAATTAACTTGGCAGAAAATATTGTCTCTTATTGGATTTATAATTTCTTAAGTTCTTACTGAATGTTAAATGTACATGTATTTGTGTATTTAAACTTACAATAATTAAATGTTTTGTCATGTTATGAAGAGGCTGATAATTATGTCACTTTGATTTTTACTAACATTTTACAGTTACTGAACTGTTTGATGTTTCTCTTTTTCTTCCAAAATATTCATTTAACTTCATTAGTTATTTTTACCAACTATTTGGTCTATATTGGGTTATATCCTACTCAATTGTGTTTCTGTAACAACATTTTATCTTCGTAGCAACTGAAGGATTCACTTGAAAGTTCACACTTGTATGAGGGGTATAATCATTTGAAACCAAGTTACATAACCCTATAATGCATTTTGAGTGAATTATGCCCCTTTATACTAAGAAAATACCTACCGTAGGTGTTGCATGCCTGAATCTATAACCTCAATCCTATAGAGCGCTTATTTGATTTTTAATTCATGTTAATGTATTTAAATAATTTTTATTTTGATAACTGAGGCTATGGGCATGTTGAGCATGTAATAAGTAGAAATTTAAGGCTTTGGGCATGTTGAGCTTTTGATTGGATGAAATTAAAGTTGGGATATTTTTAAATCATTACTAATATTGTTGTTATTTATATTTAGTGGTCCACAGACTGGAGGGATGAAATCAAACAATAAGAAACCTAACAAAACCACTACAAGCTGGTGATTGTGTTGATTATATAATTGCTTAATAAAGAGCTATAATTAAAACAGGGATATTCAGGGCCAAAACACTCTTCCCAAAGGAAGCTCAATACTGGCTGCTTCCAGAAGCAAAGCTAACACTTTTTCCCCAGTTTGGTACTCCAAACTCCCAAATCCCATAAAAATTTCCAAAGAATGTTGAACCACAGTTCACATAGAAAGGGAAAAATATTCAAGATTTCTTCACAACACAGTCTATGTTGTTACTTTTACAAAATAATTTACATGATTTAATATCTAATTGATTTTGTAACACTTTTAAATTAATACATTTATACCTTTTTTACCAGTAATGAATTGGGTCCATTTCCCCCAAACAAGTAAAAACTGCTATTTTCCCCCCCCAAAAAAGGGCTGTGGCCCCTTTTCCAAATATGGTGTTTTGGCCTTGATATAATCTGTTCTGGTTGTACTTGTCCTGATTGGATGATACTATAGCTTTATATGTAGTTTAAACACATTGTTCCATTTTATTCAACTGTCAGTGATGGGAACATTAACTTTGCTGATTTGAATACTCACTGCAGTATTTTTGTACTTGTGATTGATAGAAATGTTTGAATCAGCAGAGTTAATATACACTGCCCTCCAAAAGTTCCTTCACACATTCACAGTTAACGATTTACTGCATGGAGTTTCAAAATTTGTAAGAGCGGGTTATTGTTTTGAATTATGCTTTTTCGAAATCAGTACACTTTTTTGGATATACATGTATAAATAAATATCTCAAACTTGATACTGGTTCATAGAGATACATTGACCTTAGTTTTGGAGGCTGGAAAATAACTTTTAATTGCTGCTACTCAAAAAATAAATTGCACAAATTGAAATTTAGATTATTTGAATAAATAATGAATAAAATAAACTTTGATTAAATAATTGTGCAAGCTTGAACTTGGAATTTGTAGCAATTTAATAAATTGTACTGTGAAGGAATTTTTTTAGGTCAGTGTATGTGCCACTGATGGTTGAATTAGAATTGAACAATTGTTGCTAATGAATCTGCTTATTAGAATATTTTACACAATAGTTGATTCAACTGATTATAGAACATGTCATTATTGTCTATGATAAGATCTCCATAAGCATTTAAATGTTTCACTTATTTATTGCCTTTTTCTATGACAATTGCACTGAACAGTGACTGAGATGGTACCACTCATGAGATGGCAGTAAAAAACATGTGTCATTTGGCAGAGCATGAAACGTTCCAACAACTATTCTTTTATTGGACGATTGGCACAGTCACCATTGGTCACAACTGTCAGAATCTGGGTCAAAATCTGTGTCATGCTTTGATGTGCAAATATAGCAAAGTTTTAATTGAAAGGGCGAAGAAGTTGCCCAAATTGTTGTGATCAATCACTGTGTAATGTATTCACTAGGGCAGGTTTATACAAACAGACTATACATTGTTCTAAGCTTTTATCCTGGATATTTATACCCTCCTCCCATTGGTTGCTGGTGGCATGTATAGAATAGTTAGTCTAAATTAGCAGAGCAATCTATACTAATATATTTCAGGGACAATTGGTTGCAAAAGATAACATGTTGCTAAAGATCTAGCATACATGTATATTAAAAATGTTAAACCAATTTAATGATTGTTACTGCTCTATTTGTACTCACTGAGGCAAATTCCTTAAAGACTATTGTTGGATTTTCTTTTGTAATGGAAAATTCATTATAAATGTTATTTATTACTGACTTACATATGAGCTAACTTTGTCATCCTTTTCTTTGGGACTTCATTAGACTAATTATGTATTTTTTCTGTATCTATACATTAGAATGTATTCAGAAATGCATTAAATGTTTTATTATTACATGTTCATGTATATAATCAGATTTGAGTTGTCCCATGTACCTATGTTTCTGTGTATCATTTAATTATTAATTAATGTTATACATTTCAATTAGTTAAGTGACATATTTTAGCTCACCATAGCACAAAGGGCTTAAGTTGAGCTTTATTGGTCATTCTTTGGCTATCATGCGTTGTGCGCTGTGTGTTGCACATCAATAATTGGCACGTAGCGTCACCTCAAGGTACTTGACAATGATTGTTCAAATTATGCTCCATGGGTAAAAATTGGCCGTGCCCCATGCTAAGGTGAATGATGATTAAAATCTGTTTTCTTTTCTGATATTGCCTGACATTTTAATATCAAACTTTTCAACAACAAAAATAATAGCTTGTTTTTTTGGGTTTTTTTTAACGTCATATTCAACACATATATAGGTCATATATACGACGACCAGCTCTTCCTACTATAGGTTTCCAGGACACTTTTCTATCACCAGTACTAACTTACCCTACCACGAGGCCGACAACTCATGTATAGGGTATGACCTGCTGTGACTGGGTTTCGAACCTGCGATCTCCGGAATTGAAGTCAGACATGCTAACCACTACGCCACGGCCGCGGCTACAAAAATAATAGAGCTGCCCTGAAATCACCAAACTTTTTATCAAACTGATAGAGTTTTACTATGACTCTAGTTATGTATACCATTAATATGGAAATAATAATACATTGTAATAATAATGATAATGATAAAAATAATAATGATGATAATAATAATTATGATGATGATGATGATAAATATAATGATATTAAATAATAAAGACTATTTAACGAGGGTACACATTTGGATAAATCCACTTTTCCATGTGGACTTCTTGCAAAAAGAGTTGACTGTCGTTATATATTTAACTTCACAGAAATTTGACCCAATTCATTCTAGCATGAAATTGAATTATATTTTTATTGGAGCAGAACTATATTATTTGAACTTTGAATACAGTAATGTTTGTTGTATTGATATGAGTTTTTATGACCTCTGAACTATGGTACTACTTTTTAAGACGAAATTACTTTATTTGAACATTTATTGTTGATGTATGAATACAACTTAATGTCTATTTTAATGTATTTATCTTGTTTCAATGTTGTCGTTCTGACAACTAACATTCTCTTGTTAGGTGTACATGTAGTTACATAAAAAGTAATTAAAACAAAATTGATAGGTGGTTAGCGATGTCGTATAAGAAAATATATCGCTTAATGAGTTGATCGTTTTGATCAGTAATTTTACAGTACCTTGCACCTGATCACTTTTTTTAGTGGGTTATATAACTTTGACGATTATTACTCTGTCATGTACTGGAAATTGTTCGTCACAATGTCATTTTGTGACTCTTTGTGACTTTACTTTAGAAAGTAAATCTTTGGGGATCTTTAAAATCTTTTGGTTTAATTAGGTGTTATGACACATTTAAGTTGATATCTTAACTTATTATGTCATTTTTGACACCAAGCTGCCACTGGTACATTATTAATGAAAATATTTCATCTAATGATATCTTTGTTTTGTTTAATGTTGTTTTTATAATTGATTAAATATTTCCTAGATCTGTAATACATCAGTAGTATAATAAGCTTGTTAAACCCACAGTATATTACCTCCCTTTGTTCTGGTGGTTTGGTTATAAACATATACATTATATAGATAGTCAAGATTTTAACACTATTTACTATTGTAGCAACATTTTAAACCACAGCTGTGACGTCATTCCATTGTATTCACAGTACCGTATATCTAATAATGTACAGGTAGCCGTCCAATATTAAGATTACTCGTCCAATATCTGATGTGTTAGGACAATATCTAACGTGTAAGTCTAATATTGTACTACACGCTAGATATTGTCCAACACATCAGATAATGTACGCATAACCTTAATAGTGAACGATTACCTGTTCAATGAAAAAACCAAACGAACGAGTGAAGTTATTTATTG
The DNA here is from genome assembly GCA_025267735.1 of Mactra quadrangularis. NCBI lineage: Eukaryota > Metazoa > Mollusca > Bivalvia > Venerida > Mactridae > Mactra > Mactra quadrangularis. The sequence continues at coordinate 24,557,952 of CM046311.1, read as the reverse complement.
ATTCATTTATAGAACAAAAATTGACAAATAAAATCAAAATTGTAAATTCTTTACTCATTCTCCTTCGAAATGAAGTCGTTAATAATAATAATGTTATTCCTGTTCACATTTAGTCGACGTGGCACTGTCGTCCTGAAAATGAAAAAAAAATAAAAAGATATGTTTAAGTATAGCAAATACCAAGACCCAAAGTAGATTTTAAGCACATTTTAACTCATACTCTGCCAAAAACTGTTAACCATTTCTTGCGTAAGGTTAATAAGATAAAAATAAAAGAGCGTTCTTTAGAATTAGTTGCAGAACGGAACATGTCATTTGTCATCAACGTAAAGAAGATTTATTTTAAATAAAAGTGACTGTGCATTTAGCATGCTGTGACCTTGGCGTCCAGTGAGTGTTTTATTGAGCAATGGCACAGGCAATATTACAACAGAAATAATATATTCATGCACTGGGCAACATATATAAACTTTGATAATATTTCATTAACACTCAGCGTAACCAAAATGATATAGAAACATCGCTAGAACTATATTTATTTGAAAAATATGACCAACAGACAATATCAAATACAAAAGGTACAGATTTTAGTTAAAAATTAGATCTTATGCACAACGGCCTCTCTCCGTGATCAAATAATGATAGGTTTGAGCCTTGAAGCGACTATAGATTAGAATGTAAAAAGAAGGGCAGACATTATGCTTACGAAAGATGTATGTAATATACATATATCATTAACTGGGACTTGGAACGTTTTGTCAGTGAAACATTTTTACGGGGTATTTGGTGCACACGGGGCTCAGGTTCAGGTCTCCATGTGACCATTGTTTACATAATATATTTTGCAAATATAAACTTACCAATGACCTGTTGCTCCAATATAATCTTCTTATCAAGCTTATAAGAAATCAGCCTTGTTTTTCAGGCTGTGACTGACATCGCTTCTTAGACATGACTGGAATTAGTTGATAATCCACGTTTTCTATGCATGTCAAGCGTTGTAATGTATATATATCCAACAGAAAGATTTCCGAAGTTTATCCATGAGAAAAATACACTTTAATTCCAGTGATCAATTAGGTATATCAAAAATTGTTACATTTGTATAATGTACCCGACTAAATGAAGAACAGAAACGAAATGAAAAACTACAGTCATAACTACACAAAAGTTTACATGTGAAAAGATCTGCACGAAAATCTCGCGAACAGAAAATTCATTAAATTGTCGGACTTAAGGGGCACCATACGGGAAACAATAAATAGTTTCTATATTTATTTAAATTCTATAAATAAATGATTTAAAAGTATAATTTTTAAATCGTTATTTGTATAGGTGTAAATTATAATTGAGTTTGTATCATAATAATAATAATCTGTAGGTAAGCTGTGGTTTAAGTAAGATATACCCCTCGAGCTGCCCAATATGTTAGACATTGGATACGCTTCGGCGCTAACGCGCCTCAGCTATCCAATATCTAACATATTGTACAGCTCTCGTGGTATATCCCTTACATAACTTCCATGTATGTAGTAACCAGTCTGTATTTTTTTAAGTGAGGCTAGGCTAGCTATAAATTGCTACAACATGTGTGTTCTCATTATGTGAAGACATGTATCATATTATTGTAGTTTGACATTCATAATTTTTAGATCAATTAATAATTCAATTCTTCATTTATGGTCACAGTTACTATTTCATGTACAGTAAAACCTGTCATATGTGACTTTCTGGTGGACCATCCAAACATGGTCACATATGACAGTGGGTCTTTAAATTCAGGTTCAAGTAAAAATAATAGCTTGTCACCAACATTGCATATTTCAGCCAAATAAGTGAAAAGCCCACTGAGTTGGCTCATTAAACGGTTGAAACATGATATTATATGGCATTGTACTCCTGAGTTTTATCAACTTTTAATTTTGTGCCCTTGAAGAGTATTAGTTAAAATAAAAATACTTGGACACTTGATAAGTTTTTTTACTCAATTTGATTTAAATCAATTGTTTTATAGGTTGTCTTTGGTTTGATAATGAACATTTTTTTATCAATTTCAATATTAAAAATAAATTTGTTTTACACAAAAACGATGAAATATGTATCAATTAATCGATATTGGACTGATCAAATAAGGTCACTAGTCGCGTCAGACAGTGTGTCGCTAAATATAGGCATTTATGTTGGGCAGTCTTAAATATGGTCACATAATTAAGACAGGGAATTGTTGAATTCAGTGGGTCACTATGGCAGTTTTTATTGTGCCTGTATGAGACTTCTGATTTTTGTTTCGTTATACTCTTTCGTTTATAAATGATTAAGTCCTTTGATAATTGTGTATATTAATTCCTGATTGTTCTTACTGTTGTCTTCTAATAAAATTTCTAAATTCTAGTTAGCTGCAAGTGATCTTTCTATTCACAGACACAGAATGTATTCAGGAAATCTAACACTGTGTATAAGTATTTAAATGATGTGCAGTTATTGCACAGTAGTTTCAAATTTCACCGATTTTCATTCAAAATGTTAACTTGTTCACTTAGCCTGGTTTATTGTGATTTTAACACAAAATAGATTAAGTTTTCTAACAAATTGTTGTGAAACTTTTAAATCATTCTATTCTAGGTGTATACCATATTTTATATTTTGCATTATGCTTAAAGATTAAATCTCAAGTTTCTTCAATTCAAATTTTCATAAAGTATTTTCAGGTTTAGATTATTTTCTTAACTGTTACAGCTAAATATAGACTGGAGGCCTTATAGATAGAATATAACCTCATTTATTTTTACAGTTGAAATATATAAATATACAATAGTCATATAGGTTTCCATTTTGATCAGTTGTCTTTTTAAAAATGAAAATATTTGGCTTAAGGATAGATATTTATATATTGTTACTTTGACTTACAAAATGTTTTTATTATAATGTATGAAAATAGAGTTTTACTGTATATACAGTATCTCAGTGTCAGTGGTCTTTATTATCAATCATTTTCATGTGCATATAGTTCTTTGTACATAGAATGTCCCATGGGTGTAAGGTTAACTATGTAAGACTCTACAGACCTATTCCCTGGATACCACACTTACAGTATAACATTATAATAGAAATTACAAACCAAATTTACCTACAACCTATAAAGTCATTTTGTTAGCTGGATTTTTTTCAACGAAAAAATTCGGCTTATAGTTTGGCAAAACCCTGGCGTGCGGGCGAGTGGGCAGGCAGTTTTGGGGCATCTGGTGTCGTTTACAATTGTGTTATAGTTTTTTTATTTACCATGAATTTCTGCCATTTTTAGTCAGATCTTTATGAAATTTCATACAATGATAACATACCACATGCTTAACTGAATTAGAAGGTAACAGAAACTTTTTTCACAAAATTAAGAAAAATTATTCAGAAATTAGAAATACTTAATGGTTATTATTATTTTTCTATTTCAGTATACACATGATGAGTTGTGGACATTTTACCCAGACCATGCTACATATGATACAAGTATTTATAAGCTACTGTCTTATGTTGGTATTTATGACGTACAATGCTTGGTTATGTATTAGTGTTGTCCTAGGAGCTGGCGTCGGATACTTCATGTTTGGATGGCGGAAAGCGATTGTTGTTGATATCAATGAACATTGTCACTAACGTTGACTCACGAGATCACTGTTCAAAGTTAGAAATGATATTTTTACCAGAGTTTTATGAATTTTACGATAATTATTGTTAAAGTTATGTAACTTTGTTTAGGTTAAGACTGGTTGTATGGCTGTTGTGAGATGGGTAGTTTGTGTGTATTGCTTTATTTGATAAAAAATAATAATGTTTAAGCCAATAAATGTTCAAATTTTCCGTTAAAACACCATTTTGACAAAATTCAATCAAATTTGCATACTCTTTGATGTACTGCTATTTCTTGCATGAAGCTGGGACATTTAAGTGAATACTAATAAGAGGGGAGGGGGAAAAATGTCCCATCAAAATAATTTTGCTTTTCCCCTGTGTTTCCATGGTAACAGTTAACATGGTTACAGGTTTTGGGATCAAATGCCTTTTTCTGAAGTACAATCTCCTAGGAAACATTCTGAATTTTTCTCTAGTTGTGAAGGAATGAAAGTATCATGAAATAGCTCTCCCGCCTCACAGTAAAAACAGGCAAATTTTAAGCTATTGTTCAACCAGATAAGGGTTGTATTAAACACTACATACAGACTATGTTCAAGTGTTAGCCTTGTACAATATTATTTGTATGACTAATAAATACTTATTGATGATGAAAATAACAATTTGTCTTCTAAAATACCATTATGTTATAGATATAAGTGATCATACATGTATATATAATTTTATATGATAATATAATAATTCATTTTGATTGCTGAGCAATATTTTTGTAAATGATAATGTGGGATTGTTCTAAAACAGAATATTAGGGTTTTACCACCCAGCTCCCTTTTTTCTCACCTCACTAATTTTTTTCAAAAACAGGATTATGTGGTCAGAGATACCTCTGCAGGCTTTGTGAAAGTTGTCTGACCGTCAAACACGTTAGGGAATAACCAGACCAGCATATGCTTTTGTTCAGAATACCAGACCTTATGTTTGGCAGATTTCATTTGTTTATTTGCTGAATAACGTGTCTTTAGTTAAAATTAAACGACAAGAGTATTCATATATTTGAAAAAAGATGATCAGACAAAATTTATTTTGGTCAGACAAGAACTGAAAGTTTGTCTGACCTAATGTGAGCCAAATTTTTCAGCAGTTTTGCAAAACCTGCTCTGTTGACAGATTTGTCTCACTCAGCCATAGTAGTTCTCTATTTCTATTTCAAACAAATGCTGCTAAAATATTTTTCTTTATCTGTATTCAAAAAACAAATCTAAGGATCTTTTATCATACTAATACACCCTGTCCCTATTTCTTCCCTCTTGCCCTTTTCTATGTTTTAGAACAATCACTCACATTAATTGAAATACATGTATAATTGTATTTTATGTTTTTGTCGTATAACATTTTGTAAGCAAATATGGACCATGAACATTAATTGCTGGTACAATAGATATTTATGCCGTCACCAAATTGGAAAAAGATTGTTTTCATTTTATTTGTTCAAACTTCAGCATTAATTTTATTTTTATTTTCATTTCATTTCTATTAGCTTACTCATTACCCACACAAATGATTACTTTTCTATAGAATTTGTAGTATGAACATACAAAAAACAAAAGTAGCCAATTAGAAGTATGCTTTAGGATATAATATCAGAAAATATGTAGTTTATTCATTGTGTTATTGAATACACAAATATCTTTTTAATGATTTCATTGTTTTGGTCATTTTTATGAATAATTTTAATTAATTGAATAGACTTAGGTTTGATATTTTGCTTTTGTCTTGAATGATTTTTATAGCATGTTTGAAAGGTTTAAGGTATTCAAGTTAACACATAGGTAAAAGTTATTTGAGCTGAGTATTAAGTTAAATTTTTTTGTCATAAATGAATAAGCAAATAATCAAATTACTTAGTATAAATTAGTTTATAAATTAGTTTAGCATTTTGGGGGAGTTCATGAAGGGTCCATTTTTTTATGTTCAAGGTTCTAAAAACATGAAATTTGAGATATATGAACTTTTACCAGTATGTATACAAATGTATGATAACTTAATAAGAATGAATGTTCACTTTGATATTATGAATAATAATTGTGTATTGATAAGATATCATATTATATTAAACCCATCTAAGGATGGATATATTTTTGTTATATAATTTATATAAATACAAAATTATTTGTACTTGTAATATTGTATTTTAAATGTTATGTATCATTCAATTTTATTCAACTGTCAGTGGTACATACAATAACTCTGCTGATTTACATCATTATATTTTTAGCCGGATTTTTCAACGAAAAAACTTGGCTAAAAGTTTGGCGAAACACGGGTGGGCGGGCGGTCGTGCGGGCGGTCGTGCGGGCGATGGTGTCGTTAACAATTGCGTTAAAGTTTTCAATTTAGCATATATTTCTGCCATTTATAGTCAGATCTTTATGAAACTTCAAATAATGATAACAAACCATGTGATGAACAGAATTAGAAAGGAACCACATCTCTACCTGGCTTTATTATCGATTATTTCCCTTTGTGATTTTTGTGTTAAAGTTTTTAATATGTTGGTTATCTCTGTCACTTATGGTCAGATCTTGATAAAAATTAGGCTTTAATGTGGTTTCCACATTACATTTTTTATTGATGTATACAGAAATACTGAAGTGAATATTTAAATCAGTGGCGTTAATGTATGTGCCACTGACAGTTAAATAAAATTGAATAGTATTTGATCAATAAATGTCATTCCAATTTGTATCATTACAATATTTAAGTCTTGTTATATTCAACTTTTCTTGGTCATTGTCTAGAATCAATTTTTATTGTATAAGAAATTTTATCTATTGAGGCAAGTTGAAATTTGTGAGATAATTCTTTCTGTATTTATGTTGAAATGTCCCTTAAGAATGTATTACATTTTGATTTTGCCATGAAATAGTCATGTATGAAGTCTATAACACACTCATACTTAGAGAATTTTTTAAAGTCTGTCTTCCATTGTAAAAATAATGAGCATTTATCATCAGCAATATTACAATTTATCTGTTAGAAAGTCTCCATCAATATTTTTATGGTAAAATATGTATATCATTAAATGATTTTATGCTTAACCAAAAAGAGACATGCAACAACATAAATAAGTAAATACAGATATATAGTGCCATCCGAAAAGGTTGGGTTTTCATTAATGCAATTTAATTAAGTTTCAAATGTATTCACACATTATGATAATTATGATAGATTTTAACATTTGAAAGAAAAGTAATGATAATTTATACATTGGTAATTGCTGAACATGTAAATGTATTGAAAGATCTAATTTCTAATTACCGGGTATTGGTAAAATAAATACAAATCAAATGTTTACACTAGTGTGTGGTAATTAACCCAAGTCTGTTGGTAAATGGTCATTAAAAATGTATTATGACAGGATGTCTCTAAGAACTCTTACCATTAGAGAGTTGATAGGACATTACTTGTGTGCCTTATTATATATAATAAATTTGATGTAAATTAAATATTTCTTGCCAATTTCTCGACTTTAAATTAGAAATATAACCTTAAGTATTTTCGGGGAATGTTTTCTTTATCAATTCACTTTAAAGTGTTTTTTGGGTTTTTTTTTGAGATTCAAGTTGGTTTCTTCTTTATGAAAATTTTGGTTCTGAAATACATTAGTCTCTTGTGGATAGCTTTCTACATTTGAAAGGTAATTAATAAACAAAATGTACATTTATAATTATGAAGTACCTCTTATTTTGAACTTTCACAATAAGAACTGTAAATGTTACGTTCAATTTAAACTTCAGATGAAGTGATACATGTATTTATTGGTTCACATTTCGCAGACTTAGTACAAAACGGTTGTTACTCAATGTAAAAAAGAGTGAGGTACAACGGTTTTGGGCTAAGCCCGCAATTTCAAAACTTGATATATTTCATTTTCAATATAATTGCTATATTTATAATGTTTCAATCTAGCAATGCAGTATACATAACATCTCATTTCGTTTGTGTTGTCTTAATTCTGTATTTGTAAAGAAAGATCTACTAACTCCGGGAATATTTTTAGTCCCATTACTAACTCCAGGGATTTCATATAACAGGGATTTGTAACCACATAGATTTACATCAAATTTCTCTGTTGCGGCTATTTTTTTCGACTGATATAGATAATAAGTATTACAAGTTTAAATAAAGATATTCACATGAAATTTTGTACCAGTACCATTCAAATTATTATAAAGGTTAGGAATTCTGCCGATACGCCATTTTTAGCCCTATTTTACATCACCTAGAGTCATATTTTCGGTCATAATTGCCACAAATATTTGTCAAAAACTTCAGAAACATTCACAAGTTGCATGAAAGACATGTACAAAACATAAATCAAGTTTTTAAACTTTGGAATAGTTTGTACAGCCTGCTTCAGTCAGTTATAGACAGTGAAGACTGTGAATATTCAAAATAGCACTTCGTTACAAAGCCCAGTAATATTAAATCCCTGCTAACCAAGCATAATGGTTTTTAACAGTTTTTATTTCATGTGCTTTTGTGCTTTTAGTTTGGTTTTAATCAGTGCTTATAAACATAAAAGGTAATAGTCATATGCTTTTCTTGGTATAAAGGTGACATCTTTGTTTGATAAATAAATATGGCTTTACTTTTCATTATTGCCTTTCTTTTCAGATTTTTCTATAGGAATGTCTTAAACTGTTTTTAATTGATTTTTGTTACAATTGAATTTATTTGTAAGTTAGTGGTCCTTTTAAAAAGTTTAATACTATTTATTTCATAATAATAATGTCTCAATTTAATATTGAATACCAATCAAAATAATGAAGTTTTCACATATGTCCATTGTGTCTGGGTTTTGTTTTTTTACAATACTCATGGTTTCAAAGACTTGAGTGAATTCTTCATATTTGAAGATGAATGATAAAACTTATCTGATTACGGAACTATTGTTTTTTGAAACTATACTTACCTTTGTAAAAAACTTGTTACAATAGCTGTCTCAGCATGTCTACTAGGGCTGTCACGATATACCAGTATACTGGTATATTGCAATATGCAGCTGCGGCAATATGTACCACAGTAGGAATTTAATGTACCAGTATTTAGCGATATTTTTTTATTTTCATTGAAAAAATCTTCCCTTCGCCAAATGGAAATAGCCAAATGTCAGTTTTCCATGGTTCATTCAAAGAAAGCTTAAGTTCAAGAAAATTTGGGCCCGTTCGAAATGTTCTCATAACTCTAAAATGCCCAGTTTTTTTCAATCCAGTCTGCTACAGGCAATTTCCCTACAAAATCCTTTAATGTAATTCAATCCTGAACAGTTGCATAAATTCTTTAAGACATAAGTATTATGCAGCCATGTTTTTGGTTTGCAAAGTATTATATTAAGGTACGTATTGCGATATAGTACTTACTGCGCATTGCAATATACCCCGATACGCTCCTGGCCTATTGTGACAGACTTAATGTCTACCCACCAATACTTCTGTCATTGACTTACTGAAAATATCCACATGAATATTTCTGTGTTTTAACCCTATAGGCATTGAGGATGTTACTTACACCCGGTACTCAGTGTTACGTCTCAGAAAATGAAATGTTTACCATTTAATTATCTGGTCTCATATTTATCCTACAATTTATTACATTTAAGCTTATTCATATTGGCCTGGGGCTAATAATATAATTCTAATCATACCTATAGCCTGTTTGTATAGACCTGAGAGGCTGAGATTAAGTATACCATTTAAATAGCAGTTACATCTTTTTTCATACTTACCTGAGGCAAAGAATCAGGGTTCTACAGTGTCCCGGGATTCCAAGGATCCCAACAACTTGGGAGGAACCCCCGTAATTTTAGCTGGGGATTTCGTGAGGATCCCAAAATTGAGTGAAAAATTGCACTGTGCTTATCGTGTGAATTTGAGATTCCATGAATTATTTATCACAATTTGTGACTGCAAACCTGTATCTATTTTTTCTTGTATTGGAGAAATCCCTTATGCTAAGGAGGATTCGCTGAATTTCTGACTAGGGATTCTATCAGGATCTCTGCTAAAACAGTTAAGAGTCAAACCCTGCAAAGAATGCAATGTAATATTAATTACGTTAAGAGTGTGATAGCCACAGTGTAGTAATCAAAGCGCTAACAACGCTGTCAGACATGGGGTTTTTGATGGAATATATGGCTGTATTCAACAAACGGAAGTGATACAAGGGACCTTTACCTTACATAAACCAGATAAGATATACATGTACTTCTTATCGTCTGCTTGTTAACGCGTAATGCAGACTGCATTAATTGCAGTGGTAATTATCCCTTTAATTGCACACGCACAACCAATTAATTGCCACAGTCCACTACTAAACATGGGAAACCTCATGTAATAATAATTATGTCAAAGATAGCTAAAAGTTTCTGGTCAGTGTGTACAAGCTTAACCTTGTATTTGTAGCTACTTCATATTGTCATTAAACAAATGCCTGTAATTTAGATAGCCATATGTGTTTGTGAAAAATTAAAAATGATCGAATTCATTCCAGAGGTTGGCAGTATTGAAAATAAAAGTTGTGTAGTTCATTTTAACAAAAGTAGTGTGTCAGATAAACCACCGCCCCTTGGTAGGTGGCTTTACCATTTCACAAACAAGACACTCATAAAACATATTAAAATCAAATATTTTATTGCCATTTTGAGCATCCCCTGCCGTGGATTAGTTCACTACATGGTTTATATAAACAGTGGTTTGTTTTTTGTACGCACTATACTTGTGATTGTCGTTAAAATGTTTTGACAAGCTCAGGGTTAGCTCATTATTGGTAAATATTTTTACATTATAAACCATACTGTTGTATATGACTGATTGTATTAGGTACATTATGTTAAAAACATAGACTAAATTTGAAATTTCTTTGTCTCTTTGATTGATGTACCTGGTACACTTTACAGTTTTACAAAATTGTTGAAAACATTTTATCGTATGGAAATAATTACTTGCTTTGATTCAATCAGTATGACTAACTTAATATTAGGGGAAGAAAAACCATGCTAATGCAGTTAATGTTATAAAAACACCATGTTGAGATAATATGGAGCCATCGCCTTCAACTTTTGCAGGCACAAGCCCAATTTATTATGTTATACAATGAAGTGCAGAATTATCAACTAGCCATTATAAATTTCTTTATTTTCATTAGCTGACTTTCACTAGTTCTGGGCTTCAGGGTTATGAGTAAAGATGACCTAGCTGTGTAACTAATCAATAGAAACTGACAGCTTTACAAAAAAACATTAATTTTTTGCATCCACATTGAGCCTTCAATAAACTTTTATCACAGAAATATTTTAAACTAAGTAGACTGTGATTTTATATGTTTTGTTATCATTGTACATATCTACATAATATTATGTCGTTGTAACGTTTTTGTCTATTGAAATAAGGGACAAAACTCTTGCTAAAATTATTAATTTCAGAGTGAGTTATCTCCCTTATAAGAAGAAATTTTGAGCTCAATTCAACCCTAATTTTTATAACTGTCATAATGACATATTTTTGAGATTTTAAGGATATCAACTTAGGATAAAGATTGATTTGAAATCACTGTCAAAATTGAGCTTGTTTGTAAAAAATAAGGTTGTAATCACCTATTGACAATAGGTAATCACTTCTTGACAGTAAGTCATCACTAAATGACCATAGGTTATCACTTATTGACAGTAAGTTATCACTAAATGACCATAGGTTATCACTTATTGTCAGTAGGTTATCACTTATTGACAATTGGTTATCACTTATTGGCAATAGGTTATCACTTATTGACAATAGGTTATCACTTATTGGCAATAGGTTATCACTTATTGACAATAGGTTATCACTTATTGATAATATGTTATCTCTTATTGCCAGTAGGTTATCACTTATTGACAATAGGTTATCACTTATTGGCAGTAGGTTATCACTTATTGACAATAGGTTATCACTTATTGATAATATGTTATCTCTTATTGCCAGTAGGTTATCACTTATTTGAAGTTGGTTATCACTTATTGACAGTTGGTTATCACTTGTTGAAGTGTGTTATTACTTACAGACTGTAGGTTATCACTTATTGGTTGTAGAACCAGCAATAAAACTGTACTACCCATAATTCTGCATTGTACTTGTTCTTCATATTGCATGAAGTGATTCTCATCATTGATTTTACCATATGTTATTAGTAAGCAGAAATGTTACATGTATTAAATCTGTAAATAAAATAAAATATATTTTAATGCATATTTGACATTTACTGTTTTCTTTACTCCTACTTGGTCCTATTTATTTATATTTTGTATTATCTTGTGATTGATCTTAATCTGTGTAACAGAAGCCTAAATGGCATGAATTATTTTTGTAGGCCCAAAGGCACTGTCTGTCGTATTACGTTATGGCATACATAGTCGAACCGTTTGGCGTTAGCAGTCTTGTCCTCTCATTAATTCAAATTTACTTCAACTAGTTTTCTTTGTATTACATGTATGAATGGCCATGACCCATAGATGATCCCTTTCGAATTTAGGGTCAGTAAATAGAAGGTCAAGCTCACAGTGACCTTGGGAATAAAATCCTTTTCTGCTCTATAACTTGTAGCTGTTATGCTTAGGGTCATCATAATTGATGTCTTAGTTGGCCCTGACCCATTGATGATCTCTATTGGGTCTAATGTCAAGGTCACAGTAACTTGGAGAAATCATTTGGTATATAAAGCTCTGACTCGCTGAGTTCTAGGGTCGTTAGCGCAGTTGGTAGCACGCTGGGATTTGGAATCTCGTGTCCAAAAGGGGGTACAGGTTCAAATTCCACTTGGGGAGGTTATACCCTTCCAGAAAATTTGACAATAATGTCAATTTTCCTCCATTTTAAAGGGTAGGTGAGTATTGGTTATAGACAAAGGTCCAGGAAAGCTGGGTTAGGTGTGCTGGACACTGTAAAATATGACCTATACTGTGTTGATATGGCGTTAAACCCCTGAAAAAGTTATATCAAAATTGACAGGTTCTGGATTTAACCTGCATAAAGATCATAGCATATTTCTTAGAGCAAAAAATAAATGAACAAGTGATTCACCTCGTTCAGGGGTAAATGTGTAAATATTTAGTTTTGTTTCGTTCATGATTGGATGTTATGGCTATTGTCAACACTTTTATATTAAAAACAGAGACTGGTCACCTCACCTATGGTTTATACTTGTGCTCCTTTTCTCAAAAATTCTTACTATAAGGTACCGTTGCTTACTTGTGATAGATTGGTGTTAAAAATAAGTTAGAACTGTTACCTTATCTTTTATCAATTTCTCTACTTGAATTTCATTGGACAAACGGGTATGGTAGAACGAATTATATTGGTTAGAATATAGGTCAAAAGTTGGTTTAGACAGCTAAGCCTTCGAATGGCTTATTACTATAATCTCTTCAAAGTCATAGTAATGTCATCATAAGAAAAATATTGTTTTGTTATGTATCTTAAAACAAGAAAAATATTTTGCCCCTGAGAATCATTTTGCATTAATTAATGCTATAATCATGGATCAAGTTGGTTTCAAGTCCAGGGGCCACTTTCACGAAACAACTTAAGTTCATTTTTAAACTTAAGTTGTTGCTTAAGTCGAGTTTTTATCTTATCACTGTTTCACAAAATAACTTAAGTCGATTTTGAAACATAAACTTAAGACAAAACTTAAGTCACCTAGGGAGGTGACTTAAGTAAAAAATATGTGACTTTTGTCAGAAATTTCAATATGGCTGCGCCCAATGTTTTAATTCGAAGATGTCATTTGAGTAGGCCGCGAATATTTAGAATATATTTCACCCATTAGAAGTGTTTGACGACCAATTCTTAATAAATATGTATAGGTTATCTAGACTAGCAAGTTACTGCAAGGCCATTTAGTGCGACATACAAGCAGGTCACATAGTTTGCCAATTTACATGAAAGTTCTTGTTGCATTAAAATTCTATGCTACGGGTAATTGTAACAGAATTCAAATTGCATGACTCATAGAATAAATGGCATTCAAATTCATATATGTATCACTATTTCTATGAAGAGGCGAACAAATAAAATGCGTGTGAAGATGATTAAAGCTATCTGACAACAGTTTTGAGGTTTGAATGCAAAATAAAAGCAAACAAATTAAATTATGTATCAGTGAATTTTTAAAGGCAACGGAATGCAGAATTTAGATAAGAAATGTATTGATGTACCTTTTCAGTGATAGCCTCACAAATCCAGATATTTGGCTGCCTTCTAATAAGTCATGAAAGCTTTGCCTACAGTGTGTTTTTGTTTTGTTTTTCAAACTCTACACCGATTTCATCATTTTTTTTTGCTTTACTTTGGTTCCCTGCTTGTACAAGGATAACACGAGGACATCGTGTATTGATATTTAATGTGTTTGTGTGAATTGTATATTAGTCATTGCTAAAAGATTGTACATGTATTACATCATACCATTGACGATTTACACATAACCGGTAAAAAATGACAGATTTAACAGCGTAGCTATGAAACATTGATACAGTCAAAACTTAAGACCAGACTTAAGTCAGGAACAGATAAGATTGTCTTAAGTTTTTTCGAGAAACTCACTTAGTAAAAACTTAAGTTCACCACAACTTTTAACTTAAGTCCAAGCTTAAGTCATGACTTATGAAAAAACTTAAGATTTTTTGTGAAAGTGGCCCCAGGTGTTGTTTAAAATATACGCCTATAAACACAGACTATTTAAGACATGGGCAAAATTTGACTATTATTACTTAACAACGAAATGATGTCAGTATTTACATAAATAAGATAAAAGTGCATACAAGATTAGAGCAGACATTATCTGTGTGAACTGTACAAAATCTTAATGGAGAGTCAAATGTTTATCAAATGTTAGAAAAGGTGCCATTTAACCAATGGACTTTGGCCACTCACGGATATTCCAAATTTTAAACCATGGATAATGAAACTGTTGTTGAGAAAAGTGACTCTTTTATAAAATTTTAACATGTCTAGGGGTTAAACAAGGACAATTTAAAAGATAAGGATATTTATATATGTTTTGACTATAAAACAAATAAATAGCTTTAAACCAATGGTACTGCAATGAAATTAATAGGGCTCATTGTTTTGTTCTGGCTTCCAAGTACAGGTAAGTCTGTTAACATTTCTTATTTCTGTTTGATATCCATTTACCATGTAAAACATTTTACTTCTGAAATGTAGAAGTTAATATTTTCTGCAAGTCCTTGACTGACGTTCCACTGTATGACTGTGTACCTACTATCTATCTTGATTAACGATTGGTAAAGTCAAACACATGTATCTTCTTTACTATTAGACTAGAAACTGTTACACAATGACTACCTCATGATCATGTTTGACTGAGTCACAGTTACATGTAACATAGGCGGATCCGGGATTCCTAGTTACAGAGGGCGAAAAATTCAAGTTACCGGGGGTGGGGGATGAACAACCAGACAAGAGGTCTAAGGACCCAATTTAAGAGCCCCCTTATGGGTCCTAGGCAAAGCCCTGACCAGGAGTCCAGGGGGCTGCGGTCCCAAAAGTTCATTTCTAATTAAGGAATTCAGGCACATTTTACAGAACTTAACCATCCTTTCCAAGGGAATACAGTAAAAGCATCTAGATATATATATATCATATAATTTTCTTACAGCTGTTTAGATCATGTTTAATTCTTACAAATAATTAGAAGGAATTTCCCTTGAATTATTTACGATTTTTTTTTTGACATTTGTATTTATACATTTTCCTATAAATATCATATTTATGATGGAAAAAACCTTTGCTTGGGCGATTTTAGGGGGGGCGTACGCTGGGTCCACCCCCCTTGGACCCGCCTATGTGTATACTCAACAAAATTCGGGTCACATGTATGATAAATATTTTCCTAGATGTTCTGAATTTCTGTTGTGTGTACATCAAAATTGAACCCATGTTCTCATTTCTGAACAATGTGGTAATATTAGCTAATTAAGGATAACTTGGGATCAATCTTTCTTTGGTTGGGTTAAACACCAAAGCAACACATTAAATATGTCATATCACAGCCAAAAGTCTGCCTACTTGCCTGAAAAAGCTAAATTTCTGGACTTAGCTGTTAACCATTTACTAGGTGCATACTTCTGTAAGTGACTGACAACTGCCCTAAATGATTTAAAATCAGTGGTTACGGAGGGGGGAAATGGCCATAGAACTATTTTATGACAAAGCTCCATGAAGGTACGCCCCCCAACCCCCGGTAAGGAATGGAACCCATGGATCCTTGATCAGTTGACGTAAATGTATGCTACATACTGAGCTAGAGACAAATCTATACGATATTCAATATAAATAATGCCTCGTGTTATCCTAAACAAGCTATAACAAAAACACATAGCCGGCCGGCTAGCTCAGTTGGTAGCACACAAGTCTACATTGTGGGGTCATGGGTTTAACTTCTGAGACGGGGCATACTTTCCAGGAGCTTAGTCATGAAATTATTTCTACGGTCATTAGCCCACCTACCATTAATTCTAAATCATATAGGGCAGTAGTCAGTCACTGACTTGCGCTTTACAACTAAATTAAATGGTTAACAACTAAATCCAGAGATTAAGCCTTTTCAGGAACAGTAAATAGGTTGACTGACTGCCGTTATATTACCTATACAATGTGTTGCAACGGCATTCAACCAAACAAAAACAAAAAAAAACCAACAAAAACACCACTTTTTGTTTCTAATTGAACCATCTGTTTACCTTTAATTTGAAAACACTATTGTTTCAGGATGTGAGTGTATAAATGGTTGGGTAAATCATAATGGTGCATGTTATCACTTTAGTCACGACAAAGAACAAATGACAGGAGCAATGGTAAGAGTGTCATGTAACTAAACAGTATATTGATTTTTGTCAGAACACTGTTTACTATTCGTTTTGCAGTTAACTTTCAAAGTCCAGTTTCAAAGATAGGATGACTACTTGTATCAAAGTATATGATTTCTATATGATTTACTTTGAAAATGTTCTCATAAATGCGACATGATTAAGTTGATGTAAAGATTACCATAGTGACCATGGCAACGACATGTGCGGTGTTTTTAGCCAGATTTTTTAATGAAAAAATCATCTTATAGTGTGAGTGAAACCTGAATGGATATTAAGTGAGTAAACCATCATGCATCATTCAGTGTCATAAACAATTTTGTTTAAGTTTTTTTTAATTACAGTATATCTGTCATTTTGTTGTCAGTTCTCAATTAAAATTCATACAATAATAACTTACCATTGACTGAATAACTAAATAACCCTGGCTCTGACTGGCATAATTGAGGGGTTTGCTATGGTTATTTCTATATTTAAGTTTTTTACATGTCCAGTATGTCAGCCATATATGTACAGAACTTAATATGTATAGATCTTAATGAAACTTCATGCAATGATAAAATACCATGCAATTATCAGAATTATAAAATGACTGTAACTCTGTCTTGCTTTATCATTGATAATAGCCCATCTTGCTATACAATGGATTATTGCCCTTTGCAAACTTTGTGTTATTCGTGTTATGAGAAAATCAGAAGTATGAAGCAACTGAAACCTTTCATTGCTTAGTACAGAATTATATCATGGTATGTTATGATTCCCATTGTCTTTCATTTATTTATAGGCGTGGAAGTTGAAAATTTTGAAAAAATACTAAAAACCTATATCCAGAATACTGAAATAAACAGAGTTCATGCAAATTACATAGTATGATAGAGTAATTTGTTTCCAAAATACTGAAATCAGTAATAATACTGGAAACTTTTACCCATGTATTTATTCAATTAATCATCTGATTTTTAATACAACATTCTATAAGGAGTTACCACAAGATTCAATTATGTGTTATATTACATTTTCAGTACATGTGTAATATCATGGGTGGTCGACTAGTTGAAGTTTATGATCAAATCAAGATGGACTATATTTCTAGAATTGCTTCCTTATTTGGTCGTAAGTACAAATACATGTTTATATTCTTACCATGCTCAATAAATTCATTCAATCTGTACAAATATGACCCCCACAAACTTTGCTACTTGAAAGTTCGTGTCCCTACAGTATTAAACCCAGCCAACAGTATGAAAATTTAGGTTCTTTACTACATCAAACTTGCACAATCACTACGCCACTCTTGAAAATATGTGTTCTGAGCTTGCAAGGTGAAACATAAAATTGATTTTGCATCCTAGTCAACACATATTCTCTATTTAAAGACTAATACATGTTGTAGAACTATGTTATTTATCAATTCTTTATGCCAAGTGGACATTTGCTTGTCAAATAATAGTGTAACTAGAAACAAGTTCTTCAAAACAGTAGCAAGACATCTCAAGTGCTACTGTTTCAAGAAGAAAACTGTAAAATGTTCAGTGGTTGAACGCGCGCTTAGAGATCGAGAGGTCCTTGGTTCGAATCCCGCTAGGGTCACTGCTAATTTCCTTGAGCAAAAAATTTACATGCGATTGCTTCACTTCACCCAGGTGTAAATGGGTACCTGTTAGGGTCATGCACTATATGCTGTGGCTGCAATCTGCGCTGTGAGTTAACAGTTCGTGTGTGACTTGATGAGTCAACTGAATAGTGATACTAATAGTAGACTTCAAAAAACCCTTGCTGTAACCTTTAGCTTTTAGCTTTAAAATCAGCCTCGCTCAGAGTTTGAAAAGGCTGTAATTATTTTCATATTTGCCAGATTTGCATGATACCTACTCAAGGCTAAGCAGGAAAGTGTGCACTTATTTGCTGCGCATCACATCTCAAACTCTCTTTTATAGTTTTTGCAAAAACCCTTATTGAAATAATTGGTTGTGTTGTCAGTGTATAAAAGGATAACACTATGTGCTTGACGTGGTTTCAGGTAATTTTTGGATTGGATTAAGCGATGGACAACGTGAAAACTTATGGGAATGGATGGACAGTAAAAGAAAACTATCAGACACAGGATATACTGGCTGGGATGTAGGTCAACCAAACTCCACAGGATATAATCATTACTGTGTGGGATTAGGATACGGCACTGGAAAATGGCGAGTAATGAATTGTTTGGATGAAATGCATTTTATATGTGAGAGGTCAGTATACTAATGCATTGCCTAGGAGTGTGAATCTAGTTTTGTTAACTTTGTTCCATGTAAGATGAAATCTGTATACTTTACACGTGTGTGTTTCCAATTTATACAGCAATAGTCTAATGGTAGGATGTGTGCTTAGGGATCTAGAGGTCCTTGGTTCGACCCCCACTAGAGGCATTGCTTATTTCCTTGAGCAAAAAATTAAACTACAATTGGTCCACTCTACCCAGGTGTAAATGATTACTGTAAGGGATCGCCTGCCTTAAGGTGATTTTAATGATCAGAGATAATCACACAAGATTGTAAAGTCGACTGAACATGTACATGTATATGGAAACAGAATTTAAACCACGTGTAAACTTTAACTTTTAAAATATATGTATAAAGAATGCATTATTCTATACATGTATCTCTACTAAATGCAACCTAACATCAATACACTGGTCAAGAAAATTTTTTTTTGGTCTGCTACCAAAACAAAAACACCTGACCTAGGGTAAATCAGCCATGCTGATTCCAAATCTGCAATCAGAATTTCTATATCACGTTAGGATTTTTAGTTATAGGAATGTGCCAATACCTTGATGTGAACGGATTTTATTGTAGAACTAACTTGTAACATCATACAATTTGTTTAGACAAAAATACACATAGACACCAGAACTAATCATAGAAAGTATAGAAAGTAATGCAGATCACAACAGTCTCATTTGGAATAGTTCAGAAGTGTGCCAAGCACTTGGTCTTGCACTTATGACTGGCTGAAGTATCCCGCTGTAGGAACCAACAGTAGTCACCCATCATATTTGGGTTGTAGCGTCCTTGATACCTTTTTTCCATTTCAAAGATGTCTTGGTGGAATCTCTCACCGTGTTCATCACTAACATCACCTAGATTTGGCGGAAAAAAGTCAAGGTGAGAGTGGAGAAAGTGAATCTTTAGTGACATTCTGCAGCTCAATCGCTTGTATGATTTCAGCATATCACTGACTAGATCTTCATAGTTTGGAGCTTTGTTATTGCCTATGAAATTTTGTACCACTTTAACATATGACTCCTAAGCCTTCAATTCAAGGGGCCTGAGTTTTCTTGGAAAGGCTTAATCCTCGATAAGCTCATGAATCTGGGGTCCATTGAAAATCCCAGCCTTTAACTTTGCATCACTCTGGACTGCACTAAATTTTGTCTTGAGGTGTCTAAACGCGTCTGATGTTTGGTCCATTGCCTTCACAAAGTTCTTGATAAGACCAAGTTTAATGTGGAGTGGAGGTAAGTATATTTTCTGAGGATCTACCAGTGCAGGATGTTTCACATTGTGCTTCCCAATTCTGTGCTCACTCCGTTCTGGCCAGTTCTTGACTTTGTAGTGATTAGCATCATCACGACTGTCCCACAGACATAGGATATACATATACTTTGTATAGCCAAGTTGAAGCCCAAGGAGAAGAGATACAACTTTCAGATCACCACAGATGTTCCATTTGTGGTAGCTGTACTTGATAAGACGAAGAATTGTTTCCATTGACTCATATGTTTCCTTTAAGCTATGAGCCAAGGCAACAGGTACAGATGGCTTTTCATTTCCGTGGTGTAGCAGCACTGCCTTCAGACTATCTTTTCCAGAATCAATAAACAATCTCCACTCGTCAGGAATATGATCATATCCCAATTCATGCATGAGGCCATTGACATCGCTGCAATAACACACATCATTCTCCATAGCGTAGAAAGAAACTGGCCAGTTTTACATGACGTGTTCTGTAATAAGTTACTGTTGTGCCTCTGTCCAATAGATTCCATTCCTTCAGCCGTGAGGCCAAAAGCTCAGATTTTTCTTTGGATAATTGAAGATCTCTGACAAGGTCATTCAACTCAGCTTGTTGAAGAAGATGTGGGTTGTCATCAGTCAAGACAGCTTCATACACATCTTCAGTATCATCCACAACTTCATCAGTAGAGAGTGTCTCTTCATCCGATGTATCACACTCCTGAGAAGCAGGTGGCAGAGGAACCACATTCTCTGAGTCATGAGGAACAGGTTTCAGAGCTGATTCACAATCTGGATATACAATGCATGACTTGTTCTTCTTTGTGTATCCAGCAATGTTTGTCATACAGAAGTAACAGTCATTTGCGTGGTTTTTCGGTTCTCGCCATATCATGGGAACGGCAAATGGCATAGCCTTCCTTTTTCCATTTAACCACTGTGTGAGTCCCGAGTAACAGACAGTACAACACACATGAGGAACCCAGCTTTTGTCTTGGTCTCCAACTTTGCATCCAAAGTAGTACTTTTAAGCAGTTTTGATTTTAGAAGTAATTTTCTTCTGCTGGTCCTTTGGTGTGTATTTACCACATACATAGCAGAAACTGTTTGGGTGATTAGCACAACTCCGTCTACTGCAGCTCATGATGACCAGTAACCACAAAAGTTCTTGTGGCTCAACTTATGGAGACTGATCTGTGATGAGTGGAGATTATATTATGCAGCCCACACAAATGATTTAGTGTTGGACAGCAACTCAAGCAACTTCTTGCTAGGCATCTATACTCCTACAGCTGTCATTCATCAAAAAATCTATGGGCCTCAGAAGGTAGTTCTGGGCTGAACTAGAAAAAGCTTGGACCAGATTAGCACTCAGTAGCCCCAAAATATATCATTGTAGTAGCAGGATCATTGTGATTTTCCTTGTGTTGTGTAAAGTTGTATCATGCGTATTTTATGAAAATCATGCATTTGCCGTGTGTTTTACTGCTATATATCTGTATTTGCTCTAATCCTCTAGAAACTTAATTGCCATGTTTGGATCCAGTACATATTAATATCTAGTTTCATGCATAGTAATATCTGAAAAAATTAATATTACGAGGAAACTACACAAGTAATGTGTGAACACAGAGTTCCAGTCTGCATGTCCTCATTGTAGCGAAACAGGGGTATATGGATATCTCAAAATCCTGACGTGATAGAGAAATTCTGATGACAGATTTGGATTCAGCATGCCTGATTTACCCTAAATTAGGTGTTTTTTCTCTGGTAGCAAAACCTTTGTTGACCAGTGTAATTATTCTGAGGCTTCTATAACAAGGCCCTGAAACATGCGGCTAATTTATTTAACAAAAGTGATCCCTTGTGTCCAAATATATGCAACTATATTTGCCAAGTATAGACTAATCCATTCATTAACTATTATGAATACTTAGAAATGGGAGGTCTGGCTAAATGTCACAACATATTTGCCACATATTACTAAAATACATGTGTTAAAAATGTTAATTTCATGATTTTGCAACATCTTACTAAAATCTAAAGCCAAGTAATATTAAGAAACAAAATCTAAATAGAAGATTATTATATTTTCTTTTCCAGCCCAGATAAGGGAGTACCCATCATCATAGGATAGACTTTCATAGCAGAAAGCAGAGAACTTATATGTGTTATCTAATGTTTAAAATATTATAAATATAATCATGTTTTATTTGTGGTAATATGTAATGTAAAATTTATGAACTGTTAGGTTTTTTTGTTCCGCTATTTTACCTTTGTTTTTTGTTGGCTTTCACGTTGAGGAACACATTGTATAGGTCATAATTATAATGGAGGTTAGTCAACCTACTATTTGTTCCTGGAAAGGCTAATCTCTGGATTTAGCTATTAACAAACTCCTAGGCACATACTTCTGTCAGTGACTGACAACTGTCCTACATGATTAAGAATCTGGTAGGAGGGATATTGACCGTATAAATAATTTCATGACCAAGCTCAATAAAAGTATTTTATGCTCGAGATTCAAACCCACGACCTTTGATCAGTAGACTTGTGAGCTATCATCAGAGCTAGCTGGTAGGGTAAAAGGAGTGTTTAAACTGTGTAACATGTATATAACATAATACAGCACACTAGAGATGTAATAAGAGTTCAAGGGTATAAAACTGGAGAATATAATCCATGTTTAAATCTTAGTTTTGTTCTCAATCTCAATACTTCTTAACTAGCATAAAACAGTAAGCATCAAACAAAATGGTACTTTTGTGCCTTTGAAGTGTTATGGAACACAACTTTCAAATAGACAAGGTGTTTCAAAGATGATTCCGCATTTACAGACAAATCCTTGGAGAAAAAAACCAAGTTTTGAGCCTGGTGTTCTATTATAATGTTTTCAAACAGGAACATGATGTATGTGAAAATTAACCTACCAAGTGTTGTTTTCTGAAGCTTCACCGTATAATCTCAGAGTACTTGGGCTATGGATATGGATTGGAAAGTGATAATAATGAATGACTAGATTTCGATTTTTTATTTAAATATAAATAATGTAAAACTCTATAACATTCAAATTTTGAATATTTATTTTTACTAAGTTACATGTATATGATTATGTTAGAAAACTGACATACTCATTATATATCATTGTTTCATTGAGCATGAAACTTTAACGCTTAGTACTTAGGAGCCAGGAAGTGGACTAGACAAGGATTTAAGTCATAAGAAACTTGTTTCACATATTAAATCAAATGTTTCTTCAAGAGTTCTCCTCTCTTGATTTGAAATTCAAAACATTCCCTTCACCACAAACACACTTGAAACAAATACACCTGAATTAATGAAGATTCAACATGAACATTTAGACATTTCACAAGTTTATCAAGACAAACATCTTTTGAATGATTGGTATCTTTACTTTTGAGGTAATGCATTCATTTTTACTAGGGTTTTTCCCATGTTTAGTATCATACTGTAGCAAATCCTCATTTCAATTGATTGCGGAAAATTATATTAAACCATGTGCGCGCGATTAAGGGACAATTACTTCCATGATTAAAGTAGTTCACTAATCACTATACAGGTTAACACACATACAATGCAGTTTGTGCATCTGAAGTTTATATAATCTGGTCAGTAATCAATAAATGTAAGGGTAATTTCACTTTCTGATATCACTTCCATACCTTGAACAATTTGGTGTTTATACACACTATCAAACCCCATGTCTGACAGCGCTATTTGGCATTCCATAGCTTAAAGCTGCTCTCTATACATGTACTATGTTCTAAAACTCTGTTACTTTTCTCCCCCAAGTCAATTTAAATCCAATTAAAACTTAAACAAATTTTGTTTGATACTTTTAATCAATCGCATTCTAGAGTATCGTTCACACTTAATATTTCTGACGGTGAAAGTTGTTTCTTTGAGCCAATATCTTGTGCTAGCTTTAATATTCCTTCATTAATAGCTTTATTTATAAGGTCTATTTCATCAGATTTAAATTTCTCTAATACATAATGTCCAACCATGTCAATTGATGCCGGTCTATCTATACCAATTTTCATTCTTTTTATATTCTGAAAAGGAGAAACAACAATTTATACTTGACAAATGAAATAAGATACAGTTCCACTGAACTAGAACTACCAAAATCGACTGTTTAATAGAAGATTGGTCGTATTATAGGGACATTTTTATTCTCAAAATCAAGCATTCAGGACTTAAAAATTGTAAAAAATAGCATGATGTTGCAATAAACGAGGTAGTTTTTAGAGTGGAACTTAACTGTTTCTAAATGGTTTTGGTTTCTTTTACACAAGATTAAAGATGGTGCACTATAGACTAACAAATCAAATGTCTACTTCCAGATACAAAAACAAGGATTGGTATTTAGACTTAAACCCATAACCCCCTTACAGAAGTAATTATATGTTTCAAAATGGAACTGGTTTTGAGAATTTTTGCCCAAAATATTGAGGCAGAAATATGTATTAACCTTTATATTAAGAAATTTGTAGCCTTTAAATAAAATATCATAATTATTTTTATGAAAAAGTTGAAAATAACACTATTTTCATATCAAACTTGCATTAAAAGTTTTTTAATCATTTTGTAACAGACTGTAGTTTTTTAAATCTAATCCATATGAAATGATATAACATGTTTTGTAATCATTTATCATGGTTTTCAAAAACATGTTTCTAACTTCCTGTTATAGGCATTACGGGAATTCTACTTAAATTTTAATCTGTTACTTGCTAAAAATGAAATAGTAAGATATAAATATGTGTTTAATAAATGAACTTACATCAGTTCTGAATGACTGTATCACAGATTTTACACCATTGTGTCCACTGAAAGTAATCAAACAACACATAAAAATTATGAAAATAAAAATATCAAAACAAATTTAACTGTTTTAATAAACATTACCTCAACACATTTAAGTCTGCACTAATTCTCTCTGCAATCTATGAAATTAGGATATGAAATTGGAAGTGGTTGTCATTTTGTTGATCATTTTAATAGCAAGCACTATATCTCATTTGCAGAAATTTGGTTGCCCAAAAGAAATTGTTGGTTGCTTGAACTAAAAAGTGGTTGTCCCAGGCAACCTGACACCCACTAATGTTATAGACTGTCCTATAGAGTTTTTTATTAATGAATATTTTTTCCCTCCCAAGAATATAATTATGCAAAGTTAACCAAATGTGGCGCCATGGAATTACACCAGAAACTACCCAAGCAGGTACCCATTTGAACCTGGATGGAGTGCAGCAGTGACAGGTAAATTTCTTGCTTAAAGTAATTAGCAGTGCTCTAAGTAGGGCTTGAGCCAGCAACGCCTAGATCTATAAGGGCTCATCCTACGAATGGACCACTGCTCCCACAATGAAGTCACTGTGATAACATTATAACAAGAACATACAGAATGTAACAAATATCATACCCAGCATTTCCTGATTCTTTAATGATGTTTTGCCAACAGCTTTCCCTAATTCATCATGTACTAGATAAATATTTCTTCTTGGAACATTGAAGGTTTTTGCTGTAAAGTTAATATACACAACAAGAAATTATCAAGCAGTTAAAATGTACAATGTTTCCATCATACAATGAAAGAACCATAACTCTAGCATGCCAATGCAGATTGACTTTGTTGTTAAACTTATTTTTTACGGGATCTAAATGTTTTATGGCTATGTTTTTTCCTAACTTTGTTTATTGTCAGATACCCACAGCTGGGCCATTAAAACGATAATATTTATCAATCATGGGTATCCAATGATAAACTATGATATTAAAGATGAAAAATAATGTTTCAAAATAAAACAAAAAATATGAAAGAAACATCCTGTTTGCCTGCTTATCCAGCTTGATAATTTAAAACATCAAAATAGATTATAATTTATACAAAACAATCAGTTAGTCACTGTTGTAATGTCCTCAAGCTGTATTGACTTGTCCAAAAGGTTATCCTGTTGGAATCATGCAGAATTATGTTAATGTCATATTGCTGCTCGTCAGAGGTGCCGTTAGACGAGGTTAATCTGTAGTCTTTAGTTCTCGATTTTAATAAATAGGATAAAAATCAAACAACAAACAGTGTCAGTATTACAGGTGTTTTACTTTTCTCTACCTGAGTCTATCAACATTCATGTAACATCTACTTTTTGGTCTTGGACAAAATTGTTTCTGCAACACAGGATAGATATATAGTCGCAGTGACTTTAACTGGTACTTCGGTTTGGCTTCTTTCATGCCCTGACAGGTAGGGGATAGGTGCCGGTATGGAGTCATCTACAAACCGAAAAGTTTGGTCCTTAAGCAGGCACACATTTGTCTCGTCTGCCTCCCAACTTTCTCGTACTGACTCATTGCCAGAAAAACGGAAATATTTATACTAGTACAAGTATTTTATGGGAAAAGTATTAAAGAGAATTGCTTGATCAAGCTCAGAAAATAATGATGTTACGAGTATATGATGGTCATATACATTATATACTCACCGCAAACGGATTCACTGGACGGTTAAAATTTCTAAGCTTAAACTTTGTAATCTTCATGTAATTTGATTATTCAGATACATTCAGTGGTGGCAAAAATATATAAACAACGATTTTCATGCCAAGTTATGGATGTAAATGCTTAAAATTGGTCCAGTTTTTACATTGTTTACTAAATGAAATTCTCTGTCATTCGGGGGATTTATATATAAATTTAAACTATGAAAGCGCAATAAAACGGGTTCAAAACTTTTGATGTGTCGCTTCTTTTGGGCATTGTTAGCTAAATTAAGACGCAAAGTATTAACAAATAACTTTTTTTGTTTACAAACGTATATTTAAATGTGTTTCATGTGAATTTAAGATCTAGCGTAAGTCGTGAAAATGTATGACACGACATCAATATGGTTCAAACAATATCGTTATACAAACTAGAGCATTGAATCATGCATATAATTAACATATTTTAATTAAATTGGTTGCCTTATTGTTAGATTTGAAGGTAGTTATGCTTTAATTTTTTCATCATTTTTTTGTTAAATAAGATTGGGAGGAGTGTTGTGAAAATCAAAATTTAGAAAAAAAGAAACAGTTGTTAAAAGATTTTTCCTTATCATTCATGATGCTTGATTGAAATTCTAAACATAAATTAATGTTGTCATAAATCTTGACTCTGTGTAGGTTATATAGATCTAGAGTTCAATAAAGCTATGAACACGTAGACTCTCAATTTAAAGGCATGTAAAAGCAAAAGGAAAACATTAAGAAACAAAATCAAATTATATATCTACATTAACTGAATACATCTTGTTTTAATTACTGATGGCTCTAAACTTTTGAACAGTCCTATATTCATTATTGGCTTATTACGCCATGATGTCATAAAAATGTCTGCTTTATTGTGCTGTACATTCACCACAACTGAGAGGAAAACTTAGATTTTGAAGTGAGTGATGGTTATTTTTAACTCAAAGTTTGCACAATTAACGATATGTTGTTAATTAATCGATTTGCTAAATGATTTAAGGTGCACTGTGTTGATTTATATATATAATGAAGAAGTAGAATTATAGGTTATTATACAGTTAACTGTACAATACTGAATTATATTTGGACGAGTACACAGCTTGAACAGCCATATTGGACGAGCCGATACGTGAGTCCGATATGACTTTTCAAGCAGTGTACGAGTCTGTATAATATTGTATTTTATCCATTCTTATCACCACCTACATCAAAATCATAACCCAAAACACTACCACAACCAACATGAATGTAGCGGCGAATATATATCATTGCGTTTTGAGCGCTCGCATTGGTTGAATGTACTTGTGGTATACTTTGTTTTACCAATCTGTTTCAAGAATAACGCTGCTATATAGTTTTATGTATTAAAATTGACAAAAAGCGTCATACTAGCTGTTGTTTTTATTATTCAACTAATTCGTGTAGAGTTATTTTCACATAGACATTTTGCGAAAAATAACTCATTTTTGTTCCATACACCGCTACCACCCCCCTCAGGGGTTCATAATGAATATAGGACTGTTCAACGTAAATGAAAGCTGATATATCATCGGTATAAGACCAAATTTCATATGATTTGTGCAAATATGTTGTAAATGCATTCGAAAAAAATATCATTGATAAAGAATGTGATTTGATGTGAGTAACAGATGAAAAAGTATGCACGAAGTTTAGAGTGCAGTTTGGTGTTTTGGTAACGTACATTTTTGAGCTCAGATTGTGGGAAAACGCCTACCTCGTCAGTTTTAAGAAATGCATTTTCGAATCTCTCAGACAAAACTACATTATAATCACTCATCAAACCTATTGGGCGCGATTCCGCACTTAAAACCCTGCGAGCTCTCGGACTAATACCTATTAAAACATGTTTAATAATTAATTTTGACTGTGAATCCAACTTAGCAACAATTTGTCTAACTTTTCCAGGTATTACACGACCAATTCTATGAGCACGCTCAATTGAAATTTTAGATTTGGCATTATTAATACCCAGAACTCTTACACAAAAGACAATACACTTTTCGGCACAGTTTTCATTTAAACCACCATGTGATGCTGATTGCTCAGAGGGCTGTGATTCCATAACTATTGGCTGAGATAATATATCAATTGAAGGCGTGTCTTGTGACTCAGATATAACATGGTTAGATGTTAATGACGTAGGGTTATAGGGGTAAACGGTTCACCTTCAGGGTTACCAAAATGTCTCATAGAGCGACATTTCAAGTCAATGATATTGTCATTACATTCAACATTAGCCTTTTTAAGCTTTGTATTCTCATCTTTAACATGCTTTAAGTCATTTTTAAGTTGAGATATTTATTTTGAATTTTGGTCAGTGCAGGCATTAATTTCTTCATACTGCTCACTGAAAAATATATTAGAGCGTTCAATTTAATTTATTTTACTGTCCATAGAGTTTAGACGCTCGGTGATTTTGTCAACTGTTGATTGTATTTTATTAAGTTGATTCAGCTTAAGTTCTAAGCTATCTAAACGCTGAAGAATAACTTGCATCGTATCATTACTAACAACGCCTGTATTCTGATTAGTTTGTGTACTGGCTGGATATGGTAAAGGCGATGTTTGATTAATATAGTACGGCGACGAAGGGTGATGATATAAATGACTGTTCAACATTTGCAGGTGTGGAGTTTGTGGCATTATTTGAGGGTGTGTTGGAAGCTATTTCATGTTTTGATTCAACTGTGTCGTTGTTGGGAGAGATGATATCTTTCTTCCGTTTCCTTGTCATTGGACGAAACTAAATTGGCATCGGTATTGAAAGCTCAAAAGTTTATGAAATTATCATTGCAAGCCATACCAGCAGAATCATAATTCAGATGTTAAAATATTTATCACCGTATACGCCACTGCAGATAATGATTATAGAAGAGTTTACTGATTAGTAATCTCAAGATTCTGGTGTGTAAACAATTCAAGCACTGGAGCGTGACGAATTTTCCATCATGACGTTTATACAACGTGTAATTGAAGATTTCAGGTACCCCACCATTTGACAACAAGAAATACAAAATATGTCAATAGCAGATTTCAGTTTTACACAAGTAAATTGACAGTACCGCTAGTGTTTATAGTCCTGCCTTGCGTTCAGTAAGCATTTAACGTTAGCCAATCACTGTTACCGTTATGAACGGTTAATTGAACGATCCGTTGAAGTGCGAACGTTTTAAGATGGCGGACAAGAGAGTCGTTACTTCTATTTTATTAGAAGAATTCGGAGAGGAGGAGTTGTTTTCTTGTTAACTTGTTTATTTGTAAATGTATTGATCTAAATCAACACCGCTGACTTCATTGAATAGACCTAATCCTGAATTCAAATTTATGGTTTTTTTTCCGTCCGTGCACAGGCGGTACAAACAAAGTTTTCTACACATTATTGCTAAATAGCACGAACTATGGATTAAATCCTATTGTTCTTTTTACACGTGTTTTCATTGTAACAGTGAAAGTTTATTTGTACCGGATGGGGAAAACCCAAATATTTGAATTCCGGATATAATCTATTCGCAATGGCAGTTACTAATTTGCAAAATGTACTGAAACTATTTTGTTTCAGGTTGTTTCATACTCGCGTACTATATACTAAACCGTTAGCTGTTGGCCTTAAACGTTTTCCGCTAACAGGCCGTTCAATCATGACTGTTAGCGAACGTTACGGAACGTTACGAAACGTTCTCGGTAACTGAACGCCCTACAGGTGTGCCGCAAAACATGTTTATAAAGTCCGTATATAACTCGAATAAAAAACTCTTGTTTACAAGATCTAAATTTTAGCGTCCATCTTGATTTAACGCATGCGCATACGATCAATTATCAATATTTAAGAGTCAACTAGATGGGAGCCCGTGCAAGCACGCGCTTTAGCAAACTCCCCACAGTGCTTAAGTTGATAAAGGGAGATAACCGCTGCAGGGAGTTTGGTTTGACGTGTCTATTTTTAGTTTTATCTAGAACTATTTTTAGACACAAAAAACCCACTATTTTTGTTGATTTTTGGCAGTTTTTGCAAATATCAAGAGGCTTTGTTAAAAAAGAATTGTCAACTTGATATGCCGGTATATAGGTGCTCCAGCGACAAACGAAAGATTTATTCAAAGCTGCGCAGTTTCTTCCACAAAACAGGAAACTCGCAAATTTAATAGTATAGATGTACCTATAACCGACTACACAGCTCTCAATCAACAATAAAGACATCGTCCGTCATTATCGAATTTAGGTCGGCGGTAATCATCAAAGAAGTTGATATGCCTTGATTATCGGTTCACAAAAATTAAACCACAGCTGTGACGTCATCCCATTGTATTCATAGTACCGTATTTCTAATAATGTACAGGGCTGCGTTCAGTTAGCTGTTAGCGTTAGCCAATCACTGTTCTCGTTATGAACGGTTAGTTGAACGACCCGTTGAAGTGCGAACGTTTTAAGATGGCGGACAAGAGAGTCGTTACTTCTATTTTATTAGAAGAATTCGGAGAGGAGGACTTGTTTTTCTTGTTTAATTGTTTTTTTTTGTAAATGTATTGATCTAAATCAACGGGAGTAACACCACCGACTTCGTTAGACTTAATCCGGAATTTAAATTTATGGGTTTTTCCCGTCCGTGCACAGGCGGTACAAACAAAGTTGTATACACATTATTGCTAAACAGCACGAACTATGAATTAAATACTACTGTTCTTTTTTACACACGTTTTCATTGAAACAGTGAAAGTTTGTTTGTACCGGAGGGGAAAACCCAAATATTTGAATTTCGGATATAGTCTATTCGCTATGGCAGTTACTAATTTGCAAAATGTACTGGAACTATTTTGTTTCAGGTTGTTTCATATTCGCGTACCATATACTTAAACCGTTAGCTGTTGGCCTTAAACGTTTTCCGCTACCAGGCCGTTCAATTATGACTGTTAGCGAACGTTTCAGAATGTTACGGAACGTTCGCGGTAACTGAACGCAGGGCTGGTAACCGTCCAATACTAAGATTACTTGTCCATTATCTGGCGTGTTTGACAATATCTAACGTGTAAGTCTAATAATGGACTACACGCTAGATATTGTCCAAACACACCAGATAATGAACGCGTAACCTCGATAGCGAACGATAACCTTTTCAATGTATTTCATAAAAAAGCAAAGAAACGAATGAAGTTGGTTTTTATTTATTGAACAAAAATGTACAAATATACTCAAAATTGCATTTTTTTACTTTGCCCCTTCAAAATGAAGACATCAATTTCAACCATGCAATTCCTATTTACATTTTCTCAACGTTGCGCTGTCGTTTCCTGAAAATTGAGAAGAAATACCTAAGTTTAGCATGATTATACTTAGACCCGAACTAGATTTTTACAACATTTTGATACATAATCTGTCTAACACTGTAAGCCATTCCTTGCCAATGGTTCAACATATAAAGTTTTGTCTTCTTATATAAGAACGCGTGATAAGAACAAAATATAGGGTTATTTAAAATAATTGCTGAACGAAATTCGTCATCAGGCCAAAAATGCTTTAGTGTAAATAAAAGTTACATTGCATTTAGTATGCTGTGATCCTGGCGTCCTCTTTGTGTTTTATTGAGCAATGCCATAGACAATATTATGGCAGAGATAGGTAATTATTGTACTAGACCACAGAAACATTGAAGTCAATGCCTAAACTTCCAGCGTTACAAAAATGACATTAAAACATCATCAACCATAATAATATGAAATTATTACTGTCGGAAATAATGACCATTTGCGTAACGACCTCTCCTCGTGATAAAACGAACCGAACATAGATTGATACGTAAAAAGAAGGACAAACGTGTTGCATACGAATGATGTATGAATAAACAGGGAACTTTAACGTTGTATCAGAGCAACACTAATTATTTGATGCACGCATGGCCCAGGGTCTCCATTGGCTTCACTATAATTGTTAATCTAATATAAATTTGCATTGATATTTTTAACTTACCATTACCCTGTTCCTCTAAAATAAGTTTCTCATCAAGTTCATTAGAAATCAGCCATTTGTCAGGCTGTTGCTAATATCGTTTCTTGGACATGACTGGAATCAGTTGATAATCCTCCTAAAACACCACATTTTGTATACATTGCAACCATTTTAATGTATGTATCTCCGAACGAATGTATTCCGAGTTATAAACAGTATATCCAAAAGAAAACAACAACTTGAATTCCAAAGATAATTTAGATCTTTCAAACATTTACACGTACACGTTACACGTATATAAAATATCCGACTAAACGAAGAACAGAAACAGAATAAACGACCACGGTCTTAACTACACTTAAGTTTTTTATGTGAAAGATTCTGCACGAAAATCTCGTGAACAAACATTCATTAAATTGTCGGACTAGAGGGTCACCATATGGGAAACAATTAAACAATTAATATTTTCTATATTTATTCAAATTTGATAAACATGTGATTTAAATGTATAATTCTGAAATAGTTATAAAGATAAAGGTGTAAAGTAAAATGGTTTTGTATAACAAATGTATTATTATAATTGTTATATTGGTGAGCTGTGATTTAAGTAAGATATTCCCCTCGAGCAGCCCAATATGTTAGACATTGGATACGCTTCGGCGCTAACGCGCTAAGCTATCCAATATCTAACATATTGGACAGCTCTCGTGGTATATCCCTTACCTCAGAGCTGACACATATATAATTGATTTTTAATGACGATCGTTTCCTTTGTTTGTACTTAGATTAAATTAAATTAAATGCCCGTAAGTATTACAATATTTTAAGGATATTTATAGATATTAACAGCGTCAAAATCACGACAAAATTTACTCAAACTTTCAATACAAGATGTTAATAAATGTCATCACCTGACCTTCATAATTAACTGCCAACAAGTAATCCTTTCAAAAGGATTTAACAATTGACACTTGTCAAGTTTGTATACTAAAGTGTTTGATCATTTGTTCGCCAATTGTTTTGTTTCACAAATAATTCAATAAGACGCACGAAAAATAAAATTGAGCTAATGCTCAATTCAAATTCGGTATTTTAAGTAGACCGATATTTTATGAAATAGATTAGTCTAAACATTTTTTTCTGTCAAAAATAAACTTTAAAAAGCAAACTAGATATACAGGCGAAGTATTAGCGTACATACTTTGAATTCATTGCGGCCGCGGTAAAAAGCTTGCGTCTCTGACACAGGACGACGGCTAAATGAATCACTGAGTTTAAACAATTTGACTAGTTCTTGCACTATTAATCAAAAGCGGGACACAAAAAACAATTCTATTTAGAGATTGTTCGTGTAAATTAAATGCATATTATAAATGGTTCATAAATGAACGAAACGCGGTATTAGAATAAGATGATAGGACATATACATTGTACATCACTACGTTAATAAGGTGCTAGGTGTACATTACTTTTACTGAATTAAACAGAACTCTTTGACATTTAACTCTAAATAGTGCATTTTGTACATTGTAAATTGTGTATAAATTTTAAAATACGTCAAAAATATGTATAAAGTAACTACATTCTTGTAGTACCATTTCTTTCAAAGATTTTAGAAAGAAATGTCAATGTTAGAGAATCATCTCAAAGAGAACAACCTGCATGAACCTTATCAGTCGGTCTACAGGGAATTTCATTCTACTAAAATGGCTCTTCTTAAGGTGCAAAATGACATTCTCCAGTCTTTAGACAATAACTGTGTTTCACCCCTAGTGTTACTGGATCTATCTGTTCTTTCGACACCATAGATCATCATACATTGTTAAGTCGACTGATGATCACTACGGTATTGCCGACAGAGCTCTCAAATAGACTATATCCGGAATTCAAATTCCATGTAGGTACAAACAAACTTTCACTGTTACAATGAAAACACGTGTACAAAGAACAATAGAATTTAATCCATATTTCGTGATTTTCACCAATAATGTGTAACAAACTTTGTTTGTACCTACATCACACGGACGGAAAAACCCACAAATTTGAGTTCCGAATTAAGTATATTGATAACATCATTTCTGAACGATCGATATCAAACAGTCTATGTCAATGGAGAACATTCGGACCTTGTGCTGATGAAATACAGTGTCCTTCAAGGATCTGTCCTCGGCCTAAGTATTTTACCACGTAAACTAAACCTGTTGATGCCGTCTGCTTGCAGCATGGATTATTACATCATTTCTATGCTGAAGATTCGCATCTTGATATATTCTTTAAACCAATTGATAATATTTCAAGACCAGAAGCATTTAGCCGTGTTGAAAAATGTTTGACTGAACTTATTTCATGGATGAATGCCAACAAGCTGAAATTAAATGCAGACAAAACGGAAGCTATGTTGTTCTCTTCGAAACTTAATCGTAAACATGTTAAAGACATGTCCATTAGAGTTGATGATTTTATAATGAACTCT
Organism: Mactra quadrangularis; assembly: GCA_025267735.1. Classification (NCBI taxonomy): domain Eukaryota; kingdom Metazoa; phylum Mollusca; class Bivalvia; order Venerida; family Mactridae; genus Mactra; species Mactra quadrangularis. Next base: position 24,522,939 of record CM046311.1, on the reverse strand, counting down.
AGCGCTTACTTTACATCTCACAAAAATATGGGGAAGTATGTTGATATTGCATGCTGATCTAGGGCTGCAACGATTCGATTCGATGCATCGAAACTCGATTGCGAGGCGCCGATTCGACTTCGATACGGGACCCACGAGATTCAATTCAATACTGACCTTTAAACGTGTCTATAAAAGTCAGTTACTATTGTATATACCGGTTACATTTTTTATTTTGCTATTACGATTTTAAGCAATATGTCTGGAAATTCTGTTCCTAATTTATGGTTTATGTAGTAAATGCCCCGATAAGTAGCAATAATCGGGACGGTCTGAGTGAATTTTACATTTTTTGACAAACCGGAAGATTTTAAGCTCCGCATGAGCAAGTGAAGTTTTAATGTTAGTTGATTCAAATTTAAGTATTTTAGCCAGTACAGTGTAAGTTTCTATTATCTGGAGTATATTAAGAACTGCATCTTTTATACAATTTATGTTTCATGTTGTCTATACGTTTTTAGTCAATATTACATTAATGATACAATTTCGTGACCTTTATATTCGTACCCAGTCCATTTCGTACTTGAAGAAGCAATCTTAATTTAGCAGGTTTTCGGGTTTCGTGTGGTCAAAATGCAGTAGCACATTTATCATATCAATATTTATTAGCTTAAAGTTCATATAAGTGCATATTTGGAGTAGATTATATTAATAAATGAATCGAAAGAAAAAATATCGAATTGCAATGAATCGACTTACCTGTCAATAATTGCAGCTCTATGTTGACAGTCTTATCAGCTAAGAAATATTTTTTTATGAAAATTCCTTATTATGAATGCTACAAGGACATTGGTTAATTATTTGGTTACATCAAGATTGGACTATATCAACGCTCTTCTAGCGCTTCAAAGTCAAATTTGAATAAATGTTAACGTCTACAAAATACGGCAACAAGAATCATTCCTAGAACTCATCGTAATGATCATATAACACAAATGCTGAGAGAACTGTATTGTCAGCGGATCAGCTATAAGATCTTGATAAAATACATATAAAACACTTTACAACCAGAGTCCAATGTAAAGCAAACCCAATACATGTTTACAAACCAAACAGAGATCTGCGTTCAAGCAATTCCCTGTCTATTTCTGTTCCAGGGTCTAGGACAGTTCTTTTTGGCAACCGTAGTTTCAGTCTTGCAGCGCCAAACCTTTGGAATGCACTTTTGGACTGACTTAAGTGTGTCCGGAATTCTCTTAATATTTCAAGTTAAGAAAGATAGATAAAAATCTACTTGTTTGTTAACTACTATGGTCACTAAATCCATCACTGATGCTTAGTATTCATTAGTTTTCTTAAAATATCTAATTTCTTAAAATATCTAATTTCTTAAAATATCTCTTAACCATTTTTATCATTTATATAAATACGCCTATAGGTGCTAAACCCTTTAAACATATTTAAAATATAAACAGAGCTGTATACAAAAGTGGTATATGCATATGATAATAATAATAATTGCTGTACTGTTACGTTCAAAACATTTATTTCAATGACATGGGCTATGCCTACGTTCAGAACATTTATTTCAATGACATGGGCTATGCCTATGGACGCATTATATAACAAACAAGCGGTAATGCAGAAGTAATTTAATGAATAGTTTTACTGATGCCCGAATGTGTGCTGTTTTCCAACAAATTTTTTTTGAAGTTACCACATAGTGTAAACTTAAATTGAGTAATAGATTGACTGCGCAAGCGTATTAATACAGTATAAATCTGATTCTGGCATGCTAGATTTAAAGTTGCAAGCGGATAACTTTGATTGAGTTTTAAAACTCGGACGCTGTAATCAAAATCCTCTATACTAAATGACTATTTTTATCTTTAAGACTTATAGATAAAACTTACCACAAGGACTTTGTTGAGATGTGACTTTAAAATAAAGGAAAAGTATTGTTACATGAAAGATGAATACCTTTGGACTACTAGTACTAAGTATATGTGTGATTTCGGTGGATTGTTCACATTTTCGTGGTGCATCGTTCAGCTGGGCACCAGTATCAAATGGTTCGGTAAGTTTTTTTTATATAAATACATTTCATTGCTTGAATCAGATGATACATATCAATTTTTGTTTAGTTTTGACATTATTATATAGTCCATACATATTTTTCACCCGCAGGCGCGTATCTACCAGTACGCAGAATACGCAGCTGCGTACACATTGGTCCAGAAAATCGTAAAAAAGGAACGTCAAAAAGCAATAAAAACTTTGGTCTGAAGGGGGGGGGGTAGCCGTGTATGGAACAAAAATGAGTTATTTTTTCGTAAAATATCTATGTGAAAATAACTCTACACGAATTAGTTGAATAATTAAAACAACAGCTAGTATGACGCTTTTTGTCAATTTTAATACATAAAACTATATAGCAGCGTTATTCTTGAAACAGATTGGTAAAACAAAGTACACCATACAACAGTACATTCAACCAATGCGAGCGCTCAAAACGCAACATTGATATTTATTTGCCGCTACATGCATGGTGGTTGTGGTAGTGTTTTTGGTGGTGATGTTGATGGTGGTAAGAATGGATAAAATACAATATTATACAGACTCGTACACAGCTTGAAAAGTCATATCGGACTCACGTATCGGCTCGTCCAATATGGCTGTTCAAGCTGTGTACTCGTCCAAATATAATTCAGTATTGTACAGTTAACTGTATAATAACCTATAATTCTACTTCTTCATTAACACAGTCCGGAATACGTTTGCGAATCCGAAAATCTTGCAAACTTACTTTTTTATTTTTCATCCGATTAATTTCAAATTTTCAATAATTGTAGAACTATATATGGGCATAACGCAAGTAAACTTTCATCTAGATATCTCTACTAGAAATACATGTATGTTTAATTTAATGTCAAAAGTCAAAATTCCCATTGGGAATTGACAAATTTCCATGGGAGAATGGCTCTCTCCCATGGGAATCCCATTTAGAAAATGGGAGAATTTTCCCGTGGGAGAAATTCCATTTTTAAAATGGGAGAATTCTCCCTAGGGAGAAATCCCATTTTCTAAATGGGAGAATAGTCATATTGGAAAACTATTGCAAGAAATATAGGAGAAATTTGATGTTGAGTTGAAGATTCTAGAGAGATGGCTAGCAGATCTTTTGAATTAATTTCAATCTAAAATAGAAATTGCTTACTGTTTATTCTTTTTCATTTCTTAAATGAAGTTTTCATTCAAAATTTACCATCCTTTCTATGATAATTTGGTGGTAAATATAATATATAAATCTAAATAAGGGACTTTAGACAGTTATTTCCCATTGTATACTCTTTTACTGGGGAGGTCCTATTAGTTGGATTACTAGAATTTTACCCTTACTTTCCAATGTCAATTTGCCAAAATTAATCTTAAATAACTTTTTTGTAAATCATTGAATTTGTTTGAAATTCAAGCTTAGTATTTTAAGGGTAAAGAACTATCCAAATTTTATCACTTTTGTTAATATCTTAATTAACAAGAAAGATATTAAATGAAATATTTTGTTATCCTTACATTGGAATTCAATGATAAAATCCGAGGATTCCAACTGTAAGGACCTACTTACCAATTGAATTGCTTCAGATTTTATCGGGGAAAAATAACTGACCAAAGTCCCTATTTAGTTAACCGGCTCCTATGAATACATTTTATAGATAAGCATGATGCGAATACTTGAATACAGACTTCCCTAGATTATAAGTTATAAGTAGATAATGCTTTAATTTTATTATATGACTTTATACCAGTCATCAACTTAACCCACTAGCCTGAACCCAGGACTAGCATACATTGATACAGGCTTGTGAAATCTACTTGATTCATACAATTCGGCTAGCTAATAATTTTGCCTTGAACTTCATTAGGCGCGTATCAAGGCCATTTTTGGGGTTACGCACAAACCACTGTATGGTAACGGTGTACGTTAAAAAAGAAAGAAGCATTCCAAGATGGCGGACGCGTCAAATGTCGAAATGTAAGTACTTAGTTTTCTTATTGATTTCTCCATTCACATCTCACATTCCGTGTTGACTTTGGTATCTTCTGAAAGCGCTTGAAATACTCTTTCCTCAGTTGTATAACACCAGTTGAACAATTGTTTTGCTAAGCCGTAGTTTGGATTTACACAACAAAAATAAAAATTGAAAACAAAGCGGGACTAAACTTGTTATCCCGTTGTTTTTACAGTTTTGCGGTAAAGCTAGGTAACCACTGTTTGCTAACAAAAAATATAGCATGTCCGAAGCATTTCGTATGATTTAGTTATTCTCCACTTGCAAAACTTTTCCCAAAAATGATGTTTGAAATTTTCATGAGTGTACGTAGAGAAGACCAGTGCCGTCGAGCTGGTGTACGTAGAGAATCCCATCGATTAGTGTACGTAGAGAAGTAAAATATATATATATCAAAAGGTGTACGTAGAGAATACATACTAGGTTGATTCCCAACCATGGCAACCTCTACCTTATCACGTTTTGAAATACATTTACTCATATATTTGGTCTGATACATTAATTTAGCTTCTATCTGAAAGACCTAAACAAGGGCATGTTTAATCGCGGATTATTATTAAGATTCGGCGGAGAAAATATCAAAAAGTTTTAAAGGCTATAAAAGCATTTTCATTTATGTTTGTTTGGTTTTAACACGGTAGCAAGACATAGTATAAGTCATATATCGGCGGTCAGTCAACCTGCTCACTCCTCCTGGAAATGGTAAATCTCTGGATTTAGCTGTTAACCAACTACTAAGTGCATACTTTCGTCAGTGACTGACAACTGCCCTACATAATTAAAAAATCATTGAATCATTGGTAGGCCGTAGAAATAAGTTCATGACCAAGCTCCACGAAAGTTTCCCGCCCGGAAATTGAACCCACGACCCCTCGATCAGTTGACTTGTGTGCTACCAACTGAGCTAGCCGGGCGGCTCATTTTTATTTATTCAATTATCTTAAATTTTTAGTATGATACTCAATACATATGTATTTTTTGATAGGAATAAAAAAATAAATTCAATTAACGCAATAAAGTCGTCTAAAGATTTGCTATTTTTACTTAAAAATTATCCGTGAAATCCAATTAGGATTCTGCGGAGGAGATAAAACTACATAGAAAAGCATCCATATTTAATCAAATGTGATATTATTGTTTCATCTGGAAGCTATTGTTTCAATGTTGAAGTATAAAATAAAGGTTCGTAAATAGGAATAAGCGAATTTTAAAGTACGCCATTAAATCAGCGAGATTTTCTCAGCGGAATCCGGAGAGTATACATGTATTACAACCTACAAAGCATTATAATTGATCCAAATGTTACATTTTTTATTCCTATCAAATAATACATATGTGTTGAGTATCATACTAAAAATTCAAAATAATTGAAGTAATAATACTGCTTATAGCCTTTAAACCTTCTTGGTGTTTTCTCCCCGAATCTGAATAATAGTCCGGGTTTAAACCTACCCTTGTTTAGATCTTTCAGATAGAAGCTTAATAAATGTTTCAGACCCAAAATATGAGTAAATGTACATTGTATTTCAAAACGTGATAAGGTAGAAGTTGCCAAGGCTGGGAATCAACCTATTATTTCAAGAGTGAAGACTCATCATACCTCCTAGATAAGTAGATGGCTTTCTTTGTTAAGTGCAATGAATTCATGCCATGTATCCAATGCTTAGGAAGAGCAACAAGCATGAATTGAATAACTTAGAATTAGTTCAAAGGGCTCATATTTTCCAACATTTCACTTATTTTAGGCATTCTTATTTTGTCCTTGTTCAATCATCTTATACACATTTATTAAAGGAAACATTTGTAAAAACAAAAACATATGACTTCATAATAATATCTTAATAACAAAACAACAAATAATTGTATGAAATTAAACATGTAGGAATATGATGAACATGGCGATGCTTGGACTGTAAAATAAATGAAAACTATCCGATCACAAATGGCAAGAAATGTACAGTTGTGAATAAATGCAACCAACGAGCTTCCTATCTTTCAAATCTTTTATATGAATGCTGTGTCATCTTTATATAAACGTCTTACTACTTTAACACAAAATCTCTGATGTTTGTTGAAGATGCATAGCCTGAAATGACATAGAATATAAATCATACTGAATATTATTTAATATAACATAATAAAAATTATTCTTTATGTTCATTTTTTTTCAGACAGACGTTTTATAAACAAGTTAGTGCTGCTGATAGAGTTATAAACCTGTTGCAAAAATAACTTCACACATCATTGGAATATACAAGCAGGTCCTTTCATATCAAGTTACACAGTTTGGTGACAAAATGATGATATAATATTAACTGACTACTGGAATACTGGTCAACTTTAAGTAATGATAAAATAATGAACCTTTGTGAACTTTTTACATCATATCTCATGACACTGCAGAGAAGCATTTGAATGAAGCATTCTATTATTAGTTTGTGTAAACCAAATACATATTAAAAGTTATTCATGTTTTTCTTATTTAAATTGAATAAATGTTGTAAAAATTCATTTCGACTAAACACTTTGTATGAAAGAGGGTCCATGCATAGCTATCCCTTTCCATATTGAAGATGTATCCAAGTCCCTCATCATATCTAGAAAAGCACAGATTTATGTGCCTCACATTTTATTTTACGTAGGCTTTTCTTGATTGAAAGCAATGTTGATAAAACATGTTCAAACCTAAACAGTTTTCAGCATAACCACTGTATCCTGGACAATGTCTAATCAATCTAAATGCCGAAATGACCTGTAAGATTAATGCAAAACACTGCTCAATTTTTTTTTCAAAAATAACTCATACATTTTAAAATTTATTCCATGACATACAATAAAAAAACAAAAGGATATGACCAGAGTTGACTGTTCAAATTACATTCCAATCTGATGGATACATGTATTTTTTAGGTTCAAGATTGGGTATGTTTTTCAAGCCTCTTGAATACTTTTGTCAACAAGTGTTTAGGGGAAGTTGCATTTATCATACAAACAGTAAACACTTACATGAATAGCAGGTGCTGCTGAATACCAAACTACATGTATTTATCTTTTGCATCTCTAAATCCCACAAACTATATAAATGTGGGGCTATATCTTGCTTGATTATGTATTCATTCAACGTCATCCACGGTGACTGTCCTACAAAATACAAAAATATTCAAACAATCCGACAAGATATAAAATGATGACATATTAATGTAACGCAAGTTGTCACTTTCAAAAATCATGCACTAATGATGACATTCAGAAATGTGTGCAAGTTTGCTTTATAAAAGTCCCACCCCTGAATTCGTCCATTAAATTGTCTGCATGGACATTATATTTTCATATAAGCGGATAATTTAATTCACGAAAATTTCTCTTGGCTGGTATCTTAAGATGGATAATAAGCGACTACTTATAAATTGCCTACAAAAATGTTTTTATAAAACACAACAAAATAAGACGCTCTCTAATTGTTTCATTGTTCTATATTTTTCTACCCAACAAGTAAGTATCTCATAACTGTTCCTAGGGTACAATGAGAGCACTTCAACCCCTCTGCTCTATCGAACGCAACCAAATTAAGTGCTTTTAACGCTTTGATTATCTTCTCCTGTCTTCAGATATACTACAATTTACATACAATCTAAAAGGGTCTGACACATAAAGTCTACTAAGGATTATATATAGTCTTTGTCCATTTTTTGGCTCAGAAGGCTTTATGTGTCAGACCTCTTTGGTTCAATCCATGTCCGAACAGCGCTTTCAGCGCTTTGATTTTGTCTTGGAATACGAGTTGTTTACTTTTGTCTTTATAGCAAACGCATTGAGATTAAGTTTGTTAGTGGTTTGAACTTTCCAGGAAAATGAATTCTCTACGTACACTTTTTGTGCTTAAATTTGTACTTCTCTACGTACACTTATCGATGAGATTCTCTACATACACCAGCTCGACGGCACTAGTCTTCTCTACGTACACTCATGAAAATTTCAAACATCGTTTTTGAGAAAACATTTGCATGTACAGAATAATTATATCGTACGAAATGCTTCGGACTTGCTATATTTTGGTAAGCAAACAGTGGTTATCTAGCTTTACCACAAAACTGTAAAAACAACGGGATAACAAGTTTGGTCCCGCTTCGTTTGTTTTCAATTTACGATTATTTTTGTTGTTTGAATCCAAACTACGGCTTGCCAAAACAATGGGCCAGCTAGTGTAATACAACCGAGGAAAGAGAACTTCAAGCGCTTTCAGAATATGCCAAAGTCAACATGTAATGAGTGATGGAAAATTGAGAAATCAATAAGAAAACTAAGTACTTACATTTCGTCAGTTGACGCGTCTGCCATCTTGGAATGCTTCTTTCTTTTCTAACGTACACCGATACCATACAGTGACCTTACTCATGCTTAACACATTTTAGGCGGTATGGCAACGAATAGGAAGGATAGGCTTACCTTACCCTAGGTTTTTACAAAGCAGCACCCGGGGAAAAAACCAGACCACCTGCTTAAAGCTGGGCTCCCACTGCCGATCAGATCAACTCGATCAAGCCCGATCAAGCGATCGGGTACTGGTCTGGGTCGGTCGGCATGATTGATCGGGAGTGGTCGGGGAGGTCTACCTTGGTCGGCATCGCTCGGGCTTTCTACCCGAATTTTTTTGACATGTCAAAAAATTCGTGTAGCGATCGTGTAGCCAAGCGGTCGAGAAGAGCTCGGGAAGCGATCGTGTATTGATCGAGTTGAAGATCGAGTTGATCGAGAAACAATCGTGTAGCAATCTTGTTTGATCGGATTGGCATTTTTAACCCGATCTGTACCCGATCATTTCGACTTCTACTCGAGTAATATACGATCGCATCCCGATTAAGTAGATCTCTGTTCGATCTCTTGTCCAGATTATCTAGACTGCTACCCGACTACTCCACGACCACACACGACCGCACACGATCAAACCCCGATCACTGTTCGACCATACACGAGCTCACGTGACTAAAGCAAGAAAAGCGTGCTGACCAGTGTCTCATAAGTTGTTTGGACGCTGAAGATATAACATCTTTAGCAAACCAATATCTGTTAAAACATCTTCAGCCAAGCCATTTCTACTACAAACTAAAGATGCCGAGAAAAGGCAAAAGGCCGATAGGCAGTACAAATGTGAGTAACTGTGCAGTTGCTGCGCCTCAGCCTGAAATCGTGGAACCCACCCAGGAAGAGAGTAATGAGTCGCCTATACCCCCTACTGACTCTTTTGCCGAGCAAACCAGAAAAGAGCAAGTAGAAGAACGTCCGACTTCTCCTGAGATAGAGGTACTATGCTTTTGTTTTTGCTTTCCCTACGAACAAACAACTGTCATGAGACTTATATTTTGTGTGTCAAGTGTTTCGAAGGATATAATGCATAATTTGTTTATTTTATCATAACACACTGTTATGTTTGTCATGTATTTATACAATTAGTACTCTACATGTATATGTTTTTTTTCGGCAGTGTATATTTTAGGCGCAAAAAACAAACATAAATGGAAGTTTCCTTGTTATTCATAAGTATACTTTTAATTTTTACAGACTGATATCAGGCCCCGGAAGACACTACATCGTACACTCACGCAAGATGAAGAAGATGACCTTATAGCACAGCAATGGCCCTGTCTCTCTGGAGCTCTAACCATCTGGCCCACAACTGCAACTGCTCAATCTCCATAAATATTTATACTATGCTGGACACAACATATACTATGAAGTTTCAAGATGAAGTGATAATGATCAACACTGTTTGAAGTTTTTATTCTAAAAGTTTTTGTTCACGACTGTTCACGACCTTCTACGACTCGAGTACGACCATGACGATCTGGTCGGGGAAAGATCTGACACCGATCGAGCAGAGATCCAGTAGGTCGAGTTGAGATCGTGTAGGGATCGTGTAAAGGTCGGGATGATCGAGCGGAAATCGGAAAGGTGGTCGGGTTGACGTCGTGAAGGAGTCGTGAATAATCGTGTGGGAATCGTGTGTGATCGACAAGAGGTCGAGAAGAAGTCGTGTATACGCCTTTAGTCGAGCTTGGTCGGGCCTGATCGGGGAATTTGGGTGATCGGGATGATCGAGTTGATCTGATCGGCAGTGGGAACCCAGCTTAAATCTCAGGAGCGAAGAGACTCGAACCCGTTTTAATGCCCTTTGCCATTGAGATGGAAAACCTTTGTCAGAAATGGAAAAAAAACTAATATGAATGGCATAGTTATTGATATTAAGAAATGCTCGGTTCCACCCTCAATTTGTGTTGCTTCTTCCGCCAAATGACCATTGCATATTTCTATTTAAATGTTTAACTTAAATAAACAAGTTTAAGATACAAAAGCGCATCAAATTAATTATTATACCAATGAATATGAAAACTCAACTAGGCTCAAACCGTATAACACTAATATAAAATACAGGAACTGCTCAAACTCGTATTTGACTAAAATTTATTTTATGTTACATAAATACCGGAGCTGCAAGTATTATAGTTACAGCATTTTACAAATTTCAAAAGCTAAACAATAAACCTCCGGTATTTTTAATAATTTGAAATAATCATACTTCTAATTTGCAAATGATTATGAAAGTATGACAGAACCACACGGAAAGACATGTAGTTTTGGATATTACAAAAAAAACGAAAAATCGAAATTTTGTTTCGGCATTTTTAAGTGACCACGACGATATACTTCTTTTCAGATAGTAAAAACTTGTGATGAGTGTAATTCGAGGGCCCTACCATTTAAATGTTTACTTTATAAAATTACATGTTTAAATCACTTTGGTAAAAATCGAGGACTTGTTTGCTAAATATATCATTTGTCATTTATCATTTCTAATCATATTATAATGTAAATATTCATGTATTGGTTTTGGCAATGATCGATCGTTACGCCAGCAATCCCTTAAAGACGTGAACATTATGTTTGTTAAATGTTATTGGAAATCTATTAGAATATTGAGGTCTATTTAAACAAAAACGTAATAAAACACCGCTGATTAAATAAATCTGATATGGAATAAGTGCATACTGTTGAAACAATCAAAAGGCTAATATTGATTCTTATTTTTTGGAAGTACATATATATGCATTCAATATTATGTACACCTTGATGTTAGTGACATATTAAACATGTATAACTGGAGCACAGGTGACTGACTATAATAAAGAAAATTTGAGTCAGACACCTGTGTACTGGAGTACATCTTACTTATGGCAGAAGACATGTTAAAATATTTGACCAATTATTGTAAACAAAGGCAGACGTTTTACTGAGTATAAGTCAATTACTAATTGCCATTGCTTAACCAGTGCGGTTGCTTCCCGTTTTCAATCTTTCTGTTTTGAAAGAAGTTCCAAAGTGGACAAACATACATAGAAATTAATTTGTCATTTCATAAGACTTTTATTGGAGTAACGTTATCACAGTCAAGTCAAATAATTCTTAACCTGTGTTAGGCATCCTATTTCTTAGTGTTTTTGGCACATTTAGATTTTCAAATGCTGGAATTGAGGTTACGCACGTGCGTAAAGTGCGTAATGGTGGATACGCGCCTTATTTAATTTGTTACTTCATAACATTAATAGTGGACCTAGTTCTCGAGAAAATTTAAGATGGCAGTCATCAACTTAACCCACTAGCCAGACCTCAGGACTAGCATACATTGTCATTGATACAGGCATTCATGTAATTAAAAACCAAAGAAATATTTCATCTTAGGTAATTTTGCATTATACCTTCCTAGAAGATCTTAATCTTAATCAACTAGCCCAAAACTCGAGGCAACAAAAACTGTTACATGCAAGTGAAAAATTAATTATTTTGTATAGTTTGACCAGTTCATCCTTTTTCATCCAAGTTTGTCATTTACTTGTAGCATGATAATTTGGGCTAGTGCTTGATTGAATTTAAGGCAAAGATTGGGAATATTAGACAGAATTTAAGTTGAGGTAATCAAATAGTCAAATGAATCAATCGTACAGTGTAATTATAAAGCCCATATGCACCTGTCACTTGTAACAGTCCCACCCCTCCTAATACTAATCCGAGGAAATAGCAGGGACTACATTTTTGATCATGCAAATCCCTCGTAAAATCCATGCTCTGCAGGACATTCGAAAATTCCACCGGCTTGTTAATTTTAAATGACTGGTTATAGTCCATAAACTGTTTGCAGAGTAATGTAGCATATTGATGATAACAAGAAATGTAATGTGGAAACCACATTAAAGCCGGATTTAAAAACTTTAACTCAAAAATTACAAAGGGAGAGCATCCATAATAAAGCTAGGAAGAGTTGCGGTTACTTTCAAATTCTGTTCATCACATGGTATGTTATCATTGTTTAAAGTTTCATAAAGGTCTGGCAATAAAAGGCAGAGATATTTGCTAAATTGAAATCTTTAACGCAATTGTTAACAACACCAGACGCCCGCCCAATCGCCCGCCCAGTTGCCCGCCCGAGCACCCGCCCGCCCCTGTGTCGCCAAACTATTAGCCAAATTTTGTCGGTGAAAAATGCGGCTAAAACTACACAACCATTAGATCTATGTTAAAAACAAAGGCAACTGAAGTGAGCTTGAGAACAAAAATGCTTCATGCTATTCTAAATGGTTTACAGTTCAAAAAGATACAGTTCAAAAAGATACACTAATATTATATACAGGTATAATTTGGAAATTTCAAGCGGATATGACCCTAGGGCGCTAGGGCTATTTCAAGATGCTCTAATTTCATTACTAATTATCAGACAGATATGCAACTTGCCCAAGTTGTTCCCTGGATGAATGTCTTTTTAGAAAAACCAAGTTGAGCCCCGATCCCATGGCAATACTTGGGCGGAGCAAAAACGGCAAAAAATGCAATTTTTGCTCTTTTTCCATCCAACATTTGCATTTCAAACAGTAATATTTTCCAAAATTGAGGTCTAAAGTGCCTGTTCTTTTCAGAGACTGAAAACATGTTTTCTTATCAGCAATAGGCGCCATTTCTCTGCACTTAATAAGGGACTTTTGTCAGTTATCTTTCCCTGATAAAATCTGAAGCAACCCAATTGGCAAGTTGGTCCTTACAGTTAAATCCTCGGATTTTATCGTTGAATTTCTATGTATGGATAACAAAATAATTCATCTAATATATCTTTCTTGCTAATTAAGATATTAACAGAAGTGATGAAATTTAGATAGTTATTTACCATAAAAATACTTAGCTTGAATTTAAAACAAATTAACCGAATTACAAAAAGTTATTTAAGATTAATTTTGGCAAATTGAAATTGAAAAGTAAGGGTAAAATCCGAGTAATCCAACTGATACGACCTACCTATTTGAACAGTATACAAGGGGAAATAACTGACTAAAGTCCCTTATTACACCGATTTTTTTTCTGGCGATGAGGGGCGCTGCGCCCCTTTCAAACCCCAGCAACAAAGGGGGGCACATCCCCCTTCGGAACCCCCCAGAGACATCTTTTGATGGGGGGACGTGAAAAGGAGCTCATTTTATACCAAACTTTTAGACCCATCAAGATTTTCGCTTTATGATACAGCCATGTAGCTCTGATTGTAGATACGTCTGTTTTGCGATGATATAATCTACGAGTCGTGACCCCATGTTGTGATCGATGAGATAAGATAAGGATCATAGGTCACGATTTCAAGTCATATCAAGGGATTAATTAAATCCTTTGTAGGCTAATGTTTTATATTGTCCATTGTGCAACAAGTGTAAATTAACAGATAAATGTTTCACAACTTTTAAAGTCATATTTTGTATACAATACAGTCAAATAAAACAAGAATGCTGATTGAATATTTTTTTTGATGGACACATTATGTTAGAAATGAGAATTATGTACTCATCTATTATTTTAATTTATTAATTGCCCATCCGTTAATTTAGATATGTCTTATATTTATTGTTATAAAAGTTTTAAATTTAAATGAATAATTTTGAAACAATATTCAAACCTCATCGTTATCGTTATCCCGCTAATAACTATTCTTTTGTTTCGTCTGCCGCTTTATTTTACTTGGACTAAAATACCCATGCATTAACTAAAATGCCAATGCATTTATTTGAATAACTGTTTTATTTATTTTAATATTTCACCTTTTTAATACAATCGTTCTGCAATGATTTGTAAACTAGTAAATAAAAGTTTTCAATGTATTAACGTTTTAATTAATATAATTGTAGAGGTAAACTAAAAACAATTGATGTCTTTCATTCTTATGCCGCAAGAATAAAGTAATATGTTTATGATACTGTTTTCAGAAATACGTATAGTCGAGTAAATCTTCCCGAACAATAATTCTTTGAATAAATAGATAAATTACATGTATGTATTTTCTAACCTGCCTAGAATCTTAACACTTTCGTTATAATTATTTCAGAACCTTTATTACAACATCATTTGACAGATACAACTACATGTATATATACAAATAGTTATCAATAAAACAGAGACAGGAAGGTATCCTGTCATAAAAGTGTACCCGCTGTGCATTGCTATGCACAGTGTATTATACAATCACACCAGGGGTCCATAAATCCGATAGCGCACACTATAAATTTAAGAAAAAAATACTTTAAAAATGCAAAACTTTTGGAAAAAAGTGCAAATGGGACATAAACTTTATTAAGATATTTTAGATTTAAAAAGTGCTCCAAAAACTAGAAACATACGGCATTATCATGTCATTTGCACAAATTTGATCAAAGAACCGGAAAGGCTTTATTTTTCAACTTATATCAGCCTGGGTATTTATTTTCCTTCTTTGTTTATAGTAACGTGAATAATCAAATAAAACCTTAAAAGGGACCAAAACTTTACAATTTTACAAAACATTAAAAACAATCAAATGAAAGAAGACAGTTTAAACTTTTTTGCATCACTTGCACAAAATTGATATCTTTAAAAATAAAAGTTATGACCGTTCAAAGAATTTTCCCCTATACTTTTCTATTGAAAATCTAATATCGACTTGGGATTATGTATGGGCCTTAAAGTTGGACATGTTTGGGTACAACTATCCTTTAGTGAAATTCACTAAATCTAGTTAAAAAGCACCATTTTCAAGGCTGTGGCGGCCATTTTGGAGGGTGGTCTAGACACATATGAATGCGGGATTGAGCGGTTAAGGGTTAAGGTATAGGGATTCGGTAGCTCAATCTGAGCACATAGTGTTGAGAAACTAAAACATTTAGTTAGAGAATCTATCTATAAAGTTAGTCAAGCTTACATTTTAATGAAGTTCTAAAATCTAAGATGTAGAATATGACTTAAACTAGTGTTAGGTTTATATCTAAGTATTCAGTTTATTAATCTAATCCAATCAGAAATAAAAAATTGACAGGGCCTCAATGCTAGTTGCATCTTACAGTATCTCAACAAATTACAATCTGAAAAGTAATATTCGACAACTACATAGTGAGACAGACACTCAGCAGAGTAGAATATTAGACCGCTGCACAAAACTTTTTAGTTATGAACCTAAAACAAAACATAACCATTGTTTACTCTATAAAGTTTTTTTGTAGAATTGCGACAATGTCTAAAGAAATTGAGCACATAGTTTTCGGGTGACATTATAACTATAGTTCACAGAACAAATTCAATTTTCTTCAGACTGAATTAGAATATACCATAAAGAAATACAATTTTTTATATATACATATCCTTTTTAATTTATCTTAGTTTCGTCAGAAAAAAAAATTATTCATGATAGCATAATATAATATTCTACTAAGTTTGTGAGAGCAAGTGCAGTTTTTCATAATCACACATTGGCTTACACTTATAAGATATCATATAAGATTCATCTAACTATAATTTAAACATGGATAATATTGTAGCTAACATAAGACTAGTATTACTTTATCTTTAAATAAGATCTATACTCTCTAACAATTATATTATACAGTCTGTATCTATACCTAACCATTAGTCTTAATGCTTATCTCATCTCAGATATGTGGCTATATATAGACTGTTGATTCTGGGATATCAGCTGGTTGCCATAGTAACAATTTTGACAGCTTCAACTTGCATTGGTTAATTGATAAGATTCAAATATAAGTAATTTACAATTCTGTTCAATTTGATATACAGCATTTAAAATTTAGACCAAACTTATTTTTGAAAAAAAGCAAAAACATGATACAAGTAGTTTTAATTACATATATATAATTTATGTATGTAGTTGTGATAAGAATTTCAATAGAAAAAATGAGACAATGCATTAAAGATATTCAATTAATTCTTTACATGTAAGCCAGAAGATCTTTTGACATTATGTATACCATATATTATCATAATTAGGTTCATAATGCACTAGTTTATTGGTTTTGAATGCACTGATCATATATCAAGACTAGTAATAAAATTTTGGGTTTATAATTATGTACATCACTTTTAATGCCTTAAACTGTGACTATAGACCTCAGTCAATCAGCATCCAGTAAAAACTAACAGTGTATATTATCTCTAATAAAACTGTCAATTTTAATGCAGGACCCCTAGTGTGAATGTTATCTAGTCTGATGTGCAAACAATATACATTCAGTCACTTATCTGATGCAATGTAGATTAGTAATGCATAGAGATCTTCTTATAAGATAATTCTACTAATAAAAATTGATAAATAATATCTTCAGGAGCTGAGTATACTGCCTTATTAAAGTTTATATAACATACAAAAAAGCTAGCGTGGTACATATAAACTATATTTGAGTTACGAAACGATACGAGTATGCGTCCAACTCAATTAAATATTTTTGGTGCGTGGAGTTTCACTCTGGGCATGCAAGTTGTTTACTTTCGCATACAGCGTTAGATAGTTAGTGAGTCACTGATATTAATAGTGGAGAAACTAGGTCAACGTTTTGTTTATCCAAAATAATGTTAAAGATAAATATCATGGTTTTACTGAACACTTTTGCGTTTCGCCAACGTAATGTTAAATATGTAAAAATTGAATATACAGTAAAGTCCCGCTATTAAGACAAGCAAAATCCATGGTCTTTATAGCGAAATGGTCTTATTAAAGAGACCATTTTCTTCACAAATTATGCTTTTGTCTCAATAATTGTAAAAAATTGCTTGATTTTGAAATAAAAAAGTGGTCCAAATAGCGGAACTTTACTGTTTAAAATTTAAACGCTTTACGCAATTAGTGCAATCTTTGCATCGACAGGCTCTGTCCTAGACATTAATTTATTGAAAGCGGAGTCTATGATGGAGCGAGAAAGCGGGTTTTATAGCGCCACCTGACGTTAGGTAAATCTGGACAATATACATTTGTGAATGACTTTAACGACCGACAACACAAGCCGGCGTAGTTTTTTTTATTAAAATGAGATGTTAATGATTGTCATGCTTGAACTACGCCTCTTTGTCTATGTTGAAAATTGTTGAAGTTTGAAGACATCGTTCCAAAAATGGTAATTGGAATCGTACACAACAATAAATTCAACACCAAGCATCTTTCTCACTGCATAAAATATTTACAGTATATTACCAAATAAGTTTACTTATATCTGAAAAAATGTTTAGACTCATTAGTAGAACTAAAATTAAACTACGGAGCCGATATCTTTTGGGTTTCATAATTGTCCAGACGTGGAAAAAAAAATTGCCGAAAAACTTTGCGTTTGACATAGTACTATACGGAGAACTTGAGCTTACACCTACGTACAATACTTATTTTAATATATTGGTCAAAACTTAATTCTTATCATAAACCCCAACAATTACTTTTATATAAAGCATAAAGTTTGTTACGAGAAGATGCTGACAACGGACGTTTATACAATGGTCATAATTGGGCTTATAAAGTGAACAATATTTTAAATCTCTGTGGGTTATCTTACCTTACTCTCTTAATCGACTATAATGTTATTTTTTAAAAAAAGACACTGATTTTTAGTGTTGGTACAATAGAATTAATAACTCTAACCGCTCACACTGCTTATTCAAACATACATTTGAAACAGAAAATTACCTTAATTATATAACCACAACACAACATAGAGCAGCATTATGTCAGCTACGAGTATCATCGCATAACTTAGCCATAGAAAAGGTAGACATCTCCGCCAACAACATTCCGAACGAATATGTAAAATTGTAAGCATAATAGTGTTGAGAATGAATATCATTTTATAATAACCGGTCCTAAACATACACATCCTTGAAATAAATAGTTAAAGCGATATTATTACACATTCCTTACATTAAAAAATTCAAATCTCATGTCAAACCAGTCTAAACAAACAGTATTAAATTTGTCCAAATACATATATTACGGGAAAAATCTTAGAAATCAAACTGATTCAAATGATGTAAAACTCTATTGCTCCTGTTAAATTTTAATAATACTCACATGTACCCGTTGTTTTATACCATGTTTTACATTAAATGTTAATTCTTGTAATTTTGATATAAACATTGTAATTGTTTTATGCAATACATTATATTGTATATAGTTTCATTTTTGGATAAACTAAGTTTTACTTGTCAGATTTTTTTCGTAAATCACATATGCAATTTAGCTGTTGTTCACCTTAAAATATACGAGAATGTCATTCACATTGTTACGGTTAAGTATCCGGCAATTGTGAGGTTGGTGCACTTTAGAACCTGGTTTCAAACATCGTTGATAATTATGTTGACAATGTTCTTCCAAAGGCGGTAGTTATTCTGTGCTTTTACTATAATATTTCTTAATATGTTTGCTCTCACCTTTACAGACTTACGGGCGGTTTTTTGGAACGATTTATCGTTCCAGAGACATGACAAATCTTAAAACCATTCTGACTCATAAATATTCATATTTCCACGCCTTTCAACAAAGACAAAGACGCGTGATCCAAGCATACTGGCTCATTATCATATAACTATACAGAGCTAGGTTGTCTCCCCTACAAACGGAAATTATCGAACAACTCCGAAACGACGCAAACTAGTCAATCATAATTATACTGATTAAATCCCGTTGTGTTTATAGATACATTAATATTTCATACGAACTTTAACCCGACCTGATTTATTATTCTATACCGTTGATTCCCGGCTCATTCCGCTTGTGAGCTACCTAGAACGGAAAAGTAGGCTACTAAACTTTACAAAATGGCGACTTTCGTTTGTAAACTGAATGGTCAGTTGAGACTGTTAAACCTCGAAAAGAGTCATGTTTTGACAACATATATTTCTCTTGACAGCATAAAAAATGAATGTGCACAACATTGCATATGTATAGACTGCGAATGAATCATAATACTAATCGTGAAAACGTCTTTATCTCAAAGCAGAAGAATGACCTAGTTTCGGAAAGGTAGCGAACGATTCGCACCCAGTTACATTCGCTCGTTGACGATTCGCCTGTAGACGATTCGCTCGCACAATAGGGACGGTTCGTCTCCATTTATTTAACCAGTTATTGTGACTATAACGTTGTAAATCCATTAGTTTTTGCACTGTACATACTCTTTATCATTATAAAGCACCCCGAATGTGGACAACAGACTTTCACAAGTGATTAATAAACGGCATATCACACTTTCTTCTTCGACAATTAACCGCTTCCATTGGGGTCCGGTACAACTCAACCCGTGGACAACTCAATCCGAATTTGGGACAACTTAATCCGTGGACAACTCAACCCATGGCCAACTCAACCCGT
>CM046311.1:24283019-24503093 GCA_025267735.1 Mactra quadrangularis | reverse complement strand
TGAACACCAGCTCTCTGTATACTATATATATATTTATTCAACAAGGTATACACTATACGTCGCTCCTTTTCCTATGCATTGGAACGCAATGCTCCAAGTGGTCGTACCAAGAGAACGAAATACTATTCTATTATCTGTCACTTTTCACAACTACAACAGAACGCAATGCTCTGTGCAGGTTACTAAGATGGCAGAAAATAAATAATACATGTAATTATTTTTACCTTTTATTTTACCGATGTTAACACTTTGAGAGCAAGACACGATCTGCCAGAATAAAAGAATTTCTCTGCTTATATACTAGTCGGCTCTACTACAGCCAATAAGCGTCCCACAACTCGGACTATAATTGCGTTCAATGACTAAGATTAAATGACATCACTCTGGATAGTTCTAAAACCTGGACATCCGGATCCATGCTCGTCACATAAGTTAACATTTCCAACTGATTAAAACCATACGTGTTGTTTCACGTTGTGTATATAGTCGTATATAACCTGGAGACACGTGTTTTTTTAAATGGTAACATTTCAGGAGAACGGCTAAAGAGCGACCACAAAGGCACATCGATAAAAGGGAATGTAAGGAATTTAGCGGCTAAATCACTGAAGATAATGGACGAGAATGTCTGAAATAGACACAATTCCTAACATTAGACAGTAGTGAAATGTCGCACTTCTACAAAAAAAAGAATTTGTATGAATCTCTAACAACTGCAAAAACACTTGATCAGCTCTCTCGCATTATACACGTACGACTTTAACGAAAATATTGAATATCCCCTACGGATGTAGAAAATACGGACGCGGACACGGACGCGGAAGACAGAGCACGGGACTATGGAATGCTAGCATTTACATTTAGCATTTAGATTGACAGACATTTATCAAAGAATATGTATAAAATAGTTTCTCCAAACATATAATTGCTTTTTTATGTTATCAGTCATTATATTGTAATCATATTCCTCGTGTGTGTGTGTGTGGGGGGGGGGGTGTGTGTTGAAAAATTTTGGTAGTTAGGACATGGTTAGATTGAGGCGATGCAATGTACTGAGCATTTTTATGACTACATGTGTATTTCATTCCGTTGTCATTATTTCATTAAATTTAGTTACATTTGGTCTTTTACAATATTTACATGGAATTATGTATTTCACGGGAAAAATGACAAATAAAGAGATAATGCAATTCTTCCCAAGGTCATTAGTGAATAGAGTCCACCTCCTTTCATTGTGTGGAATATTGTTCCAGAGGCCTACTTCTATCGGGAGTCTGTTGTTACCTGATCTAAAAAGCTTGAATGAGTTGAATGCGCTGGGATGGAGATAAAATGTCAAGGTATGTTTCATACATTTTGCCTTTAGAAGAAGTGTTTAGGTCATTGTTTCATTTTTTGAAACTGGCTAATTAATACACACATGTACCTTATTTGGTTTGCAGTTGAGAAGCTAAGTGTAAGGTATTGACTACATTTGATTATTCCATGCATAAGAAAAGCCGGTATTGTCAAGAATTAACTTTATAAAGCTCAACCGGTTTTAAGTTTTTTCTGTTATGCACACAAATTTGTTAGTTTTAGTTTATTTTCACCCTTTATTAGTTTACCCAAGAAGTTAATCATTCTATATTTTTACAATAATATCTATTGGATACCGGTCTAACTCGGCGTATAACATGTAGCGTGCGTGGAGTTTTCTTCTTTGTTTTAACTTTAATTCGAAGGTAGTTACAGTGTGCAGTGTTCAGGTAGATTTATATTTTAAATTCGGTAGCTTCACATGCACGAGTGAGAATAAGTAAACTTGTGCGGTCGAATAATTTTAGTTTTAGATCCAATGAGAGATTAAGATTACTTACGCTTAATAAGAAATTGAATCATAGATGTATTTGCTTGTGTTACTAAATGTTTTCTACTCTTTATGAAATTTCTAGAAAATGAAAAGTTGATCCATAAATATGTGTATTCTTTCACTGTTTCAATAAGCGTGTTGTTTAAAAAAATTTAGATTCGTTACGCTTATTGGATCCAAAATCAATTACTATTGTTTCATTAAAATTGATATTTAGTTTCCAAGAAACACGATATGTCTAAAAATCTGTGATTGTTTTTTAATTTATGTTCACTATCAGCAAGTTATATAGTATCATCTGCGTATAACAGGACGAATATTTTTAAAGGTAAATTGTATTATTTGTATTACTATTGACTTGGATACCTTCATTATTTTTTTATTAATGTTTATTTCCTCCTTAAATTGGAGAGCATATACATTGAATAAACATACAAATTATACAAATATACGAAAATCACAAAATACATGTACTATACATTTTATTCATATTAGCAAACTTTTATACTTGTATGTTGAGAACAGGTCATGTTCCGAACAATATGAAACGTGGAGTCATCACAACTCTGTATAAAGGTAACAATTAAAGGAAAGATAACCATGACAGTTACCGTGCCATCTCGTTAACTTCAACATTACTTAAACTTTTGAAACAATGGTGTTAGAAAGGTGCAAAAATTCTATATTGTGTGAAATAAATCAACAACAAGGGGGTTTTCAAGACAAACTTGGATGTATGATGACATCATTTATACTTAGAGAAAGTGTTACTCTTTCACAAGAAAACAATTCCAAATCATATGTATGTTTTATGGACGGGCGTAAAGCCTTTGATACTGTATGGCATAATGGGCTTTTCTACAAACTTATGACCGAAACTTTAATTGATACAACCTCCCTTAGAGCCATACGTGAAATGTATACAAATATGACTAGTTGTGTAAAATTCGATGGTATATATTCTGAATGATTTAATATTTTACAAAGTACAAGGCAGGGCGGTAAACGTTCACCGTTACTCTATTTGTTATTTATAAATGGACTTATTAAAGAACTAGAGAAATGTAAATTAGGATTTTGTATGTACAACACTCAGTTATTTTCCCCTACTGTTGCTGATGACATGGTGTTAATTTCATTTTCAAAAAAGGGTATTGATGAAATGTTAAGTATATGTGACACGTATGCAAAACGTTGGCGCTATTATTACAACGCTGAAAAATGTTCTATTGTTGTATTCAATGAACATGGTTCTATTGATCACAACAGACAGTTTTATATTGGAAATAAAACAATTAATACGGCCAAAGATTATACACATCTTGGAATATTATGTGACTCTTTCTTGTAACAAGTAGTGTAGTGAGCAGAGCTTGTACTAAAATTAGAGGATCGTTCCTAAATATTTGTAATAGTGGTATCTACCCAGATGGCATTAATCCTCTATCTTCGAGAACTATTTATAATTCTGTTGTTTTACCTAAAGGCCAGTAAGGTTGTGAGCTGTGGGGAAATATTTCATCATCCCAACTACTTACTCTCGAGAGAACACATAGGTTCTGTGTTAAATACATGCAATCATTTAAACGTTATACCTCATTTTTCACTATGTGCTATTGATATGACACCTATAGAAACGATAATAGATTATAGAAAGTTACAGTTTTTTGGACAATTATGTAGACTTCCAAACATATATTTGGCTAAAACAATATTCAATGATAGAATTGTTCGATTTTCAAGTTTTGACAATCAACGTATTGGCTTTATCCCGAAAGCTAGCAGGGTTTTAAAGAAATATAATATGGACTATTTTTTCGAACAGTATGTTACAACAGGAAACTTTCCATCTAAAGCTACGTGGAAACAAATATTATATGTTAATGTTATAAAACCCGTTAAACGTAGGTCTTTTGAACGTTTATGTGACGATAGTTCTCTACCTTATTTATCACAGACTTATTTACGTGATAATCTACCATGCATTATTTGGCCGGTGGCGAAGTCTAATCCCCAATATTTATTTACCTGTAAAACGCTTTGTGCAATTATCGGGTCATTGTATGACGAGAATTTTCAACAAATTTGTTCAAAATGCTCTTTGGTTGTTAATAAAATAATTTTACACAGACTTTGTTTCTGTACTAAGAATTCACAATTGCGTATTAAGTTGTGGGATGAGTTTAAAAACTCTTGTGGAATCTATGTTCTATGATCTAATCTAAAACTGACATGGCTTGCTAATGCCTCACCTTACAATTACGGTAAACATACTAAGTGATTGAGTGAGTGCATTGTGACATGGGAATGAGGATTGCCTCGCTCTCGGTCATTTAATACCTTGTTTCATATGACTGCAATGACAACCTAATTAAATTGTCCCTTTAAAGGTGATGTTTCGACACCTTTGGGGATGTATTAAGGGCCCTTTAAAGGTGATGTTTCGACACCTTTGGGGAATTGTCTGGTTAACAGTGGCATTATGTCACACTGTTCAGGACATGTCCGGTTAACAGTAGCATTATGTTATACTGTTCAGGATACTAATTTTCAATGTAAAATAAATAGAAATAAATAAGAAATTAGTGATAAAAATGTAAACTTAGGTGGAATCATGAACTGTGAAGGATGTATGTCCAAAAATATGAATTATAAAGGCTTTTTATTTATTTGTGTTATTGTATATACATATGTTTTTATGGTGGAGGGTTTTTACTTACATGTATTTATTATTATTTTCTTTATAACATTTTTGTACAACGCCATTGAATATGTAACATAGAAATAGGCGTTTAATCAAATGAAAAAGTTTAAGTTTAAGTTTAAGTTTAATTAGTACATATATTGAACTTATCAAACATTCGCCAAGTGCTCAGTGTGTATCTCTCTTCTGTGCAGTATTAAAATATGATACTTTAGACAAAAATATAAACTTTAACCTGGCAATAATTATACAAAACATGTGCATTTAAAAATGAACATATACGTATAAATAGTGTATATTATGTTTATAAATTGGTTCATTCACTCTGGTTATTGTGAGTCAATATGAATTAGTTTGTTTATTAAAAAATCTTAAAACCTATCTTCCCCTGTAGATTGTCTAACTTGTTTCGTTTCGAAGTTAGACTATCAACCACGGGGGATTGCAAGTAAATCTTTTGTTCACTGTAATTTATTTATGTATGTTATATTTCTGACATGTACATGTATGTTCTTCGTAAATCTTCAAATATTGGAGGAAATAAAGTTTATATAAATATATCAGATCACAAAATACTTGCGTATAATAAGAACATTCTCGTACCCCGAGACTATCAAGAACGCTAGTATCGAGAATCTTGATAGCCTCTGGGAACGAGAATGATAAAAAGAATTACAAATTCAAGAACATTACAATTTAACTTGAATATGTAGGCTTCTGTATCAATACATGTTCTAAAGAATGCAGTTCAAATTAATAAATCATGTACACGTATATCAATACCACAACATACATAAATATTTAATGAACCACTAGTTAATTAAAAGATTGTCATTCGTTCAACGGCTGACCCAAGCAAGCTGATGCATTGGTCATGTGGTCTTTTACTACTTAAAATATCGAAGTAAGAATATCCAAACTTTGTAATATAGTTGAGAAACATACACTTTCTTATACAATTGTTGGCTTCACAAAGCAATGATAAATGTGTCACATTGTTGTCCGTTATAAGTGAACATTTTTGGCATATTTAAATGTAGGAATTAGAAACAAGTTTACCAATTATTAGTACAATCTTTTTACACATTTCAGTATAGTAAAAATTGCCCTTTGAAATGTTCCATAAAATACAAGTCGTATTTGTACAAAGGATATCACATAAAACTGACGCACATTCACTTTCCAAGAGTCTACTTATTCTATCAATATGGTCAGATTCAAGAACGCGCTGTTTAATAGTTTGTTTTTTAGCATTCTTCGAAGGGTAAGTACCATTTTGTACATATGTTGTAAGAACAGCACTCAATTCATACTTTTGTAGTATAGAAAATATGTCAGGTAAGTAACCGAAACATATTGAATCAAACTTCATGAACGCAATAAGTCTATGGTTAAATAATCGTTTTGCAAGATAAATATTTGACAACCTGCACAATTGCCCTAAGAACTGAAGTTTTCTATATTCTATTACCTTTTCTATAGAGGTCATTTGCATTGTAGCTAACGAATAGTCATTACTGGTATTAACTGGAAGTGATTGCATAACTTTTATACAATATCTGTGTGATATTTCAAGCTTGAGCATATCCATTTTGGAAATGTTAAACCACAGTTCACTGCCGTATACACTCTGTGGTATCACTATGGAGTTATAAAATGTCCTTGAAAAATTTGGGTTCAAGTCACCCGGATGTATACCACTGTTACATATGCTAAGAAACGTTCCTCGTAATTCATTGCAATCATCAGTAACACATACTTTAGAGGATACATTCAGGTCTCATTTTATACTCAAATGGGTGTAATCTGTTGTTAGATTTATTATATTGTTACCTAACATAAACATTGGGTCACGTAGAGCTGGCTTATTACATGTATTATTAAAACACATGACTGAACACATCTTAGGATTATATTGATATCGACATTTACTAGCGTAGTTATTGCAAATACGAAGCATTGATTTTAAACCTTCCACACAATATGATACTAACACCATATCATCCGTCAACGTTGGAGAACCTATGTTCATACTGTACATACATATTCCATGTCCACTGTCTCCTAATTCTTTTATAAGTCCGTTTATATGTATAGTAGCGGGGAACTTTTACCTCGTTGTCTTGTCCCTTGCTGAATACTTAACCACTTAGAATTAACTCCTTGGTATTTCACACAACTTGTCATGTTATGATATAATGCTAAGAATGCATTGCATGAATGCATTGTCATAAATTTATGAAATATTAAGAAAACAATTATCACGGGTATTTGTATTTTTCTTTACTATCAAATACTTACCTAGTAGAGCATAATCTTTTCATTGTATACTTTCATCGAATAACAGCATTTTATCGTTAAGCGTGAAAGCAATATATAAATTATACAAATATCAATACTTGGAAAATAATTGGATATTTATTAGAATACATAATTTTGACCTGGAGGATTCAAACTATTGCTCTTGTAACAAAATAAAGTAAATCAAATGGTAAAATGTTATCTTCCAGACACGATCACGCACGGCACTTACCCGATAAGAGAGCCGTGGACAATCGTACTGAGATCTTGCGGGCCATTTGCGGGGTACGCTCGATACCTTAGCGCAACAACGGCACATTAATTTTGTAAGTTTCATGATTGTAAAATATTTTTATTGTTGACTAGTTGAGTTAAAAAATGACACGAATACGCTTGTTTGTTTTGTTGAATGTTCAAATGGGAAAATTTGAGAAAAGCAATAGAGCAGTTCTATCTTGTCTGATTAGGTGGAGATTCCTGTATTACTGGTGTTTAAGGTTCTGTCTCCCAACCTTGTACGTTCTACTGAGTAGAAGACTCAGTAATAATAGTTTTCGCTTCTTGCCTTTCCTTTCTTTGACCCCATATGTAACTTTAAACGACTCTACAACTTTAACCTTATACAATACTAGAAACGTTAACGATTTTCTCATTTATGTCAGCGAATAACATAGAACCGGTTATATGCTATTTTTCATACAGGGTAAAACAGAAGTTGCACATCGTCCATGTCTCGATACATCATAACCAAGATAAGTGATCAAATCTTATTCCTACCATAAATAAAGCGTGAAATCCCTTCATCAACTGCAATTTACTGTCATAAAGTTTTTGAGGCAATCCTTGGGTACTTAAATAAGTGATGCCTACTTGTTTGACTAACAGATGATCGATCCAAATTTTCTTTATTATAGTACATATAGAGAAATTTGGGTCTGTCATCTGAGGTTTGACTACCTAGAAGATGATCCCTTAAGTGGACAACACAACCCTTGTTACCAACATGGAACTTCTCACCAATTTGTAATGGGGCCCCATTCTTGCGTTGTTTGTTGGCTAACTATCTGGAAAAAAAACATTAGTAGGGTTAGAATTGTTAAAAGACCAATCAATAAAATATAGAACTATGGATCTACAGTCTTTACAAGGGGATAGAGGCAGTCAACAGGCTTTAGATTTTCTAATCAGATAATGATCCGACAGAGACGTAGATGTATCTAATTCCATGGATCCGGGCAGTCGAGTAGACTCAAGATATTGGCATAACCTAAGACATACACCATTGCATCATCTGCATCTGTTATGTTAGAACAATTTTAGGTATGGTCAATATTGCAATTTTCCATTTAAATTTTATATATACAATTATGTAATCTTTTAATAGAAAGAGTTGACTGGGTGACCATTAGTAGGGGGGGGTTGTTAATTTCATTTTTTAAAGATAACCATGTGAGACCCTGCTTAAAATATGGTGCCATCAATATGATAATAGAATCAACAAAAAAAATTTTTGTGTGACCCCATTAACCCCCCTGTACATACCCCTTGAAAGTCGGACACGCCCATTTTACATAAAAATAACAATTTTTTATATCCAACTGTTATAAATCAATTCTTATAGGCTTTCAATATATCAATATGTAGGTTTGTTAGGCTGCTGAGTTCAAATATGAAGTCAAAATCTAAATTAAACAACTTAATATGGCAGAAAATTCAAAATGGCTGCCAGAATGACCCAAATTTTTGACATATTTGGGCATTATATTTACTGGGCATTGAATATGTTGAATCATGCCTGCAATATATCAATCTATATGTGTTTTATGGTGCTGAGTTCAAATATTAATTACAAAACTAAATTTAACAAACTAATATGGCAGACAATTCAAAATGGCCGCCAAAATAAATCATATTTCAGTTATAAACGGCACACTTTAAACATGTTACGCAATTTATAAATTAACTCTAGTTAATGAAATCTTAACAAAAGACCAAAGTTATGACACTTGATTATAAGTGTGCAAATATATTTTATTCATTATATAGCTGAGGTAGAGCTTTAGAGGTATGATTAGAGGTTAAGGTCTGAGAGGTCACCAGCGGCACATATGATGTCTTGATTGAAAAATGTGTCTTTGATTGCTTTACTTCATTAAGATGTTGATGAGTATGTGCATAGGAAATGTCTTTGCACTTTGGTTGCAAAGTAGAGTTAAAATTCCCAGGAAATTTTATAGATATTAGTAACTAAATGATCATCATGGGTGATGGCTGTATGCTACATGTATCATGTATCAAGCATCTAAGCTACAATATGGATTGCAACTTTTTTTTACAAGACTGTGTTGTGTTGTTAAATTCTGAAAATATAATAAAGCAATGATTTCTTGGTTAAGAATGACTTTATAGCTTATCAGATTTCTAGATGCAATTCATTTACTTTCTCTGTTTCTATGTTTATTAAGTTTGGCTTATGTATGTATCAAAATCTTCACAAAAAGTAAATGGACTAACAATTGCTTTCAGAAATTCAAAGAATTATATTCTCCAATTTTCCAATATCACAATAGCAATTGTGTCATTCCCTTTAATTCTTATTTGCAATTTTGGTTATATCTCTATTAATTTGTTTATACTTACTTGCATTTCTTTTAACTAGCCCTAAAAACTAATGATTGAGATGATGGTGTTCAATTATTTGGCCAACTGTGCACGGTTGAAACAAATGCAAGACATTCCATGATTAGAAAATGAGATTGCTTAAGTGACAAACGAGTAAAAGAAAAATAAAGAAAACAATAATTGAAATAGGCAATTACTTTTTTGAGCAGTGGTTTATACAATCACAGCCAAACCAAGCAAAATGCAATGTGTTAATTGATTAAACCTTTGAATCTCTCATGAATGCTAAAACAGACAGGAAACCTTTTTAGCTCATATTTCATACACTTTGTAACTAATGAGAATTTTTATATAAAGACATAAACTTATGAATACAAACAGGTATAGAATGGTTTCTCCATAACTGAGGATGAGCAGAAAACATTTGGTACATTTTCTACAGAAACAATACTACAAGAACTTAAACACAAAACCTTTAAGATTACATATATTAACCAAATGTGCAGCTATTTTCCATGGTCATTTGACTACTGGTATATTTATATGTATATATCAGTTGCCTGATGATGTATAATTTAACATTACACTATTGGACTATGGAAAATACGTAAATTAATGGATCTTTACGATAGCCTTTGAAAGTGTAGGCCACCAATCTCAAAAATTTATTTGAGCAATGTCAGGTCTGACTTTCGTGTTGAACTGACATACCTCATTAAATATTAAGATACAAGTTCTTGCAAAACAGATTATTATATGTAATATATGATTATTTGCTTTTTTATTTTACAAATAATCTAAACAATTGCATCAAGAGTGATAACAAACCATGATTCAACATATAGATTTGACATTGATAACCAGTATACATTGAAATTGTGTTATTTTGGTAGCCATTTTGAATTTTTGGTCATATTGGGTTGTTTAAATTACTTTTGACTTCATATTTGAACTAATTACACTAACAAACTTATAAATTGACATAATGTTAGCATGATGCAACACATTGAATGCCAGGATAAGTAATTACCCGAATATGCTTAAACAAACTAGGTTCAATTTGGCAGCCATTTTGAATTTCTCGCCATTTTGGTTTCTTAAATTAACTTCATATTTAAATTCAGCTCCTTAGAAACCTATAGCTACACATATTGCAGGCATGATTCAACGTATTAAATGTCCAGGATAAATAAACTCCCGAATATGCTTGTACTATGGTTATTTTGGCGGCCATTTTGAATTTTCATCCATATTGGTTTGATTAATTTTGTTTTTGACTTCATATTTGAACTCAGCACCTTAATAAACCTATAAAATGACATATTGCAGTCCAATACCATACAACTTATTGCAATTAAATGTAAAAATCTGGTAATTTATGTGCAAATGGGCGTGGCCAACCTTCAGAGGGTATGTACAGGGGGGTTAATGGGGTCAGAAATTAAAAAGATATGCTTTTCCTTACATGTCAGTACATGTAGCATTTTTTAAACAGGGTCCCATAAAAAAGTCAAATTAACAACCCCCCCTACCATTAGATAGAAGTTAAGAAAAGCTAATCCTAAGTAGATCTTGAATAGATTCTTAAGCTTGATGTAATGGAATATATGTTAAAAAGTATTTCAATTACCTATCCATTATTGATCGAATAAAATTTGAAAAGAAAAAATAGCTTCATTGTATGTAAAGCATAATTTATCTTCAATTTTTATTTCAGAATGACAACCATAGAATCTGAGAAGTGTGTGTGTGAGAAATTAAACAAAATACTGGGATGATTGTTCAGTACTGTGAAACTTAAATTGTTTTACTATATAATTAAAACATTACAGTTCCTCATACTTGCTATGAAGGACAAACTTTAATCATGATTTTCTAAAGTAGATTACAATTATACCATAACATCTTATCTAATATAACTGAAAAATATTTCATTGATATGTTCTGACATTCCAATATATTTGTTGTTTGTCCTTTTATATAAACGAATCCACTCGTGTATCGCCGTATGAGCTAATGTACGGTCGCCGTCCCAAGCTGCCCATTGATAGTGTATTCCAACAAGCCCTTTGTGATCAAACTCCAGTCAGCTCAGACCATGATCGACTAAAGAAATTGAACAATATTGTCTTGGAGAACTCCCAGAAAGCACAGAATAAACAGAAACATCAGTATGATAAGAAAGCAAGGAAAGTAGACTTCTCAGTTGGAGACCAAGTACTCGTACGAAGAGTCAAGTTTGATGGTAAACACAAGATATCGGACAGATATGAAGATGAAGTGTATATCATTACAGAACATCGTCATAAAGATATTCCTGTATTCAAAGTAAAGTGTGGTGATCGAGAGAGAACCCTTCACAGAAACCTGCTGTTTTTATTGAAACCAGTGGAAGAGATAGGTGAGGAGGAGAGTATGGGTTCGGACGAAACAGACAACAAGGATGCATCCGCGAGAAGTGAGGAACGGTGCAGTTTGAAACATACTGGATTGTGTTCCTCTGGTAACGATGATGTTTCGAAGGAAGTCAAGATTACCAATGAAGTAGATACATGTAGTGATGATAGTTCTGATGATGATGGATACATAGCATTAGACAGAGAAGATAGCATAGATGTCAATATAGATGATACTCTGGTTCCTGATACAGATGATGATGACATGGATGAAGGAGATAGTTATGCAGATGGTACTATAGAAGAGAGTGAGGATGATATTTCAGTTGTAGAAACTGACGATGGTAATAGTATAGATGACACCACAGATGATAGTGAAGACCAAGATATTGTTGATGATCATCCAGTTGAGGACATTAACAACCATAGTCATTTAGATATATTAAAAAAATTATTAACTCAGATAATATTATTGTAAAGAAATTATATGAATCTCTTGTTACTAATTGTAATAATAGAGCTATGAATTAGGCAAGTAAAGTCAAATTTGCAATTCATGCAAGTATATTTCTCGGGTATCCTTGTGGCGTGGAGGCTGGATATCCGCCTCCATTGCGCATCCCCTTGTTGGAGTCCAAGGTGGCTGGGGAACCTGAGGGATGAATCATTAATAACTCAACCATGGATCCTTTAACCTCTTCTAAAAAACGTAAGTCAGACGAATCACCAAACATTATAATTGGAAAATCAAGTCAATCCTTTCCACGCTTTCTCGTAGTAGAAGCGCTGGGAGATGAAAAACTAGCACAGCTGAACCCGTTTGTAATTGAAAAGACCATTTCTGCACTCATAGGAACTCCGAAATCGGTCAGGAAGCTCCGTGGTGGAGAACTCCTGATCGAGGTCCAAAGAAAACAAAAATCAGATAACTTGCTTAAATAAAGATCTTTTTTTAACTTTAAATCTTTTTGCACTGCACACAATACCCTCAATTCATCCAAAGGAGTCATTCGCTGCCCTGACCTTGCAGAAATGTCAGAGGCAGACATAGTAAAAGAGCTAAGCTCTCAATGTGTTTCAAATGCCAAACGTATTCTATCCACCAGAGACGGTAAACGTGTTCCCACTCACACATACATTTTAACTTTTGATACCCCCATTCTTCCATCCACTCTTCGAGTTGGGTATCTCAACGTTCGCGTTGAGATGTACATACCAAACCCGATGCAGTGTTACAAATGCTTTAAATATGGACATCATGAAACTAAATGCACTAGAGAGAATATATGCCGTAAATGTAGTACTTCTCATGCTGGTCCGCTTGAAAACTGTTCTAATGAAGTCAAACGTTCAAACTGTGGGGGTAATCATTTTGTAACCTCCCGTTCTTGCTTAGTCTGGAAGACAGAAAAAGAAGTTCTCCGTGTTAAATATACACAAAGTTTGTCTTTTCCTGATGCACGCAAGCTTGTAGAAAGTTCCAAGTATAATTCTTATTCAGCTGCTGTATTATAACCAGTTAAGATGGTTGATTCTGCTGTGCAGGTAAATTTATGCAAGTGTTCTCCTCTTGAAATCACTCCAATGCAAAAACCGTCTCCTATTCTTTCACGTAATACGTCCAAAGCAAGTACAAGTTCACAGACAACATCTACAAGTACCTCATCTGTACCTCAGAGGCGGGTCTCACAGGCTTCTCCGTCTCCTGAGCGGGTGATTCAAAGGCAATCACCCAAAAAGAAGGGCGTCCTAACCGACCGAATTAAGAAAGCGGAGAGGGACCCTGTCCCGTCCTCAAACCGATTCGAGGCTCTTATGAGTGACATCGAGTCGATGGAGGACGAGGACATGGGTGTCCACAGCTCTCCTCCCCGGACTTCGGCCCGAAGTCCTGTTAAGTTTCCGAAGTAAGTTTTTACTTTTCGTTGAACCATGAGTCAAACTATAATTCAATGGAATTGTCGTGGTCTTAAATCAAATTACAACGATCTACTTCTTTTATTATCGAAATACTCCCCGAAAGTTGTATGTCTTCAAGAAACATTCCTATCTACAAATGATAAAACATCAATAAAGGACTATACGCTTTATAATAAAATTTGCACAGACACAATAAGAGCATCTGGTGGCTCAACAATTGCGGTTGCAAACTGTATCCCTCAACGACAAATTCAAATACGAACTAATCTGCAAGCCGTAGCCGTTGAAGTAACTTTGCACAGACCTATAACAATATGCTCATTATATCTCCCTCCCAATTTATCTTTAACTGTTGAAGACTTAGAAAATTTAACTAAACAACTCCCAGAACCATTCTTTTTACTCGGCGATTTTAATGCGCATAATCCAACATGGGGAAGTACATCTACGAATAATAAAGGCAGCATTACAGAAAAGTTCATTGATAATGTTCAACTATGCCTTTTAAATAACAAGTCACCAACTA
Source organism: Mactra quadrangularis (assembly GCA_025267735.1). Lineage (NCBI taxonomy): Eukaryota > Metazoa > Mollusca > Bivalvia > Venerida > Mactridae > Mactra > Mactra quadrangularis. The sequence continues at coordinate 24,488,772 of CM046311.1, read as the reverse complement.
ACTTACATCCAGCCACTGGAAGTTTTTCTTGTATAGACCTTACATTATCACATCCATCAATATACTTGGATTTTACTTGGTCAGTGCTTGACGAACAATATGGCAGTGACCACTTTCCATTGTTGTTAACTTTAAACGACTCTGTTCCAGTAAACAACCGCTCTTATTACAAATTCTCAAAAGCGAACAGGGAACAATTTAACAAATTGTGTTCTGATGATTTAACAATCCCGAATTTTTCCAACTCTTCGGATAAAGCAAATCTTTTTGCGTCCACTCTATCAAAGATAGCTGATGAGTGTATTCCTAAAACTTCAATGAAAAACTCAAGTAAAATTAAAAAACCATGGTTCAACGATGAGTGCAGAAGATCATATCGGAAACGAAAAGCAGCACTTAAGAAATTTCAGGTTTGCCCTACAGCTGCAAACCTAGACAATTATAGAATCCTACGAGCACAAGCTCGCAGAACATTTAAGTTTTCTAAACGTAAATCATGGCAGTCATATGTTTCTAAAATTAACGCCAACACTCCAGTTAAAAAAGTTTGGGAAGCAGTTCGTAAAATTAATGGTAAACACAAAAAAGTTCCTACAGCTCATCTCAAACGTAAAGATTCGAGCGTAGCAAAAACTACAAAAGATATAGCCAACACGCTGGCGGAAACTTTTGAACATAATTCTTCCTCAGCACACTATACTGAAGAATTTAAAAAGGTCAAATCTAAGTCGGAAAAACAAAATATTAATTTTCATTCTAACAACGAAGAAGAGTATAACACCCTCTTTACAATTGACGATTTAACCGATTCTATTAAGCATGCCAAAGATACGGCTGCTGGCCCTGATGAAATTTATTATCAATTTTTAAAACACCTCCCATTGGTATCTCAACATTTATTGCTCGATATTTTTAATGATATATAGATATCTGGTAAAATTCCAGATTCCTGGAAGGAAGCTTTAATAATACCAATACCGAAACCGGGAAAAGACAATACTGACCCCCTTAACTACCGACCAATATCTCTAACTAGTTGTATTTGTAAAACCTTTGAACGCATGGTTATTAAAAGACTCATCTGGTATTTAGAATCTAACGGTATTATAACAAATTTCCAATCTGGTTTTCGAAAACAGCGAAGTACAAATGATCATTTAGTACGCCTCGAAACATTCATAAGAGAGGCTTTTGTCAATAAACAACATGTAGTTTCAATTTTCTTTGATCTTGAGAAAGCTTACGATACAACTTGGAAATATGGTATTCTTAAAGATTTAAAAGACGCCGGACTAAACGGTAGACTACCAATGTTAATTTCTAGTTTTCTGTCTGACAGAAGTTTTCAAGTTAAATTAGGATCAACATTATCAGATAGCCACAAACAAGAACAAGGCGTGCCACAAGGCAGTATATTATCAGTTACCCTCTTTGGTCTTAAAATTAATAATATTGTTAAGGTTATAAATCCTGGTACAGATTGCTCATTATATGTAGATGACTTTTTAATCTGTTATCGTTCTAAAAATATTCGAAGTATCGAACGCCAACTACAACAAAACTTGGATAAAATCCAAAAGTGGGCAAAAGAAAATGGTTTTAAATTTTCCAAGTCAAACACACAATGTGTACATTTTTGTCGATTAAGAAAGCATCATAATGATCCTGAACTTTACATTTCTGGCTCAAAAATCCCTGTTGTAAATGAAGCTAAATTTTTAGGCGTAACATTCGATAAAAAAACTCTCTTTTATACCACACTTAAAGTCTCTAAAAACAAAATGTATCAAAGCTTTAAATATACTTGAAGTACTTTCACATACTGATTGGGGATCTGATTCCCAAACATTACTTAAATTATACGGAAGTCTTGTTCGTTCAAAACTAGATTATGGGTCAATTGTGTATGGATCAGCACGGAAATCGTACTTGCAAATGCTTGATACAATACATAACCAGGGCTTACGTATCGCCCTTGGTGCATTTAAAACTTCACCAGTTGAAAGTCTTTATGTTGAAGCTAACGAGCCATCATTAAAATTACGACGACAAAAGCTTTCATTACAATACGCAACTGGAATATCTTCTAACAATAGTAACCCAGCGCGAAAAGTTGTTTTTCAACCAAATTACATTGATAAATTTGACAACAAACCAAACGAAATTAAACCATTTGGCCTGCGCGTTAAAAACGACTTAGAAATGCTTAATATTAACACCTCTACCGTTCTACAGAACTTTGATGAAAATGTCCCTCCTTGGACCTACAACATACCAAACGTTAACATTGAATTGTCAAACTTACGTAAATCTATTACCAGCCCAGAGGCCTTCAAATCGGAATTCATTAACATCTTAGAAAAATATAAAGATTGTACACATTTATTTACTGACGGTTCAAAAGATGGTAATAAAGTTGGTTGCGCTGCATATGGAAATTCTTTTGTTGCAAGAATGCGAATGCCTGACCAGGCATCCATATTTACAGCTGAAGTCAAAGCAATAGATCTTGCTTTATCATACATATCAAATAGTAATAATAGTAATTTTATCATTTTTTCAGATTCTCTATCTGTATTACTGGCCATAAAAAATCGTAAATCAGACAATATTCTTATTAAAAGTATCGAATTGAAATTGCATGAAATTTTAAAATCTAAAACAGTACACCTCTGCTGGATACCAAGCCATATTGGTATACAAGGAAATGAAAAAGTTGATATTTTGGCCAAAGAATCTTTAAACCTTCAACCAGTGGATATCAAATTGTCAAGCAGTGACTTCAAATGTTCAATAAACACGTTAATTAAATCAAAATGGCAAACGTCGTGGAACAATGCAAATTTTAATAAATTACGTGACATAAAGCCAACCCCTTAATTCATCTTCGTCAATTATATATTATAATCGCAGAGATCAAATAGTAATTTCGCGATGTAGAATTGGTCATACTAGATTAACACATTCATACCTTCTCAAAAGAGAAGAAGCACCTAAATGCATACCATGTGACGAGCACTTCAATGTAAAACACGTTCTCCTTGACTGTCAGGATCTAAAATACATTCGTGACAAACATTTTAAAGTAAACTCACTTAAAGAACTTTTTGAATCTGTACCATCATATGCTATACTTAACTTTTTGAAAGAAATAAATGTTTATAATAAGATATAGAGTTTTTTATCATTAATACGGTTTGAATTGTTAGTGTCATTGATGGCTGTCGGCGCGATATAACCTTTCTGTGTTGGTACGCCGTAAAACCCAAACAAACAACAAACAAGTAAAGTCAAGTCATTTTAGATACCTTTGGGTTTAGTTATGTGTGGAATGATCCCTTAAGTGTAAATCTTTCAAATTTTCACATTGTCTTTAAACAACGAGCGATTGATGTATTTTTTCAATCATGGTATAATAGCATCACGGTTAGTCCTAGTTTACATTCTTATTGTTATTTTAAAATCTCTATTATTTATGAAACTTATTTAGACTTTGTACCAAAAAAATATAGAATCTCGTTGACACAACTAAGGGTCTCAGCGCATTCACTTAGAATTGAAACTGGTCGCTATGGTAACCAAAGAATAGAACGTCATCTTCGTACTTGTCTTTTATGTAATTCTAATGACATCGAAGATGACTACCATTTTGTTTTTATTTGTCCACTTTATATAAATATTCGTAAACAATTCTTAAAACGTTATTATTTTGTTCGACCAACCAAGTGTCTTTAAGTTCACTCAACTTATGCAATCTAATAATAAGGCAGAAATAATAAATTTAGCGAAATATACTTACCATGCTTTTTCCTTACGTAATCGATCAATTGCCATAGAAACATGAGATTTCCATACTAAAATAATCTTCAATTTTGAATCAATACACCTTTTTAGTTCCAAATGTCTCATATTACATGTTTAAATTAGTAATTAATGTTATACTGTGCTGTGTTTGTTTTGTATATTTACATTTTATTTAGACTGACTTGTATTAAGTATTTAGTTCTTCCTCACAATATCTCATGTGTATCACATAGCTTTTTTAAGAAGTTTAAATATATGTAAATGTGTATGTGTGTATATACATGTATATGTGCTATACTCTATGTACATCTGTTTGAGTGTATTTGTATGATCGAGGTGAGACTGAGCTGAGTGTGAGTGACAGAGTGAAAGTGTGAATGTGTGTGTATGAATGAGCGTGTGAATGTCATTGTTGTCATGTGACAGAATACTTTATATACTTTGATTTATGTGTAATAAGATACATTATATGTATACGTAACGAAATAAAATATACGTTCTGTTCTGTTCTGTTCTTTAAAACTTCATTCAAATTAAAGTTCATTCAAATTAACTTTTCGGCGCGATATGACCTTTTTGTGTTGGTGCGCCACAAACAAACAAACAAACAAACAAACAAATTAACTTAATAAATTTTAGTTCACCTGAGTTAGCTCAGGATGAGCTTTTAGGATCGTCGAATGTCCGGCGTTCATCGTCCGTTCACAATTGTTTGTAAACACTCTAGTGGTTACATTTTCGGCTCAATTCTTTCAAACTTTGTGAAGATGCTTGTCTAGGTAATTGCTCGGATGAGTTCGATCATCGGATGAAAAACTAGGTCACAGGAGCTAAAAAAGAAAAATCTTGTTAACACTCTAGTGGCTTATTTTTTATCCAAATATTCTGGAAATTGGTCTGAAAGCTTGTTTTGATGATTTCTAGGTCAAGTTCGAAAATGGGTTACTTGGAGTCTAAAACTACGTCACACAGCCCAAATATGGAAAAAGCTTGTGAACACTCTAGTGGTCACATTGTTTACTCAATCGTCATCAAACTTGGTCAGGATTTTGTTCTAGTTAATTGCTTGGATGGGTTTGAAGATGGGTCATCTCGAAAAAGAAACTAGGTCATTGGAGCTTAAAAAAAGAAAAATCTTGTTAACATTCTAGTGGCTACTTTTTATCCAAATATCCTGGAAATTTGTCAGATCATTTGTTTTGATGAATTTTAGGTCAGGTTTGAATATTGTTCACGTGGGTTAAAAAATAGGTCACACAGCCCAAATATGGGAAAATTGTGTAAACACTCTAGTAGTTAAATTTTTACTCGGCTGTCTTCAAACTTATCAGGAAGCTGGGCTAGGTAAGTGCTTGGATTGGTTTGAAGATGGGTTATCTTAGATGAAAACTAGGTCACAGAGCCTAAAAAAGAAATACCTTGTTTACACTCTGGTGGCTTACATATTATAAAATTAAAAAAACCTTGTTCAGATATAATACAGGGTACATATACAGTTACAATATGCCAAAAACTTGTCAGAAGGGTTGCATTAGCGATTAATAGATCAAGTTTGATTATAGGTCACCGCCATCATATGACCTATACAATGTGTTGCAATGTGTTTACCCAACCAAAACAAAAATCATGGGTAAACTTGGGTCAATAAATAAATTACAATGCCCAAATAACAAAAACTTAGATATCACTCTAAAAACATTATTAACATTTATTTAGAAATACCCAGGACATTTGTCTGACAGGCAGATGTGATGACTAATGAATCAGATTCCCATACAAGTCATCTTTCTATACAAAGAATTTGAGGCATTTGGTTCGATGGAAGTGTGATAAACCATTACCAAACTATATCAATCTACTCTGTCCATCATGGCCCTCTTGTTTAAGTATTATCACAATATTAGTATAATGTTTGAAACACATCATTCATATGATTATGATATTTATATCAGTCATACATACGTATTGTATGTTGCGTGACTGATACATTGTTTATATGTAACAAGATACTTCGTATACATTTGTTGTTCGTTTGTTGGGTTTAACGCCGTAGCAACACATTGTAAAGGTCATATAACGGCGCTTATGCAACCTACTCACTTCTCAAGGAAAGGCTAGATCTCTGGATTTAGCTGTTAACCAACTACTTGGCGCATATTTTCATCAGAATCTAACAACTGCTCGACATAATTAAAAATCATTGGTATGAGGGAGAATGGCCGTAGAAATAATTTCATGACCAATCTCCACGAAAGTATGCCCCGTCCGGGAATCGATTTCACGACCCCTCGATCAGTAGACTTGCGTGCTACCAACTGAGCTAGCCAGGCGGATTGTATACGTTACTGAAATAAATGCAGTTCTGTTCTGTTCTGTTCATAATACTATCTTTTTGCATAACTGACCGTCTTTGATCTTCCAAAATCCCATAATTAGAGATGAATAATTATACTATATATATATATATTAATATTTTTCCACCTAAGTGAACATAATGCACCATAAACTTGTTTGGCTCTAAACATGTACTTTAAATTAAAAATTATCACTGAAAGTATTTTTTCTTAAATTTCTTATTGATAATGTTGTTCAGTGCAATAAGTTTATTGATGAATATATACTTAAACAGAAAAAAATATAAGTACCCACATTTTTAAATGTTTGAATTATAAAATGAAATATTAAACAATTTTTAGATATATTTCCTAATATAAAAATCTAATTAACAATTATATAAAAGTTCTGGCATTTTTTTACTCTGACATTTCTTCCTATAGCACTTTTACTACTAAGGGTATAGCATTTTTTCCTCTGGCATTTTTACCTACATTCTTATGGACATGTATAATAAAGTTAAAACATGTGTGAAACTATGTAATAATTATTCTGACTTTTTCGAATATGCTGTCGTCTAACGTGTGGTCCTTTCTCCATTTTGTTTTCATTATCCATTGATGACCTTACAAAAAGACTTTAATGGTGGCTTATCCATTAACGATATAATATGGATTATTTTGTTATTTGCGGATGATATGATTATTATGGGTGAATCATCATGTAAAGTTAAGGCCACAACAAGTTGATCATTTGTTCTACGGATTTTCTGGAAAAACAATGGGGCGAGCGAGCGAAGAAAAAAAAAGTCTTTATTCACTTGCTTTATATAGCGGTTTGACCAAATTTTTTATGGGCGAGCGAGGAAATAAAAATATTTTTTGGAAAAACCGTCAAAATTAAGGTGCAAACGAATCCATAGAACATAATAAATTATGATCAATTTGTTGTGTCCTAATAGAAGTTTATCTTTTCTAATGGGGAATGGGTGTTAACATTAATAAAACTAAAGTCGTTGTTTTTAGGAAACGAAGTGGGCTGAAACAGAATGAAGTTTTCATTTTGATAATAAAATACTAGATCTAGAAGTGGTAAATGATTTTAACTATTTGGGTACAGTTTTCGATAACACTGGAAATTCTATATTGAATCAACGATTTTTGATTGGTAAAGCTACTAAGGCTTTGAACATTTAACTCATAAATTGTACATGTAATAGATATATGTTAAGGCAGAATACCCATAATAGCTGCTGTCAAACTTTGGGCGATATCGGGTCATCTCGACAGATTACGTGAGTGGTTTTCGTCGACGTCGTTAAAGATCGGATATACTATTTTATTGTGTAAATGCTTCCTTTTTCAAAATTTATTTGATATTATTCTTATATTAACTAAATGGTTACTTATTCTCACAATTATTAGAGATATTTAATAAAATTCGTGTTTAAAGTTTGTACCGGGAGTTTATAAATCCAATTTAAACTATGGACGAAAAGATTCGTCCCCTAACAATTCGCCCCCAAACAAATTCGTAATCACTTAGTTGTTGGTGATTGTTGCATTTAGATAGTAAAATACCATTGTTTCATCTTTAAATAGCCATAAATGGTGTTTAAATGTTAAAAATTACTGTAAAGAAGTATTTATTTCATATTAGAAGGATCACTAGAGTTTTGACATTTTTTCACGAAGAGGATCGATGTATTCAAATGTTTTTTTGTGTTAGCTGTGGTGAAACTTCTTTTTCTTTCTTTTACCCATTGCCATTTGGTATAAGGTAAATTATTAAATGGGTAACTTGGATTGCAGAATCTGTTTTCACAGTCAAACGATAAGGATATGGACTCGTGGTTTATAAAGCCTGTGAAAATCGTCACATTTTCTGTTGGGTCTCCCTATGAATAATTTGTTATATGTGTAAAAATATCCAGGTAAAATTATTGAAGATGATGTATTTGCATTCATTAAAGTACTGTGAATTTCATTAAACCTCATTTATGAAAATAGATTGATTATTAAATTCATTTTTACATTTTACAGACATATACCCCTTCCAATTATTAGTGTGATTCTTACTCATTACTCAATTTTCAAAAAAAAATGTTATAAAAAATTAATTTGACGGTAGAAAGTTAAAATATTTTGCTATTGAATCTAGGCTGTAATTCTAAAGATAAAGAAAGTAGCAAAAAGCTAATTCCTTGATATGTGTATCATGGGTACTCTACCTTAAAACCCAAGTTATCAAGTTATGTCAGCTATTTGACTTCTCTTTTTGTTGAATTTTGCATTATTCGGCAGAAAGTTTGGAAAATAATAGGTCTATAGATATTGAATGTATTCATCACAAATTATGTAAGAAAATACATAATGTAAAATTAAATTCTTATATTACGGCTAAACAATGTGTATTGTGAATTTGCACGACATCCTTTATATGTATCTAGATTTGTTAAAATAATTACATGTTGGTTCAAAGTATTGCAAACTGATAATTTTATCTTGCGTGTAGCCTATAACAATTTTTTACGAGGTAAAAATAACTGGCTTTCAAATATTAAAAAAATACGTTGTAATAATGGTTTATATGATATCTGGAATTTTCCGCATTCTGTTGATGTGAAATTATTTTTACGGTTGTTTAAACAAAGTATACTTGTTTTTTTTTACAAGATTGACACTCTTTTTAAAATAATAGTCCAGTGTTTTTTATTTACAACTAGATAAAACAGTATTGTTTATGTAAATTATCTAGATATTATACAAAATGATTTAAAGATCAAATTCATTGAAGAAAACAAAAATCGATTAAACATCATAAAAATAAAACGTATCTATATGATATCTAAGCATACACACGTTAAACGCACGTTAAGTACATGTATCTATGTATCGAACTCCAATTTAAACCTGTATCAATTTAGCCGATAGTTCAGCATCGCTTACCGCCCGTGTGTGACGTCATCGTTGTCCTATCGATTAAATCGTGCTGTAACTTTATCGGAGGCGGTCAATTGATTGTAATATATAAACATAAGTTAATTAATCAATCACAATAACATTTTGAAATTAAATATATTTATTACAACATTTTCTATATAACTTTTTAATTTTATATAAAATAGTTAAATACAAAATGTAACTTTTTTTGCGCGTTAATTATTTTGTGGGAGCAAATGGACCACCTTTAATTTTATTATTCATGACTGGATATCTATTAATAATATATCATTTGAAAGCTATGACAATGCCTTTTCCAGAAAGATTAATAAGATGAACGAAATCGGATTTAAATTGATTGATTAGCTTGCATTTGAACACAACTCTGTCCATTGCAAGTGAACTGACATCTTGCACACGTGTAAGATATATTGTACATGTGGGCAAATGGTACTATTATATGCCATTTATCATAAATCAAATGTGATAAGATGATTTGTAGAGAATTAAACTTTCTTTTTAATGGTGCTTTTTCCAAATTGAAATAAAATCGTAAGAAATATATGGTAATAATAAAATCCCGTGTAACAATATTTTGTTTATTTTATTTCTTTTGGGTTTAACGCCGTAGCAACACATCGTATAGGTCCTAATTATAACGGCGGTCAGTTAATCTACTCACTGTTCTTGGAAAGGCTTAATCTCTGGAGTTAGCTGTTAACCAACTGTTAGACACATACTTTCGTCACAGACTGACAACTGTCCTACATGATTTAAAATCATTGGTAGGAGGGAGGATGACTGTAAAAATAATTTCATGACCGAGCTTCACGAAAGTATGCCCCATCCGGGAATCGAACCCACAACCCGTCGATCAGTAGACTTGAGAGCTACCAACTGAGCTATATATATACTCTTTATTTCCACCATTAAGGTGATATACATTATTATAAACATACAAAAGAAACAATGTACATGTTTAAACAAATAAACAGATAATGAAATGTAAACAGGAAATGAACAAATAAACTACATGTTTGTAAATGAAGTAATGTTTAGACAGTGTCACATTTGTAATTTAATCTGCAAGTAGACCGTTCATAATTTATGATGTTTTAACACTATGTAAATAAATTTGCACAATTGTCTTATATATAAATATTGTAGATTGTTATCACGTATAAAATGATATACAATATTGATGTTAAATAGAGTCTCTATGAAATTTGATTAAGCCTTTCCAAGAACAGTGAGTAGATTAACTGACCGCCGTTATAATTAGGACCTATACGATGTGTTGCTACGGCGTTAAACCCAAAAGAAATAAAATAAACAAAATATTGTTACACGGGATTTTATTATTACCATATATTTCTTACGATTTTATTTCAATTTGGAAAAAGCACCATTAAAAAGAAAGTTTAATTCTCTACAAATCATCTTATCACATTTGATTTATGATAAATGGCATATAATAGTACCATTTGCCCACATGTACAATATATCTTACACGTGTGCAAGATGTCAGTTCACTTGCAATGGACAGAGTTGTGTTCAAATGCAAGCTAATCAATCAATTTAAATCCGATTTCGTTCATCTTATTAATCTTTCTGGAAAAGGCATTGTCATAGCTTTCAAATGATATATTATTAATAGATATCCAGTCATGAATAATAAAATTAAAGGTGGTCCATTTGCTCCCACAAAATAATTAACGCGCAAAAAAAGTTACATTTTGTATTTAACTATTTTATATAAAATTAAAAAGTTATATAGAAAATGTTGTAATAAATATATTTAATTTCAAAATGTTATTGTGATTGATTAATTAACTTATGTTTATATATTACAATCAATTGACCGCCTCCGATAAAGTTACAGCACGATTTAATCGATAGGACAACGATGACGTCACACACGGGCGGTAAGCGATGCTGAACTATCGGCTAAATTGATACAGGTTTAAATTGGAGTTCGATACATAGATACATGTACTTAACGTGCGTTTAACGTGTGTATGCTTAGATATCATATAGATACGTTTTATTTTTATGATGTTTAATCGATTTTTGTTTTCTTCAATGAATTTGATCTTTAAATCATTTTGTATAATATCTAGATAATTTACATAAACAATACTGTTTTATCTAGTTGTAAATAAAAAACACTGGACTATTATTTTAAAAAGAGTGTCAATCTTGTAAAAAAAAACAAGTATACTTTGTTTAAACAACCGTAAAAATAATTTCACATCAACAGAATGCGGAAAATTCCAGATATCATATAAACCATTATTACAACGTATTTTTTTAATATTTGAAAGCCAGTTATTTTTACCTCGTAAAAAATTGTTATAGGCTACACGCAAGATAAAATTATCAGTTTGCAATACTTTGAACCAACATGTAATTATTTTAACAAATCTAGATACATATAAAGGATGTCGTGCAAATTCACAATACACATTGTTTAGCCGTAATATAAGAATTTAATTTTACATTATGTATTTTCTTACATAATTTGTGATGAATACATTCAATATCTATAGACCTATTATTTTCCAAACTTTCTGCCGAATAATGCAAAATTCAACAAAAAGAGAAGTCAAATAGCTGACATAACTTGATAACTTGGGTTTTAAGGTAGAGTACCCATGATACACATATCAAGGAATTAGCTTTTTGCTACTTTCTTTATCTTTAGAATTACAGCCTAGATTCAATAGCAAAATATTTTAACTTTCTACCGTCAAATTAATTTTTTATAACATTTTTTTTTGAAAATTGAGTAATGAGTAAGAATCACACTAATAATTGGAAGGGGTATATGTCTGTAAAATGTAAAAATGAATTTAATAATCAATCTATTTTCATAAATGAGGTTTAATGAAATTCACAGTACTTTAATGAATGCAAATACATCATCTTCAATAATTTTACCTGGATATTTTTACACATATAACAAATTATTCATAGGGAGACCCAACAGAAAATGTGACGATTTTCACAGGCTTTATAAACCACGAGTCCATATCCTTATCGTTTGACTGTGAAAACAGATTCTGCAATCCAAGTTACCCATTTAATAATTTACCTTATACCAAATGGCAATGGGTAAAAGAAAGAAAAAGAAGTTTCACCACAGCTAACACAAAAAAACATTTGAATACATCGATCCTCTTCGTGAAAAAATGTCAAAACTCTAGTGATCCTTCTAATATGAAATAAATACTTCTTTACAGTAATTTTTAACATTTAAACACCATTTATGGCTATTTAAAGATGAAACAATGGTATTTTACTATCTAAATGCAACAATCACCAACAACTAAGTGATTACGAATTTGTTTGGGGGCGAATTGTTAGGGGACGAATCTTTTCGTCCATAGTTTAAATTGGATTTATAAACTCCCGGTACAAACTTTAAACACGAATTTTATTAAATATCTCTAATAATTGTGAGAATAAGTAACCATTTAGTTAATATAAGAATAATATCAAATAAATTTTGAAAAAGGAAGCATTTACACAATAAAATAGTATATCCGATCTTTAACGACGTCGACGAAAACCACTCACGTAATCTGTCGAGATGACCCGATATCGCCCAAAGTTTGACAGCAGCTATTATGGGTATTCTGCCTTAACATATATCTATTACATGTACAATTTATGAGTTAAATGTTCAAAGCCTTAGTAGCTTTACCAATCAAAAATCGTTGATTCAATATAGAATTTCCAGTGTTATCGAAAACTGTACCCAAATAGTTAAAATCATTTACCACTTCTAGATCTAGTATTTTATTATCAAAATGAAAACTTCATTCTGTTTCAGCCCACTTCGTTTCCTAAAAACAACGACTTTAGTTTTATTAATGTTAACACCCATTCCCCATTAGAAAAGATAAACTTCTATTAGGACACAACAAATTGATCATAATTTATTATGTTCTATGGATTCGTTTGCACCTTAATTTTGACGGTTTTTCCAAAAAATATTTTTATTTCCTCGCTCGCCCATAAAAAATTTGGTCAAACCGCTATATAAAGCAAGTGAATAAAGACTTTTTTTTTCTTCGCTCGCTCGCCCCATTGTTTTTCCAGAAAATCCGTAGAACAAATGATCAACTTGTTGTGGCCTTAACTTTACATGATGATTCACCCATAATAATCATATCATCCGCAAATAACAAAATAATCCATATTATATCGTTAATGGATAAGCCACCATTAAAGTCTTTTTGTAAGGTCATCAATGGATAATGAAAACAAAATGGAGAAAGGACCACACGTTAGACGACAGCATATTCGAAAAAGTCAGAATAATTATTACATAGTTTCACACATGTTTTAACTTTATTATACATGTCCATAAGAATGTAGGTAAAAATGCCAGAGGAAAAAATGCTATACCCTTAGTAGTAAAAGTGCTATAGGAAGAAATGTCAGAGTAAAAAAATGCCAGAACTTTTATATAATTGTTAATTAGATTTTTATATTAGGAAATATATCTAAAAATTGTTTAATATTTCATTTTATAATTCAAACATTTAAAAATGTGGTACTTATATTTTTTTCTGTTTAAGTATATATTCATCAATAAACTTATTGCACTGAACAACATTATCAATAAGAAATTTAAGAAAAAATACTTTCAGTGATAATTTTTAATTTAAAGTACATGTTTAGAGCCAAACAAGTTTATGGTGCATTATGTTCACTTAGGTGGAAAAATATTAATATATATATATATAGTATAATTATTCATCTCTAATTATGGGATTTTGGAAGATCAAAGACGGTCAGTTATGCAAAAAGATAGTATTATGAACAGAACAGAACAGAACTGCATTTATTTCAGTAACGTATACAATCCGCCTGGCTAGCTCAGTTGGTAGCACGCAAGTCTACTGATCGAGGGGTCGTGAAATCGATTCCCGGACGGGGCATACTTTCGTGGAGATTGGTCATGAAATTATTTCTACGGCCATTCTCCCTCATACCAATGATTTTTAATTATGTCGAGCAGTTGTTAGATTCTGATGAAAATATGCGCCAAGTAGTTGGTTAACAGCTAAATCCAGAGATCTAGCCTTTCCTTGAGAAGTGAGTAGGTTGCATAAGCGCCGTTATATGACCTTTACAATGTGTTGCTACGGCGTTAAACCCAACAAACGAACAACAAATGTATACGAAGTATCTTGTTACATATAAACAATGTATCAGTCACGCAACATACAATACGTATGTATGACTGATATAAATATCATAATCATATGAATGATGTGTTTCAAACATTATACTAATATTGTGATAATACTTAAACAAGAGGGCCATGATGGACAGAGTAGATTGATATAGTTTGGTAATGGTTTATCACACTTCCATCGAACCAAATGCCTCAAATTCTTTGTATAGAAAGATGACTTGTATGGGAATCTGATTCATTAGTCATCACATCTGCCTGTCAGACAAATGTCCTGGGTATTTCTAAATAAATGTTAATAATGTTTTTAGAGTGATATCTAAGTTTTTGTTATTTGGGCATTGTAATTTATTTATTGACCCAAGTTTACCCATGATTTTTGTTTTGGTTGGGTAAACACATTGCAACACATTGTATAGGTCATATGATGGCGGTGACCTATAATCAAACTTGATCTATTAATCGCTAATGCAACCCTTCTGACAAGTTTTTGGCATATTGTAACTGTATATGTACCCTGTATTATATCTGAACAAGGTTTTTTTAATTTTATAATATGTAAGCCACCAGAGTGTAAACAAGGTATTTCTTTTTTAGGCTCTGTGACCTAGTTTTCATCTAAGATAACCCATCTTCAAACCAATCCAAGCACTTACCTAGCCCAGCTTCCTGATAAGTTTGAAGACAGCCGAGTAAAAATTTAACTACTAGAGTGTTTACACAATTTTCCCATATTTGGGCTGTGTGACCTATTTTTTAACCCACGTGAACAATATTCAAACCTGACCTAAAATTCATCAAAACAAATGATCTGACAAATTTCCAGGATATTTGGATAAAAAGTAGCCACTAGAATGTTAACAAGATTTTTCTTTTTTTAAGCTCCAATGACCTAGTTTCTTTTTCGAGATGACCCATCTTCAAACCCATCCAAGCAATTAACTAGAACAAAATCCTGACCAAGTTTGATGACGATTGAGTAAACAATGTGACCACTAGAGTGTTCACAAGCTTTTTCCATATTTGGGCTGTGTGACGTAGTTTTAGACTCCAAGTAACCCATTTTCGAACTTGACCTAGAAATCATCAAAACAAGCTTTCAGACCAATTTCCAGAATATTTGGATAAAAAATAAGCCACTAGAGTGTTAACAAGATTTTTCTTTTTTAGCTCCTGTGACCTAGTTTTTCATCCGATGATCGAACTCATCCGAGCAATTACCTAGACAAGCATCTTCACAAAGTTTGAAAGAATTGAGCCGAAAATGTAACCACTAGAGTGTTTACAAACAATTGTGAACGGACGATGAACGCCGGACATTCGACGATCCTAAAAGCTCATCCTGAGCTAACTCAGGTGAACTAAAATTTATTAAGTTAATTTGTTTGTTTGTTTGTTTGTTTGTTTGTGGCGCACCAACACAAAAAGGTCATATCGCGCCGAAAAGTTAATTTGAATGAACTTTAATTTGAATGAAGTTTTAAAGAACAGAACAGAACAGAACGTATATTTTATTTCGTTACGTATACATATAATGTATCTTATTACACATAAATCAAAGTATATAAAGTATTCTGTCACATGACAACAATGACATTCACACGCTCATTCATACACACACATTCACACTTTCACTCTGTCACTCACACTCAGCTCAGTCTCACCTCGATCATACAAATACACTCAAACAGATGTACATAGAGTATAGCACATATACATGTATATACACACATACACATTTACATATATTTAAACTTCTTAAAAAAGCTATGTGATACACATGAGATATTGTGAGGAAGAACTAAATACTTAATACAAGTCAGTCTAAATAAAATGTAAATATACAAAACAAACACAGCACAGTATAACATTAATTACTAATTTAAACATGTAATATGAGACATTTGGAACTAAAAAGGTGTATTGATTCAAAATTGAAGATTATTTTAGTATGGAAATCTCATGTTTCTATGGCAATTGATCGATTACGTAAGGAAAAAGCATGGTAAGTATATTTCGCTAAATTTATTATTTCTGCCTTATTATTAGATTGCATAAGTTGAGTGAACTTAAAGACACTTGGTTGGTCGAACAAAATAATAACGTTTTAAGAATTGTTTACGAATATTTATATAAAGTGGACAAATAAAAACAAAATGGTAGTCATCTTCGATGTCATTAGAATTACATAAAAGACAAGTACGAAGATGACGTTCTATTCTTTGGTTACCATAGCGACCAGTTTCAATTCTAAGTGAATGCGCTGAGACCCTTAGTTGTGTCAACGAGATTCTATATTTTTTTGGTACAAAGTCTAAATAAGTTTCATAAATAATAGAGATTTTAAAATAACAATAAGAATGTAAACTAGGACTAACCGTGATGCTATTATACCATGATTGAAAAAATACATCAATCGCTCGTTGTTTAAAGACAATGTGAAAATTTGAAAGATTTACACTTAAGGGATCATTCCACACATAACTAAACCCAAAGGTATCTAAAATGACTTGACTTTACTTGTTTGTTGTTTGTTTGGGTTTTACGGCGTACCAACACAGAAAGGTTATATCGCGCCGACAGCCATCAATGACACTAACAATTCAAACCGTATTAATGATAAAAAACTCTATATCTTATTATAAACATTTATTTCTTTCAAAAAGTTAAGTATAGCATATGATGGTACAGATTCAAAAAGTTCTTTAAGTGAGTTTACTTTAAAATGTTTGTCACGAATGTATTTTAGATCCTGACAGTCAAGGAGAACGTGTTTTACATTGAAGTGCTCGTCACATGGTATGCATTTAGGTGCTTCTTCTCTTTTGAGAAGGTATGAATGTGTTAATCTAGTATGACCAATTCTACATCGCGAAATTACTATTTGATCTCTGCGATTATAATATATAATTGACGAAGATGAATTAAGGGGTTGGCTTTATGTCACGTAATTTATTAAAATTTGCATTGTTCCACGACGTTTGCCATTTTGATTTAATTAACGTGTTTATTGAACATTTGAAGTCACTGCTTGACAATTTGATATCCACTGGTTGAAGGTTTAAAGATTCTTTGGCCAAAATATCAACTTTTTCATTTCCTTGTATACCAATATGGCTTGGTATCCAGCAGAGGTGTACTGTTTTAGATTTTAAAATTTCATGCAATTTCAATTCGATACTTTTAATAAGAATATTGTCTGATTTACGATTTTTTATGGCCAGTAATACAGATAGAGAATCTGAAAAAATGATAAAATTACTATTATTACTATTTGATATGTATGATAAAGCAAGATCTATTGCTTTGACTTCAGCTGTAAATATGGATGCCTGGTCAGGCATTCGCATTCTTGCAACAAAAGAATTTCCATATGCAGCGCAACCAACTTTATTACCATCTTTTGAACCGTCAGTAAATAAATGTGTACAATCTTTATATTTTTCTAAGATGTTAATGAATTCCGATTTGAAGGCCTCTGGGCTGGTAATAGATTTACGTAAGTTTGACAATTCAATGTTAACGTTTGGTATGTTGTAGGTCCAAGGAGGGACATTTTCATCAAAGTTCTGTAGAACGGTAGAGGTGTTAATATTAAGCATTTCTAAGTCGTTTTTAACGCGCAGGCCAAATGGTTTAATTTCGTTTGGTTTGTTGTCAAATTTATCAATGTAATTTGGTTGAAAAACAACTTTTCGCGCTGGGTTACTATTGTTAGAAGATATTCCAGTTGCGTATTGTAATGAAAGCTTTTGTCGTCGTAATTTTAATGATGGCTCGTTAGCTTCAACATAAAGACTTTCAACTGGTGAAGTTTTAAATGCACCAAGGGCGATACGTAAGCCCTGGTTATGTATTGTATCAAGCATTTGCAAGTACGATTTCCGTGCTGATCCATACACAATTGACCCATAATCTAGTTTTGAACGAACAAGACTTCCGTATAATTTAAGTAATGTTTGGGAATCAGATCCCCAATCAGTATGTGAAAGTACTTCAAGTATATTTAAAGCTTTGATACATTTTGTTTTTAGAGACTTTAAGTGTGGTATAAAAGAGAGTTTTTTTATCGAATGTTACGCCTAAAAATTTAGCTTCATTTACAACAGGGATTTTTGAGCCAGAAATGTAAAGTTCAGGATCATTATGATGCTTTCTTAATCGACAAAAATGTACACATTGTGTGTTTGACTTGGAAAATTTAAAACCATTTTCTTTTGCCCACTTTTGGATTTTATCCAAGTTTTGTTGTAGTTGGCGTTCGATACTTCGAATATTTTTAGAACGATAACAGATTAAAAAGTCATCTACATATAATGAGCAATCTGTACCAGGATTTATAACCTTAACAATATTATTAATTTTAAGACCAAAGAGGGTAACTGATAATATACTGCCTTGTGGCACGCCTTGTTCTTGTTTGTGGCTATCTGATAATGTTGATCCTAATTTAACTTGAAAACTTCTGTCAGACAGAAAACTAGAAATTAACATTGGTAGTCTACCGTTTAGTCCGGCGTCTTTTAAATCTTTAAGAATACCATATTTCCAAGTTGTATCGTAAGCTTTCTCAAGATCAAAGAAAATTGAAACTACATGTTGTTTATTGACAAAAGCCTCTCTTATGAATGTTTCGAGGCGTACTAAATGATCATTTGTACTTCGCTGTTTTCGAAAACCAGATTGGAAATTTGTTATAATACCGTTAGATTCTAAATACCAGATGAGTCTTTTAATAACCATGCGTTCAAAGGTTTTACAAATACAACTAGTTAGAGATATTGGTCGGTAGTTAAGGGGGTCAGTATTGTCTTTTCCCGGTTTCGGTATTGGTATTATTAAAGCTTCCTTCCAGGAATCTGGAATTTTACCAGATATCTATATATCATTAAAAATATCGAGCAATAAATGTTGAGATACCAATGGGAGGTGTTTTAAAAATTGATAATAAATTTCATCAGGGCCAGCAGCCGTATCTTTGGCATGCTTAATAGAATCGGTTAAATCGTCAATTGTAAAGAGGGTGTTATACTCTTCTTCGTTGTTAGAATGAAAATTAATATTTTGTTTTTCCGACTTAGATTTGACCTTTTTAAATTCTTCAGTATAGTGTGCTGAGGAAGAATTATGTTCAAAAGTTTCCGCCAGCGTGTTGGCTATATCTTTTGTAGTTTTTGCTACGCTCGAATCTTTACGTTTGAGATGAGCTGTAGGAACTTTTTTGTGTTTACCATTAATTTTACGAACTGCTTCCCAAACTTTTTTAACTGGAGTGTTGGCGTTAATTTTAGAAACATATGACTGCCATGATTTACGTTTAGAAAACTTAAATGTTCTGCGAGCTTGTGCTCGTAGGATTCTATAATTGTCTAGGTTTGCAGCTGTAGGGCAAACCTGAAATTTCTTAAGTGCTGCTTTTCGTTTCCGATATGATCTTCTGCACTCATCGTTGAACCATGGTTTTTTAATTTTACTTGAGTTTTTCATTGAAGTTTTAGGAATACACTCATCAGCTATCTTTGATAGAGTGGACGCAAAAAGATTTGCTTTATCCGAAGAGTTGGAAAAATTCGGGATTGTTAAATCATCAGAACACAATTTGTTAAATTGTTCCCTGTTCGCTTTTGAGAATTTGTAATAAGAGCGGTTGTTTACTGGAACAGAGTCGTTTAAAGTTAACAACAATGGAAAGTGGTCACTGCCATATTGTTCGTCAAGCACTGACCAAGTAAAATCCAAGTATATTGATGGATGTGATAATGTAAGGTCTATACAAGAAAAACTTCCAGTGGCTGGATGTAAGTTAGTTGGTGACTTGTTATTTAAAAGGCATAGTTGAACATTATCAATGAACTTTTCTGTAATGCTGCCTTTATTATTCGTAGATGTACTTCCCCATGTTGGATTATGCGCATTAAAATCGCCGAGTAAAAAGAATGGTTCTGGGAGTTGTTTAGTTAAATTTTCTAAGTCTTCAACAGTTAAAGATAAATTGGGAGGGAGATATAATGAGCATATTGTTATAGGTCTGTGCAAAGTTACTTCAACGGCTACGGCTTGCAGATTAGTTCGTATTTGAATTTGTCGTTGAGGGATACAGTTTGCAACCGCAATTGTTGAGCCACCAGATGCTCTTATTGTGTCTGTGCAAATTTTATTATAAAGCGTATAGTCCTTTATTGATGTTTTATCATTTGTAGATAGGAATGTTTCTTGAAGACATACAACTTTCGGGGAGTATTTCGATAATAAAAGAAGTAGATCGTTGTAATTTGATTTAAGACCACGACAATTCCATTGAATTATAGTTTGACTCATGGTTCAACGAAAAGTAAAAACTTACTTCGGAAACTTAACAGGACTTCGGGCCGAAGTCCGGGGAGGAGAGCTGTGGACACCCATGTCCTCGTCCTCCATCGACTCGATGTCACTCATAAGAGCCTCGAATCGGTTTGAGGACGGGACAGGGTCCCTCTCCGCTTTCTTAATTCGGTCGGTTAGGACGCCCTTCTTTTTGGGTGATTGCCTTTGAATCACCCGCTCAGGAGACGGAGAAGCCTGTGAGACCCGCCTCTGAGGTACAGATGAGGTACTTGTAGATGTTGTCTGTGAACTTGTACTTGCTTTGGACGTATTACGTGAAAGAATAGGAGACGGTTTTTGCATTGGAGTGATTTCAAGAGGAGAACACTTGCATAAATTTACCTGCACAGCAGAATCAACCATCTTAACTGGTTATAATACAGCAGCTGAATAAGAATTATACTTGGAACTTTCTACAAGCTTGCGTGCATCAGGAAAAGACAAACTTTGTGTATATTTAACACGGAGAACTTCTTTTTCTGTCTTCCAGACTAAGCAAGAACGGGAGGTTACAAAATGATTACCCCCACAGTTTGAACGTTTGACTTCATTAGAACAGTTTTCAAGCGGACCAGCATGAGAAGTACTACATTTACGGCATATATTCTCTCTAGTGCATTTAGTTTCATGATGTCCATATTTAAAGCATTTGTAACACTGCATCGGGTTTGGTATGTACATCTCAACGCGAACGTTGAGATACCCAACTCGAAGAGTGGATGGAAGAATGGGGGTATCAAAAGTTAAAATGTATGTGTGAGTGGGAACACGTTTACCGTCTCTGGTGGATAGAATACGTTTGGCATTTGAAACACATTGAGAGCTTAGCTCTTTTACTATGTCTGCCTCTGACATTTCTGCAAGGTCAGGGCAGCGAATGACTCCTTTGGATGAATTGAGGGTATTGTGTGCAGTGCAAAAAGATTTAAAGTTAAAAAAAGATCTTTATTTAAGCAAGTTATCTGATTTTTGTTTTCTTTGGACCTCGATCAGGAGTTCTCCACCACGGAGCTTCCTGACCGATTTCGGAGTTCCTATGAGTGCAGAAATGGTCTTTTCAATTACAAACGGGTTCAGCTGTGCTAGTTTTTCATCTCCCAGCGCTTCTACTACGAGAAAGCGTGGAAAGGATTGACTTGATTTTCCAATTATAATGTTTGGTGATTCGTCTGACTTACGTTTTTTAGAAGAGGTTAAAGGATCCATGGTTGAGTTATTAATGATTCATCCCTCAGGTTCCCCAGCCACCTTGGACTCCAACAAGGGGATGCGCAATGGAGGCGGATATCCAGCCTCCACGCCACAAGGATACCCGAGAAATATACTTGCATGAATTGCAAATTTGACTTTACTTGCCTAATTCATAGCTCTATTATTACAATTAGTAACAAGAGATTCATATAATTTCTTTACAATAATATTATCTGAGTTAATAATTTTCGACCAAAATTTAATTATTCTTACATATCTATTTATATACAGTGGATATCTGCCTAGTTCACCATATACACACATATTAGCGGTAGATGACTTAACTTTTAACAACAGTTTGCTAAATTTGAGATGAATTCGTTCTATATCCTTGTTTTTTGTAAAGCCCAAACTTCGCTGGCATAGTTTAATGTTGCATCAACAAATGCATCAAAAAGTTGAAACATTGTACTTAATTTTAGATTAAATTTTCTTGTATTAGCTAAAAAACAATTCATTGCTTTGACGCCCTTGCCAACCAGCATTTCACAATTAGAGGTAAAACCGCCATTACTGCTAAAAACTGTACAGAGGTAATTAAATCTATCTACTACTTCTAACTCAGTTCCATTAAAAAACATTTTCATCATTTTTCAAACGTCCTCATTTTCGAAAGACAACACTTTTACTTTTTAAAGAATTTACAGTAAGACCCCAGTTACAACAATAAGTGTTTAATAAATCTAAGCTACGTTGAAGATCAGCTGTATCCTTGCCTAGTATAACCATATCATCAGCAAAAAGCATAAGAATAAAGGAGACGTCATCAATTAACAATCCACTATTTTGGTCATTCAACAAAAATAATTCTAAGACTTCGAGAAAAAATGAAAATAAAACGGGAGATAATACTTCCCCTTGTTTAAGGCCAATTGAACATTCAAAATAGTCGGAATATGATTTACATCCCTTTACACAAGCTTTGACCTTTGAATACATGTTCTTAATGATTCTTAAAAATTTACCCTTAATACCTAATTTGTGTAACTTGTACCATAATTCATTGCGATATATACTATCAAAGGCCTTGCTGAAATCAATGAATGCACATGGAAGGCGACCATTTTCATTAAGAATTTTATTAATAATAACATGTAAAACACATATAGCATCAGTAGTGGATCGACCTTTCATAAAACCAAATTGAGCGTCACTAATAATGTTGTTCCTTTCAATCCAATCATTCATACGTTTATTTAATACACCTGTAAATATTTTTGAAAAGCAACTGACTAACGTAATGCCCCTATAATTATTAACATCACTGATGTCGTTTTTCTTATGTAAAGGGATAATAATGCCATGCATCCAAGACTCAGGAAAAATGCCTGATTTCAAAATAACATTAAACAAATCAACAAGATGAGAAGACAATATATCACATGTTTCAATAAAATATTCATTTAACAGTAAATTACCAGCCACAGATTTATTTTTTTCAAATGTCGAATAACATACTTAATTTCATAATCAGTAATATCACAGTCTAACTCTTCAAAAATACAATCATTTGACTCAAAATCGTGACTAGAATTAAAACTTTCAGCATCATCAAACTTAACATCTGTAGGTAAATTCAAATTTGAAAAATATTTATAAAAATTCTCCATTGAAATATCATTTTTTAAACCTTTCTTTTTACTAGAAAATAGCTTCCAAAAATCTTTTGGGTTTTTATGACGTAAATTTTCTATACTACGCAATTTTAAAAAAATCATGTTTACGTTTCTTCTTTTTGGAGTCTTATATGTAGTTGTTTTATAACATCAAAATTCTGTTTTCATCGTTTTTATACTTATTATATTCATTTATGGCACAGAAGTATTCGTTTTTGGCAGATACACATTCATAATCAAACCATTCAGCCTTTTTAACTAAAGATTCGTGAGCACGTGGTTTATCACAGAAAGATTTACTTCTACAAAATAGTGGGTCAGCGATATCGCTAATGATTTTAGTAAAATCATTAATACATGAATCAATATCTGGATTATCAGTTGAATGAATATAATCTGAGATACAATTAAACTCAGGCAATTTTGATATAATAGCTGTACGAAAATTATCTCGTAAGCTGTTATCCCATTTTACAGTTGTAATACTGAAATAGTCATGATTATTACTGGGTTGTGTATTACACAATATAGAAAAATTCAGCGGAGCATGATCCGACCACACGTTGAAAGATTCAACTTCAAAGTGAGATATACAATTAAAATCACACTCACGTAATAAAAGATAATCAATGACACTTGAACCCAATACATGTGCAAATGTATAACAACCAATGTTAAAATCTTTATATAACCTACCATTGGAAAGACGTAAAGAGTTTGATTTACATAAATCCAATAATTTAAGGCCAAAACTATTATGTTTGGTGTCCATGGAGACTCGGGGTAATGGGGTGTCTGGGATATATAAATCATCATTTAAAAATTCAATATTATCATCAAAAACAATATAATCTTTCCTGTCCCCATTACCAACCCGTGCATTCCAGTCACCAAACAACATAATTTTGCCTTGCTTCTCATACTCTCGTATATCATTATTTAATACAGAAAATAAGTCAATGTTTATACAGTTACAACACGGTGAATTCTCTACCCAAACATAAACACCACATAAATATATATCGTCTGTAATATTGAAAAATAATTTGTCCAACCGTAACCAGATCAAAGTATCATGATGATTTTGTACTATTTTTACACCTTTACTGATAGATTTCTTCAAATAAATCACTACACCGCCACTAGATCTCTTGGCCTTCTTATTTTAAATTTTTTTTGTAAAAATTAAAACACTCATAGCCGTTTATATCAATTTTAGATTTACTGTTAGTCCTTGATTCGAAGAGAAAAATAATATCATATTGTGAGATTTTGTCAATAAATTCACTATCTTCTAATAAAGCACTGGTTAAACCATTAATGTTCCACGATAAAACCGTAAGATTTAAACAGGGTACACATAAACCATGAGTGTTCTGACTTTGCTCAAATTTTCAACTCTTAATTTCATTTTTAAATCAATATCCTAACAATCCATATGTAGAAAACACATTTTGTTAGATAAATTACATAAAATAACCTATAAATTTCAATAAATATTTCTCTTAATTACACACTTCACTTACATTAAATCGTGACTTTCCATATGCGTGTATACGATAATACCCATGTTTATAACTACCTATGTGAGTATAAATTGATTTTGTAATCATGGCATATTACCGAACTTTTAATTTTGACTAAATCGTTTATTGGGAAACATGTAAGTCCGCAATATTGCGGCACAGTTTCAAAGAATTTATTGTTATGAAAACATAATTTATTGTTCAATACATGTGTTTTATCGAAAGCTGCCGGTAACACACAATTTACGAACGAAGAAAAAAAAGACTGAGTTAAAAAAATTCTTGCATAAAGTCAAGCTTTATAATATTGTTTTGAATAACAGTCAATAAAAAAGCATTGCATCGATATAGTTCTGTTTTATTAACCTGTCACAATTCAAATAATTACACGGTCACTGAATATATTATTTTTAACTCCTTTCGAACTTGTTATTTCATCGATATTTAAAAATATCGATATTCAAAATCGCCGCATATATAGTTAGATCATCAATAGTTGATATGGATCGGTGGTTAAATGGTTGAAAAAAAAGGTGATAAAGAAATAAAGAAAAAGAAATATGATATTTATTTCGGGACATATAATGTTTAACAAGCCACTCTTTCCAAGAGTTATACTAAGTATAAATATAATAAGTTACAGGAATCATCAATTAGTTCTTAACAACAATACTATATTCAACAAACAAAACATATATTTTAAATCATGTAAGGAAATAACTAGTAACTAACTAATGCTATTTGTAGATTAAAGATAAATAAAATGGAAATTAAATTTGAAATTCAATTTTATTAATTTGATTTACTAATGCGTAAAATAAAAAATGTCTTTAGAATATCAAATATCGTCTTTTAAACTTAAAACTTAAACTTTTTCATTTGATTAAACGCCTATTTCTATGTTACATATTCAATGGCGTTGTACAAAAATGTTATAAAGAAAATAATAATAAATACATGTAAGTAAAAACCCTCTACCATAAAAACATATGTATATACAATAACACAAATAAATAAAAAGCCTTTATAATTCATATTTTTGGACATACATCCTTCACAGTTCATGATTCCACCTAAGTTTACATTTTTATCACTAATTTCTTATTTATTTCTATTTATTTTACAATGAAAATTGGTGTCCTGAACAGTATAACATAATGCTACTGTTAACCGGACATGTCCTGAACAGTGTAACATAATGCCACTGTTAACCAGACAATTCCCCAAAGGTGTCGAAACATCACCTTTAAAGGGCCCTTAATACATCCCCAAAGGTGTCGAAACATCACCTTTAAAGGGACAATTTATTTAGTTAGTCATTGCAGTCATATGAAACAAGGTATTAAATGACCGAGAGCGAGGCAATCCTCATTCCCATGTCACAATGCACTCACTCAATCACTTAGTATGTTTACCGTAATTGTAAGATGAGGCATTAGCAAGCCATGTCAGTTTTAGAATAGATCATAGAAAGTAGAGAAATAATGAGTTTTCAATCGTTTTTTGAATACATCCAAAGTAGGTGATAATTTGATATTATCTGGTAGCTTATTCCAAAGCATGGGACCAACTGTACTGAAGCTTCTGTCACTGAATGTTTTTTTCTTATTTATTGGTATCAAATAATTGAGGTCTTTGGATTTTGCAGATCTAAGACCAGATCTGCTTTGTACAGGCTTTTGAAGAATTTCAGTCAGGTATGCAGGTGCCGTTCCAGAAAAACAGTTGTACATGAAAGTACATATTTTAAAGTTGATTCTTGCTTTGACTGGTAACCAGTGCAGTGAGTACAAAGCATCCTTTGAACTGTCTGATTTTTTTAGCCTTAATACCAGTTTGGCACACATGTTTTGAATTCGCTGCAATTTGTTAAGATCACATTTTGAGATTCCATACAAGATTAGATTACAGTAATCAATGTGGGACATGACCAAAGATAGGACTAGTGTTTCTGTTGCTTCTTTGTACAAATATTTTCTAATACTTTTGATACGTAAATAGTTGAACATAGCAGTTCTACTTTTTGTTTTGATGTGATCTTTAAAGCTTAAGTTTTCATCAAGAAAGGCCCCTAAATAGCGAATTGTCTTCACAGATTTTACAGTTTCACCAGCAATATTGATTGACTGGGTTAAGCATTTTTTTCAACTGTGCTCTGCTTCCAAACATTATAAACTCCGTCTTTGAGTTGTTCATTTTTAATTTATTTTCATTCATCCACGAATTTATTGTTAGAGCACAATCTTCAAGATCAGAAATGGCATTTGCTTCTTCATTCTGATTATTAGGACAGAATCTTTTATTAGCAGTGTGGTCATCAGCAAAACCATGCACTGATATATCAGATGGTATAACATCAAATAAGGTCCCTGCATAAGTTAGATATAGCCACGGACCTAAACAACTACCTTGTGGAACACTGCAATCTAATGAACGTACAGATGATGAACTAGTATTGACGTTGACTCGACATGCCCGTGGGCGAAGATATGAATCAATCCAGCGGAGTGTACTATTCTGTAGTCCATATTGATTATTAAGAACTTCTAGTAAAATATCATGATCAACAGTGTCAAATGCAGCACTCAGATCAATAGCTATTAATGCAGTTACCTCTAATTTCTCCATACCACACAGTAGATCATTAACCAATCTAAGGAGGGCTGACTCACATGAGTGAAAACGTCTATATGCAGACTGATTTTTTGGAAGAAGATTATTTTTATCAACATGAGTATTCAATCTATTTAAGGCAGCCTTTTCTATTACCTTAGATAAGAAGGACAAATTGCTAACTGGTCTATAATTAGCATATTCCAGATCCAGACCCACCTTCTTAAGAAGAGGCTTAACAATTGCCTCTTTCCACTTGGAAGGCAATACACCATGTTTCAATGATATATTTATTAAATGAGTAATTAGAGGTAATAATTCTTTTAGATAACATTTTAGCACGTTTGTTGGCAAAATGTCTAACTCAGACGATTTGGTATTCAAGTCACTTATAAGATCTCTGACCAGATGTTTCAAATAGCATTGATAACC
This sequence comes from Mactra quadrangularis, assembly GCA_025267735.1. Classification (NCBI taxonomy): domain Eukaryota; kingdom Metazoa; phylum Mollusca; class Bivalvia; order Venerida; family Mactridae; genus Mactra; species Mactra quadrangularis. The sequence goes on along the minus strand of CM046311.1, from coordinate 24,460,685 downwards.
TATACTAAATTATAACAAGTACGTAATACATTTGTATATATATTGTACGTTGTGTATTTATAATTTCAAAAATATCTAAAAGTATGAAATAATACCCGATAAAAGGAATATATAGTTCGACAATATTAACCTGAGCTTGAACTACCTTGTTTTAAAAATTACACACTTCACTAACATTAAATTGTGAGTCTCCGTATGCATGTATATGGTAATGCACGTTTTTATAAAAATCTATGTGACTATAAATCAATTTTGTAAATATGTATATTATTGTATTTACAATTCTAGAAGCATTCGTTTATGGAAAAAACCGCAAGTCCGCAATGTTGTGGCACAGTTTTAATGTATTTAATCTTTTGAAAACAAAATTAATAGTTTATTACATGTATTTTGCCGTAAGCTTCGATTAAGCGCGATTTACAAACGAAGACAAAAATAGACAGTAAATACTGCGTTAAATATATTCTTGCATTAAGGTCAAGCTCAGGTTAATATTGTCGGACTAAATAAGAAATAAAAGACTACAACCACTATACATGTACAATTAGATAAGTCAACATAATTCCTCAGAAAGACTTAGTAAATCAAACTGTTTATGTACATTGTATAATAGAAATACATATAAAACCAACTTTACTTCTCTGAATTAGATAATACTAAAATCTTAACATTGAGAGAGATAGCCTTTTAAATACTTTTAGTTCTTAAGTCATTGTAGACATTACATTCAAATAAAACACAAGCTCCTGTCTCCACTGACACACAAAAAGGTACAGGCTTGCATTGTCGATCATTTCCAAAACATCAAGAACGGTGTAGAATTGTTTCTTAGATAAGGAAAGGTTTTTTTATTATTTCTGGCTAAGAAAAAATCATAAAAAATAATGAGTATGGTATTAATCATGTGTTTTTTCGGATTGAATTCTAATTATTTATAATTTGTATTGACTGAATTAGAAAGAACAACACCATCAACAACAAAATTAACAAAGAAATGACAAAAATACAATAATAAATACATTATACGACCAAATTCAATTTTGCTTTCACCTTAAATGCGAAGGTGACTCCTCATTAAATTTAAATGATAGTCACTAACATCAGAAATTCGTTCCTGAAGCACTTAAATGTTTTGAATATATACATTTTAGTTTGTTTGTTTGTTTGTTTGTTGGGTTTAACGCCGTAGCAACACATATAAGGTCATATAACGGCGGTCAACCCACTCACTCCTTCCGGAAAGGCTAAATCTCTGGATTTAGCTGTTAACCGACTACTAAGCGCATACTTTCGTCAGTGACTGACAACTGCCCTACATAATTAAAAATCATTGGTAGGAGAGAGAATGGCCGTAGAAATAATTTCATGACCAAGCTCCACGAAAGTATGCCCCGCCCGGGAATCGAACCAACGACCCCTCGATCAGTAGACTTGCGTGCTACCAACTGAGCTAGCCGGGCGGCTACATTTTAGTTTAATCAATGATAAAAACAATACACATGTTAATTCTTTATTTGGTTTAACGCCTTGTCAACACAATTTAGGTCATTTCACGGCATCCAGCGCACCTAACCTAGCTTCCCTGAACCCTTGTCTACAACCAGTACTCACCTACCATTCCACAAGGCCGGAAACTTCTCCATATTATCTAATCAATGGAGGAAAATCGACATTATTGTCAAATGTTCATGGAAGGGTATAACCTCCCTTTTGTATTCGAACCCGTACCCCCTTCGGGACATGAGATTCCAAATCCCGGCGCGCTACCAACTGCGCTATCGACTCGAGATGAATATATACATGTATCATGATGAAAACAATACACATGCTAAAGTTTTAACAAAGTTGTCGTGCAAATTAAGACTATTGTCATTTAGCCTATAATAGATAAATATCAAGGTAATGTGGTCAAATAAAAGATACAAATATTTTATTATTTGTCACCAAAACATGATACATTAGGCCTGAACTAAAAAAAACTTTGTTTGCTCTTTACCGATCCTAAATGTTTGGGCTGCGGCGGTAGGTAGGTTTTTTTTTCCTAAAGCAGAATTATTAGCGTAAAGAAACGACCGGAATGTAAAACGATGAACGGTCGAGACCGATAAAAAAGCACGTATACTTTTCGAATAAAATGTTTTGAGTCGGTGGCATTTTTATGGGTCGGTCGGTAAGGGGCAAACGAACTTCTAATTTAGGCCTTAATTAACATCTCTTTTTAGGTTTATATACACTAATTCGTGGATGACCATCGTCCACTGGTATATCCAGTCAGTGTCATCTTTCATGTGCTAAATCATTGACCTCATGACCTACTTCCGGTTGTCACAATACTGTACACTTCCATTTTCATATCATTTACTCGATGTTTATATATATTGAAAGTATTTGATATCAATCTTAGTGTATGATATCTACACTCGGTGAATCTCGAAACATAAAGAATTGGATATACGCCACACATGATTAACATGAATATAAATGATAAAAGCCGAAGACTAGAACCCTCGTCTTGGCTGCCTTTAAAAAGAAAGATGAGAAAAAATGGGATGTGAAGTACCACAAAAACAGCAAGAATCAAACACACTGATTTTGTCGAGGGATACGAGGCTGTGATATGTTTCCAGTGAGCCTTTGCTTCGCATTTTATACGTTTCACTTGTTGTTTGACCACATGAAATATTAAGGAGTAACATGTTATATTAATGAATAGACAAATACCTAAAATATATGAGTTCATTTGTAAGTCCTTGGTGTCTTCAATGAAATTCAATTTTTGATTATAGTACAATGGTACAACAATATATCTCATACTTAATTTGATTGTAACTGAACATAGTAGGATTGATGTAACAATAAGGTTAACTCTTCTTTTTGTTGAATGAATGGTGTAAATATAAGGAAAATATAAACAAAGCATTCGCTCAACAGAAGTTAAAGTTACGGTTAACCATGAAACCACGTGACATACTCGTCCTGTCTGTACAAAAATTGACCTGACAAAGCTGTCAATTTCAACAGTTTGAAATGCTAGACCTAACAATGCAAAAAAGATAAAAACAGCGTTGCAAATACACGTAAGGCATGATAATAGTTTACAACAATACGGAATTCGCACGGTTCTGTACATAGCAATAGAGGTGACTAAATTAAAACAAAGAAAGAAGAGACAATATACTGCAATGATACTATTCACTAATGGTGATTGAATATATATACTTGTAGGTTTGTCGTTTTTTATACTTTCATTTACTTGTATCACTGTTGTGTTATCCATATCTTGTAATTACCAAAATGTACGTGAATATATTCCAATATTTTATATAACAGCGAAGTCCGTCTATTATTCCCTTTAAAACACAGTGTCAAAACTAGTTGTTTTGCCTCCTTTTCTTTATTGTAAATCACAAATTACTTGAATCTGAAGATACCTTTATCCACAAAATCTCAAAAGAAATATGGGCGGTTAGAAAATCTGATAACAGTATTTGAAACTCGAAAAATAAATTGAGTCTTCTAGTTACACAATGGCAGTTTATTATTTACTATGTCAACACGTTCAGTATTTGAGTTTCTAGATTTTTAAACATTCATGTTAAGGTCTTATGACACTGATTTAAAAATAATAACTTATAAAGAGTCAAAGTTCTAAAGTTTAAATCTGAATATACGATATTCTGTACAACAGTTTTCCCTCTGATAAAAAAGTCACAAAACAAGGTGTTGTCAGACAAATGACATTCAACCTGTTTACTAAAACTAGGCAGTTAACAATTTCAGTTTGTAAGTAAAGAAATTCTATGTCCATGTGAACGTTATTTCTGCGATAAAATAACAAATTTCACGAACAAACATAATAATAACTACAATATCTTAAAGACGCTATGAGTTGTTAGAACTTATGCTTCCAAGCGTTGTCGGTAAAATACAATATTGATATATATTGTAGGTATTGTTGTAGTGTTTCCATTAGTTACAGCAAGATTAAAACCATAAAGCAAATCAACTTATGGTAGCATTGAAGGTGTGTTTTACCATGTTATTCCAACCAATGAACAACAAAAATTGTACGCAAAGCATCAAAGCGCAAATACTGCTTAAGCTAACGGTTCTCTATCAATGAGAAGTTAAAATTGACTTTGGTCAGTTATCTTCCCCTGATAAAATCTGAAACAATCCAATTGGTAAGTAGAATCACAGTTGGAATCATCGGATTTTATTCTTGAAGTTCTGAGTAAGGATAACAAAATATTTTATCTAATATCTTTCTTTCTAATGAAGATGGTAATAGAAGTGGTGAACTTTAGTTCCTTACCATAAAAATACTTTGCTTAAATTTCAAACAAATTAAATCATTTACAAAAAAGTTATTTAAGATTAATGTTGGCAAATTAACATTGAAAAGTAAGGGTAAAATCCGAGTAATCCAACTAATTTGACCTACTTACTTGAAGAGTGTACAAGGGGAAATAACTGACTTATTTGAAACTCATGTCCTATAAATGACCTATGTATTTCTTAGGCGGCGATCATATGAGTAAGTGAAATATACACTTGAATACAAGAGAAAAATGATGCAAAGCCGGATAGTGGTAATAGTATCGTCACCTTAATTCCATAACCGTGTAACTCGATTTTTGGAGAAATTGAGTTCTTGGTATCAATGGGTTCCTTGTAACAAGCTCTGCACAATGGTACAAATTGTTTGTTAGTAGCTCTTTCCAGGAAGACGTAAATTAGCATTCCACAAACGCGTAACTCATCATAGGCATATAAATTCAGTTCCACAACCAAATGCTCTCTAAACCAATCCTTCGAAGTGTATTATACCGCGTGATTAATTGAAAAATGACGTCCAAATTGTTTTTACCAAAATTCAATACTTTTAATTACATGTTTTAGCTTTTTAAAAGAATGTAAGCAGTTTCTTTTTCTTATACCTAGTTATGTACTACATTTTCAATTTCGCTCAGGTTGTTTCATTATATTAGATGAAAAAGAAATAGTCAAAATACATGCGTGTCCACAGCAGTAGTATTTGGATATCCATTGTTTTCAGATATTTTATATTTAAGCATACGTGACTATTGTTAATAAGTTGGTATTGCAATTAAAATATCTTCTGTATCATCTATATACGAAGTTTATAATCCTTTCATTCAATTTTATTCGTATAACATCTACTTACATGTAGTGATCATGTATGGTAGCGTATTATCAATCAAAGTGCTGAAAGCACTGAAGTTTAGCGCTTGCAAATTTGGGTTTAACTGCATTTAACTAATATACTTAAATTAAAATAGTGCTGAGAATCAATTTGAATAAATATATATCACTAGCATGTTATTTGTCAGCTTAGCTAAATGTTCATATGACCCAGCATGGAAATAACGAATAATTATCTTTAATGGAAATATATTTGTTTGGATACAACACAACTCAAATGCAATAAATTCAAGTAAACTATATGCAGCATAGGCAGTTCTCTTCGTATATATGTAATCTTTGAAGAAAAGCATTTGCCACAAGATTGAACATACTACAAAATAGATTCTTTATCAAGCAACAACATAAACATTTTTCACTTGTTTATAAGTGGGGATGTTTGATTTAATGTTACATGTGATAGATTAAATGCTTTGTTGAAATTGTGCATAGTTTTCTAAAGCTATTACGTAAAGCTGTTAAGTGGCCACGTAAACGTTATTGCGTGCGCACGTAATAGCTACTGCGTGGCCACGTAAAGCTATTACGTGGCCACGTAAAAAAATTAAACATATCTCCATGTCACCTCTATGCCACCGTACAAACAAAACCTATATTACTAGTATATATACTTATTTCTATGAATAATCGTCTTAATAATCATTTAATGATTAACAATAAAATAGAAGTAAGACATTTAATGGTACCTCCTTCGATAATAATTCTCTTGGATTCAACAGGAGCTTCTTTTTTCTGAAATTTAGAATAAAAATACAATTTAGAAGCATTCCTTAATTTCTATATGTCATTAGGGTATAAGAGCATGAAAACTTAAATTGGTGTTAGATAATGTGCTGGCTGATATCATGTATCAGTCAGATAATTTTAAATCTTGTATTGAGTTTTGTCACTTTTCTATATTTCTTCTGACATATTATCTAAAGAGAATATTCCATGACTTAACTCCAGAAAGGAATGTGGTTACAAGCTTAAGTTGTGCAACTAACTGAACTAAGAATGTTCGTTATGTTAAATTCATTCTTCTAACAGATTAACCAAACAATCATCACCTGACATTCAAATAGATAATTATATCAACATAATAGAACGATATAAATACACATAGAAATATATACGCACCATATGTCCCACTATAAATGTTAACTGATAATTATACACATTAGATTTCATGTCAAATATATTAACTAATTCTCATACATTCATGAATAATGCCCATTTTTGCATTCAATTATTTACCTCCTGCTATGGCGCCTTTCAAGCATTAAATGCACTAATGACATACACATATTTCATAGATATGCATACAACAGAAGTACCTTTATGAATTTGATTTCCGTGTTATCATAACACACCAATTTCATCACATAATCTCCTTCAGTACAAACAGCAGTCACAGCCTGCTTATTTTCCCCATCTCTACAGTCCTGTATAGCTGCTTGGTTTATTGGCAACAGCAACTCTTACTTAATTGTTTTGCCATAAGTCGTTGTTCTAAATGTGGAAGCCATCTAAAAAGAGAGGAAATATTACACTACATTGTTAATTTAGCCTAGAATAAATTTAGTTATCTTGTGATTAATATTTATAATGACAATTAGTTTACAGGTTATTCATAATTATCAATGCAGATTCAGCACATCTGTAACTTTATATAATTGGAAATTCAAAGACGTCTAAGACAATTTACTGAAGTACTAGTCTTGAACTTACTAGTCTTTTTTGTATATTTCCAAGTTGCAAACCTACATGTCCAAATAGCTATGACCAGCTTGCAAGGCAAATAATGTCAGATACCTCTTAAGTTCTACTTGGTGCTAGTGTAATTGGCTAGTAGTCAAGAAAACCAAGAAAGTGTGCTAATGAAAACTCTAAAATTGATAATAAAATGTTTTGTGTATGTATTTAAGACATAACACTTTACATCTCAGATTACTCAGAACAGTCATGCTCAAGAAGATATTTTAAAGTGATGCTATTTAACATAATGAAAACATTTCAAATACATACATTAAGAAAACTATTACCACATGTATGACTAAAAATAATACTGTAATTATGTAATCGCTAGTAAACGAAGAACAACCATGTAAGATGAGATTATCTATTTCTTTGTGAAAACACATTTTATACAGAGAAGGTGAATATATCACCTCTATACTAAGACGCACAACCATTCGCAGTATTCAACAATTGGATACCTGACAGAATATAGTGCGGCATATGAAGTGAAAACCATTGTATTTTTTCTGTTTTTTGATACAATTATCATTAAATTGTAAACTAGATGATCCCTTATGACAACAGACTCACGGGAATAATAATCCATAAATAAAAAGTACTTTCAAACCTCTAAAGGTACAAATGCAAAGTGTATTCCGTGTATTCTGCTTTCGATTTCAAATGTTTGTGTACAGAATGACAGATGTAAACACGTTACAAGTATTAGCATTTCCATAAATGCTTGAAATTGCCGTTAAGCCGTGTATTCTCCTAAGGGTAAAACGATTCAGGCAATATGCGTCAGCGTTTTAAACCGTCCCAATAGCGTGCCCTGGTAACGATATGTAAAACCATTGAGTCTATTTATAGAATACCAGGAATTAGCATTATTATGGTAGAATGTAAACTAAATGAACTATTGGAGTGCCCTGATCAAGATATGTGAAACATTGAGCGCGTTTGATTAATTCTACACACTGTAAGGCCAGATTAAAACCATCGAATGAACAGGTGCTGTCCAGACATGTTCCGACCGCGCACGGACAAAAGCATTATTGTGGTAGACTTCACAATTAACCTGTTCATTTGGCTTATAGAAAGTATATTTTATTGATTAGCAAAACCGGAATATTCAATTTAAGTAGATGTTCTGCCCACATTCCGACAGCTAATCGAACGTTCATATTTTTTAATAAACTCGCTCGGAAGTAGGGAAGATAGGTTTGCTTTTTTCAACAAATGCGAGGTTTTTTTTAGAAAAAAACATGTTACAATTAGTTATGCATGTTTCTGGTCTTATATTGCAACTTTGAAATTGGTACTCGTTCATATATCGATAATGGTATTTTCTGGTAATACAATCAGGTAACCCGACAAAACACATCGTCGACGAGTCCATACACGCACCCCTATTTTGACTACACGACGTCATTTTTTTTTCATCGCGGGACTTCAAATGCATCGTTTTGATAGGTTTAAGGCAACCGGTGTCGACACAAGAAATGCTCAATCTTGATAATTGTTTATATCACCGGTCCTAGGACACAAAAAACATTCTCTATTTGTTCAGTACAGTTGAATGGGGAAATAATTCAAATGAAAACATTGCAACGTGTTTTCAGGTAAATAAATAGTTTTACTCATGATGCCGAGCGTCTCCGTACAATGGTCAGTAAGACCGTTTGTGTAAAAATGGTGAAACTATGATTCAACAAAAGCAGGTGAGAAAATAAGATAAAGGGAAGTAACTCTTCCCACAATAAGGAAAGGCTAAATACATATATTCCGTTCCAGTCCGTATTTAACACAAGTATCACGCACACTAACCCTAACGTAACAACTCGAATGACATTCAATTTAAGAAGCCTAAAACTAAAGAACATCGTGATACACCGACTTTTAGCAATGTTATAAATAAAACATCAAAACAACAAACAAACCAATAGCTCGACCACCCATCGGACAAAAGTAAACAAACAAAATAGCGCTCAGCTTCTGAATCTGTATGAACTAATTTTAATTTGGTCAAATACTCTCTTTCGGAAACACATACACAGCGAGACACATAAGATGAAAAACATACAGCATAACAAATGTAAAATACAATGCAAATCAAGTACAAAGGCAATAATAATACTAACAGTTTAATTAACAAGAGCTCCGCTGGGCGGGGCATTATACGCCCGTGTGCAGTCCATGCTGTGTTCTATCTCATATGAAGTCCCTGTGACCTTGACCAATGACCCCGGGATCTCAGAATAAGTCCCACCCTTAACTGGAGGGCTATCCAAAGCAAAGATTTTGAGAACCTAGATACAGCCATAGTTGAGTTATCACCGGCACAAAGTTTTCCCATACAAACTTCCAGTGACCTTGACCCTGGTGCCTCAGAACCAAAAGTTCTCACCCTTGACCCAAAGAGTAAAAGAGTATTGATACATAAAATTAGGTGATCTTAGATAAAGTTGGTTGTTGGACAAGGTTTTTCCTCATGATTTCCTTGTGACTTTGACCTTTAACCCATGGGGCCTAAAACCAAAGGGGCATATGCTAGGCATATAGGTTACCCTTAAATAAAATTTGGTAAACCTAGGTACAATCATTATTGAGTTATTGTCCGGAAAATGTTTCAATATAAATTAAGTCCCAGTGACTTTGACTTTTGATCCTGGGGTCTCCAAATCAAAAGGGAACATCCTCTACCAAAGAGCTATCAACACATTACATCTTGACAAATAGGCTGATCCACATAAAAATTTGGTTAACCTAGGTACAATCATTGTTTAGTTATTGTCCGGACAAGGTTTTTCCATATGATGCCTCTGTGACCTTGACCTTTGACCTATTTTTGACCCAAAACCAATAGGAAACATCCTTGACACATGGGCTACCCTCACATAAAATTTGGTGAACTAATTTCATGTTACTTATTAAATATAGCATTATTTCCATTGTTTGCCATTCTGACTTTATTAACATATTGATTGAACATTTGAAGTCACTGCTTGGTAATTTGATATATTCTGGATGATGGTTTAAACTTGACCCAGGGGCCCCAAAACCAATAGGGAACATCCTTGACACATGGGCTACTCTCACATAAAATTTGGTGAACCTAGGTACAGTCATTGTTGAGTTATTACCCAGACAATGTTTTTCAATATGATGTCCCTGTGACCTTGACCTTTGACCCTGGGGTCCCAAAACCAATAGGGCATATCCTTGATACATGGGCTACTCTCACATAAAATTTGGTGAACCTAGGTACAATCGTTGTGGAGTTATTGTCCGGAAAAGGTTTTTCAATATGATGCCTCTGTGACCTTGACCTTTGACCCAGGGTATCCAAAACCATTAGAGCATGTCCTTGACACATGGGCTACTCTCACCTAAAATTTAATCAACCTTGGTACATTGGTGGTTCAGTTATTGTCTAGACAAGTTTTTCATTGTTTGCCATTTTGACTTTATTAACATATTGAATGAACATTTGAAGTCACAGCTTGGTAATTTGATATCTTCTGGTTGAAGGTTTAAACTAGACCCAGGGGCCCCAAAAACAATAGAGAACATCCTTGACACATGGGCTACTCTCACATTAAATTTGGTGAACCTAGGTACAGTCATTGTTGAGTTATTACCTGGACAATGTTTTTCAATATGATGCCACTGTGACCTTGACCTTTGACCCAGGGGCCCCAAAACCAATAGGGCATAACCTTGACACATGGGCTACTCTCATATAAATTTTGGTGAACCTAGGTACATTGGTGGTACAGTTATTGTTTGGACTAGATTTTTCCATATGATGCCTCTGTGACCTTGACCTTTAGGCCTGGGGCCAAAAAACCTGTAGGGAACATCCTTGACACAAGGGCTACCTTCACATAAAATTTTGTGAACCTAGGTACAGTCGTTGATGAGTTATTGTCCGAACAAAGTTTTTCAATACGATGCCTCTGTGACCTTGACCTTTGACCCAGGAGCCCCAAAACCAATAGGGCATATCCTTGATACAAGGGCTACCCTCACATAAAATTTGGTGAGCCTAGGTACCTTGGTGGTTCAGTAATTGTCCGGACAAGTTTTTCATTGCTTGCCATTTTGACTTTATTAACATATTGAATGAACATTTGAAGTCACTGCTTGGTAATTTGATATCTTCTGGTTGAAGGTTTAAACTTGACCCTGTTAGCCCAAAACTGATAAGGCACATCCTTGACACATGGGCTACTCTCACATGAAATTTGGTGAACCTAGGTACAGTCATTGTTGAGTTATTACCCGGACAATGTTTTTCAATAAGATGCCCCTGTGACCTTGACCTTTGACCCAGGGGTCCCAAAATCAATAGGGCATATCCTTGACACATGGGCTACTCTCACATAAAATTTGGTGAACCTAGGTACATTGGTGGTTCAGTTATTGTCCATACAAATTTTTTCAAAATGATGCCACTGTGACCTTGACCTTTGACCCTGGGGCCCAAAAACCTATAGGGCACATCCTTGACGCATGGGCTACCTTCACATAAAATTTGGTGAACCTAGGTACAGTTGTTGTTGAGTTATCGTCCAGACAAGGTTTTTCAATATGATGCCCCTGTGACCTTGACCTTTGACCCAGGGGCCCCAAAACAAATTGGGAACATCCTTGACACAAGGGCTACTCTCACATAAAATTTGGTGAACCTAGGTAGATTGGTTGTTCAGTTATTGTCAGGACAAGTTTTTTTCCCATATGATGCCACTGTGACCTTGACCTTTGACCCAGGGGCCCCAAAACCAATAGGGAACATCTTTGACACATGGGCTACTCTTACATAAAATTTGGTGAACCTAGGTACATTGGTGGTTCAGTTATTGTCCGGACAAGTTTTACCTATTTTAAGTCCCAGTGACCTTGACCTTTGACCCTGGGGTCTCAAAATCAATAAGGAACCTCCTCCACCCAAGGGCTATCTACACCTAAAATTTGAGGAACCTAGGTGCATCCTTTCTTGAGTTATCATCCGGACAAGCAATTGTCCACGGACAGACGGACAGACGGACGGACGGACAGACGGACAGACGGACAACAGCATAACATAATACGACCGTTTTTTCAAAACGGGCGTATAAAAACAACGAGTTGAAATATCGATCAGCAAAATGGCGATGTACAGCGTGGGTTGAGTGACGTCATATAGACCTTGAGCCAGTATATGACATTGCTCCCCCCCCAGGGGGAATTTTCAAGGGTATGATTTTCTTAACCCATATGGTGGTAGGCATTCACTGATGAAAGTTTGCAAAGTTGTGTTGGGGCTTTACAGAGTTATGGGACTTTGAAATATCACCCATTCTCATTTTCTGGTCAAATCCATAACAGACCTTGAGCCAGTATATACCCATACGGGGAATTTTCAAGGGTATGATTTTCTTAACCCATATAGTGGTAGGCATTCACTGATTAAAGTTTTCAAAGATCTGTTGGGGCTTTACAGAGGTATGGGACTTTGAAATATCGCCCATTCTCATTTTTCAGTCAAATTCATCATATCTTTGAGCCAATATATGACATTGCTCCCCACATGGGGAATTTTCAAGGATATGATTTTCTTAACCAATGTAGTGGTAGGCATTCACTGATAAAAGTTAACAAAGTTCTGTTGGGGCAATACAGAGTTATGGGACTTTGAATTATCGCTCATTCTCATTTTCCAGTCAAATCCATAATAGACCATGAGCCAGTATATGACATTGCTCCCCACATGGGGAATTTTAAAGGTTATGATTTTCTTAACCCATATAATGTTAGGCATTCACTGATTTAAGTTTACAAAGTTGGGTTGGGGCTTTACAGAGTTATGGGACTTTGAAATATCGCCCATTCTCATTTTCTGGTCAAATCTTTAATAGACCTTGAGCCAGTATATAGCATTGCTCCCCACATGGGGAATTTTCAAATGTATGATTTGCTTAACCCATTTAGTGGTAGGCATTCATTGATAAAAGTTTATAAAGTTCTGTTTAGGCCTTACAGAGTTATGTGACTTTGAAATATCGCCCATTCTCATTTTTGGTTTAAACCATAAGTGCTTTTAAAGCAAGTTTAAGACGTTGCTCCTTCCTGGGAGTAATTATCTATGGTATTTTTTTAAACCCACATGAAAGTAACAGTTCACTGATAAAAAGTTTGCAAAGTTCTGTTGGGGCTTTACAGAGTTATGGGACTTTGAAATATCGCTCATTCTCATTTTCCGGTAAAAACCATAAGTGCTTCTAAAGCCAGTATATGACATCGCTCCTCCTGGAAGTAATTATCTATGGTATGATTATTAAACCCACATGGTAGTTGCATTTCACTTATAAAAGTTTGCAAAGTTTTGTAGGGGCTTTACAGAGTTCTGGGACTTTGAACTTCATGACCCCCTATGGCCATTTTCTATGCCAAAATGTTCTTATTACTGTCCTCCGGTATTCTATTTCGACGCATCTTAATTATGAAGCCATTTTGTTTTTGATAACGATTTGGATTTTGGGTTACCCTGTAACGTCATTCCTGTGCATTTCCGATAGTAAGCAGTGTGGTGTTTTCTTAACACCAATATGTGAGGAGGCAGGGATTTTGAGGGACTCTTTTCATACCTCTTTTCAACACAAAAAAATGGTGCTTTTTCCTATTACGTTCTTAGTTTAGTTTTGAACATGCCATTTTTTCTAAAACAATAAATATAACAGACAGATTGGCGTCCCTTATTTCTTGCTATTTCAAGAGAGTCACTTGACAGGTAGAGTACTTTCGTTTTGGCAAGACTAAAAATAGAAACAAATCAAATGCATCGTTTCTCTGTTCTCTTATGTCAGCCATATAGGAAATCTCCACTTTACATATTTTTATTTCTTGATTTTAATGATAACTTTCAGTTATTAATAAAAGTTTTACAAGATGGACAAATGAATAAAGTATTTACAGGAAGGGTCATTCGTTAGTCAGACTAAATAAATTTTACACATATTTGAATAAAAGCACCTATTTTCTATGGTAACGTATGTTTCTATACGGACCACACTAATAAAACTTTATTTTTTTCGTCTGTATTTGTATGTTTGTCTATGATTTAAGCACTTTAGGAAGGCAAAGGGTTGATACTGGAAATACATATACCACAAAATGATAAATTCAGAACGCCCCTTCGCTCAAATATGACTTAAATTTTAGATCAACTTAAGGAAATTACAGAAATACATTTATAAACCTTAAAACAATGACTTTCAAATATGGAAAAATCGAAAGAAACTTAAGTACCATAGCCGTGAACAGTCAAAATCAGTGAATACATTTTAAAAGTTTATATACTTAACTCACCGAAAAGTTCATAATTATGAATGCCTAAAGAAAGAAATAGGTAGTAACGTATGTTACAACAACACTGTTTAAACTATCACATCCCAATTTTATCTGTCACACCCAGTACAACAGTTTAAATAATTTAATGGTAGCACAAACTATTTTCTATGTACTATGTCATATCTAAATACTGTTAATTACATCAATAAGGATTGCCTTCAAAATTAAGGGAAACATGTTAAAATTAAGAGTTTAAAAGGTTACGAATTAGTCTCAGAAAAGCATAACAGATCAATTGTGTTCAAAGTTCATGTAGTAATTCACTTTGAAGTAAAAATCAAAACGTTCTCCTAGATATTCCATTAGGTACTGGCACACTTATTTCATATAAAAAGTCATTTGTCACCCAAAATTACATCCCCAAGGGTTTGCCATTGGATAAGAGATCGGCGTTGTTGCATGAACGATGTGTTTGCTTCCTTATCATTATCAATTTGTTGTACCATGCTTATGTACCATGTTCCCTTAAATATTTCTGCAACAAAATCTTCCGCGATGTATTATAGTTCATCTACGACAAAAAATAAATTCCGACATAAATTGTGCTGTTTTTGTTGTAAGGAATTACAACAACCTGTGGTTACGTGTGTTTATAAAAGTCCAACTACATTATTTCGCTGCTGTTAAATTCAACAGACATTTTGTGTTCCTTTACACTCAAAGACATGGTATAAAAGAAACATTCAGAACTTAAACGTTTCAAGTTTCCAAAAAGCGAAACATAGTGAAACAAGCAAACAAACAAGCATCAACTATGATACATTTCATATGAAACATACCTTACCAAACGTAACGTATGTTTCAATTCATAAAACCATGTTTTATTGAATAAGAAGCGAACAAAGGACGCTTTGGTTACATTTGAGATTTGGTTACATCTAGTAAGAATTGAAGTAACAAATGAATTGCAAAAATATCGATTTGAGTATTGCTATGAAGGATTCTATGCTTATATTGCATGCAATGGTTAAAAAATCTTCATAGTTTAATTTATCAAAGCCATTGAGATGCACACAGTTTCATGTTTTTTTAGTCTGGTTGAAGATGTCATATATTTTTCAATGAGATAATAACGACTTTATTCATTGTGGATAACATTTTTGGTGTAAACCAATTTTCAATATGTCATCGTTTAACCCTTCTCCGCATTGTAAGATCGATATATCATTTTAACGGTAACGTATGTTACATCACGTATGTTACATTTGATACTTTAGACAGCATTATCTCTAGACGATCCTGAGGAATGGCAAAAGTAGTAATCATAAAATGAAGAGTTCATAGAGAGACTAATTAGTAAACGTGAATTCAACTAAGATATTTAACATTAGTTGAAAAACCATGGTCACGTATGTTTCATGTTTAAATGTCTACCCGAAAATTTTGCTAAAATGTGAAATTTAATAAAATGTCATTGAATACTTAATGACAATCGTTTTTATTTCATATATATTCATATCTGATCTTATGTTTTAAAATATTTTACAAGTATGATATCTTTTCCAATTTGAAAAAAAATGGATTTTTTATGGTTATGTATGTTTCAACACTCTTGGCGACAAAGTTTAAGAGCTGTGTGTAAGTTAATATTTCTGAGGAACAAGATAAAAATCGTATTCTTACATACAACAACATTGTATATCTTAAAAAGCAAGTGTATTATGACTACTTTATGTGGCTATGTTTCATAGTCTGCGCGCAAAGGCACAGTAACGTATGTTACATTTTAAGGTACTTATGAGCTCAGTATCAACAGCAATTTCCTTTATAAAACACAAAAGACACATTTTCTTTCTAATTGACAAACAATATCAAGAGAACTTGGTGTTGCAAACATGATTTAATGGTTTTTGCAAAAATAAATCGATAAAAATGGAACAAAAATTGCTATCTACCTATACAATTAAAAGTTGATTTTCTCAGCAATGCCCCACTGGAAACTTGCAAACTTTGTACTGTTGTACTCAGGACAGATAGGGGAATAAAAAAATATGGGTCTTGAAAATTCCCCCTGGGGGGGGAGCAAAAGTGTATCTGGCTCACGGCCTAATAGAAAAAATTTCGATATCGTTGCGCGTATATACATCAATGGGCACATTCGACAAGGCTATCGCTAGCTAGCGCTTTTTTAAAGCGATTTGTTGTAGCATATTAGCGCTCTTTTTGTGAAAAGTGCCCAGTATAAAAGGAAAACTTTGGGGACAGCGTGTTTTGAATCATTTTATGTTCCATATGATGTACTTTTGTCTGTTATTTCGTAGAAGAAAGACACTTTGTACATAATATGAAAAAAAAACTGAGTGGTTGTGGTAAAATAGAGGTCGGAAGAACTACTTTGTCTTAGACTTGGGTTGGCTAAACCCGAAACGACTGTCGAGACGACCGTAATAAGTTTACCGCCGCTTCGCAGCGCTTAACTTAAAAATCGTAAAAAAATCTTAAAATTATTCTAACAATTTTTCTTACGACTGGCTTAGGATAAGTTCTAAGACCGTATTATCAACAATTCGTATATTTAGGTACGGACGTTACGACTTTTATTCTCTTGCGCATGCGCAATCGAATGTTTACGAGTTCTTCAATTTGGAAACAAGTAAACGCACATATATTCGACAGTTTTGACAGACGACAATGGATTCTGACAAAATAGCCGCTCGTCAAACTGGTCGCCGGAGGAGAAAGGTTTACTCTGTGAGCTATGCTCACAGAGTGACCTTTCTTCTTAGCTGTCGTCAAAGATGACACATAGAAGGAAAAAAGATGCCTGGATTTCTATCACGGAGCAGAAAGTCTAATTAGTTTGTCACGATAGTACCTGGATCAACTTCAAGTTTTTTAATCGTCCATGTTATTCTAAAAGTACAGTTGATTCAACTCAAACCCTTTTATTCATCCAATTTTGTGAGTGGATTTCGTCGAGAATTGTTGAAAACGCAATGTTACAGACATTTGTAAGAACGAAGATGATCTTCAAATCATGGATTCATAGTCAATTCAAGTCCAAACTGAACTAATACCCCCGTTACACCAAACTCGTTCTCACTACGTTCTGAAAAATTGGACCGAACGAGCTCCAACTGTGTGCAAACGGACTGGACGTAGTTGCAACTTTCTACGGTCTGTGTTCGAACGTTATCGACGAGCTCGTTCGGGATTGAACGGGAATGGAGTTTCAGAACTTTAGGGCCCCGTTTCACCAAACTAGTTCTCAGAACGTTCGACCCCGTCCTAAAAATATTGTGAAACTGGTTGTGAACGAGTTAGAACGTGCCGTTTAAATCGAAAAATATCAGCTATACGATCATAGTTCGTTCAGAACCAGTTCTCGTTGCGTGCAAATCGTTTTTATCCCGTTCGTAGTCAGTTTTAACCCATTCATAACTAGTTCTTCTAAACTTCTTTACAATTGACCATCCCGTTTAAGACAGTTCAACTCGTTTTAAGTACGTACTTATCTCAATCTTAGTGCGTTTTGAACGAAATAACGTCACGTTCTGACCCGATTGCTATAAATTACATGGTAGAGGAGAACTACAGCGAACTTTAAGAACTGTGTGTAAACGTGTTGCAAACTGGTTCAGAACTTCGTATTTTGTTTTTGTGCATTTAGACGGGATAACAACGCACTATGGACGTAATTAAGTCGAGTTAAGTCTGTGTGCAAACGGAATGAACGAGTTACAAACGGAACAGGTCGGGGTGTAAACGTACTGCAAATTGTGGCCCGATCAAACTACGACAAGGCACGTCCCTAGTACGATGCTAGTACGGCAATTCCGTTCGCAGTACGTCCTTTCCGTTGTCAGTATGTTGTCACTCAGTCTAATTGCAGAACGTGGTGGCCGCAAAAATATTTTGAGTCGACTCAAAGTTCTGAAACCCCATTCCCGTTCAACCCCGTCCGAGCTCGTCCATAACGTTCGAACACAGACCGTAGAAAGTTGGAACTACGTTCAGTCCGTTTTCACACAGTTAGAGCTCGTTCGGTCCAATTTTTTCAGAACGTAGTGAGAATGAGTTTGGTGTAACGGGGGTATTAAGTCGACTCAAAAAAAAATTGCGGCCACCCCGTTCTGCAATTAGACTGAGTGACAACGTACTGACAACGGAAAGGACGTAATGCGAACGGAATTGCCGTACTAGGATCGTACTCGGGACGTGCCTTGTCGAAGTTCGACCAGGCCACAATTTGCAGTACGTTTACACACTGACCTGCTCCGTTTGTAACTCGTTCATTCCGTTTGCACACAGACTTAACTCGACTTAATTACATCCATAGTGCGTTGTTACCCCGTCTAAATGCATAAAAACAAAATACGAAGTACTGAACCAGTTTGCAATACGTTTACACACAGTTCTTAAAGTTCGCAGTAGGTTCTCAGTACGTTCTACTTGTTTTTAGTAAGTCTATTGCGTTCGTATGCAGTTCGTACCACGTCCATAACGTCAACAGTACGATCTAACAAAGTTTGGTATAAATACAGACCATTTCTCAACAAGTTATCATCTGGGCCCAAGCTCTTAGCAACAATGGAAGTCGTTAATGCTTTGAATGTTGACTTTGTACTCTTTTATAGAAGCGGAGCAATAATACAATTACATGGTAGAGGAGAATCGCCCTCATTTTTTAATTGACTGGCTCAGGAGGCTTAGTATCTTGTGGCTTATCTTGAGGCTGGTCTTCCAGAGCTTCACATGTGCAGGCGATTTTGGATAGTTTGGAAACGATTGTTTTAACACGCACGTGTTTGTCTGGTTCGGCTCATTTTGGAGGCATGATGGTCACAGTGATGCTTGACGAATTGTGTCCTCAAAGCTTGAAGCGCGGAACGAGAATGAGAACGGTAAGAAACGTCCTGAATATTTATAGCAATCGGGTCAGAACGTGACGTTATTTCGTTCAAAACGCACTAAGAGTGAGATAAGAACGTACTTAGAACAAGTTGACCTGTCTTAAACGGGATGGCCAAGTGTAAAGGAGCTTAGAAGAAATAGTTATAAACGGGTTAAAACTGACTAAGAACGGGTTTGGACTAGTTTGAGGCGGTGTCTCGTGACGAGAACGAGCAATTTTACCCGATTTGAACTCGATACAAACGGACTACAGACGAGATAAAAACGAAATCCACGCAACGGGAACTGGGTCTGAACGAACTACAATCGCATAGCTAATATGTTTCGACTCAAACGGCACGTTCTAACTCGTTCACAACCAGTTTCGCGATATTTAGGACGTTTTTTCGAACGTTCTGAGAACTAGTTTGGTGTAACGGGCAAATAAAAAGTAATTTCCCAATATCGAAGAGTATTTGTGTTTACATTTATTTGTGTTTTTAAAGGTTTATCTCCAAAAGTGTGTTATCATTGAAATATATTGGGGTTACGTTATTTACTTATTGACATGTTTACCCGGTAAACAGATAATCCGTCCCCAAGACTATTCTTCCTCTAGACGATCCGTCCCCAGTCACGATCCGTCCCCAAAATATCAGAGTTTAGACGCATTCGGAACACCCTCGACCTTTCATGAATGAATAATTATTATTCGTAGCGAATGGCCGAGGATGTTCCGAATGAGTTTAGACGATTCGTTATCTTTTGATTAGATTTTGCCAATTGATGTTTTATTTCAATACAATCCTGCATGTTTAAAGTAAGTATTGATCGAAGAGGACGTAACATAGATCTATATCAAAACTGCTTAAATGTGATAGAAATATGATAATAAAACAAGCAGTTTTGAAATTAATTTTATTTTATTCATTTTCACCAATCTCATTAAATTGAACACGTCTTAAATTTGTAACAATGTAACATTTTCATATAATTAGGTAGCTAAAATAAAACATCAAACGTAATAAAAAGGAAATTCGGCGCGATATGACCTTTTGTGTTGGTGCGCCGTAAAACCCAAACAAACAAACAAACGGATTTTTTTCTGAAAAAAAAATGGGACGAGCGAGCGAAGAATTCTTTTTAAAAGTCTTCATTCACTTGCTTTATATAGCGGTTTGACCAAATTTTTATGAGCAAGCGAGGAAATAAAAATGGTTTTTTTTTAAAAAACCGTCAAAATTAAGGTGCGAGCGAATCCATAGAACATATGAATTTGTTGTGGCCTAATTGAACAGAACAGAACATGCACTTAATTACACAAGAATACTCGAATCAACCATTATTTGTTAATATAAATCAAAGGTCTATTGTTTACATTTTTATTTTTTTTCAATTTGAAACAATGATTTTTTTGTATTAATCACGTTGATTAAAATACATCTTTATTCAACAATGCATAGACAGTACTCGATCTTCATTCCAGTAGCCCATGTTCATGAAATTAAATTTGCTGTTCCTTGTGTCGTAATTTTGTATAAAATTAAAATAAAGAAATGTAAAATAATGTATAATTAAAAGAATAAACACAGAATACACATTATATTGTATCAGTTCGTATTAATAAAACTCATTGTTCTATACACATAAGGGACAAATCATCCTAACATTCTTTAGACGATCCGTCCCCCAAATTGGGGACGGATCGTCTAAAGAATCTTAGGATGATTTGGGGACGGATCGTCCAAGGACGAATCGTCCAAGGACGAATGTGACTGGGGACAGATCGTCTGACATTTGGTTTACCCAAGCATATAATCACTATCAGCAATGATCAGTGAATGTTCGGCTCCGCCCATACAAAAGCTCTGCCAATAAGATTTTGGACCAAAAATAAATATTCAAGCTTATTTTACTGCATCATTTCATAAATGGTTTTGCTCATAGCTCCTTCATGTATATGTATATACATGGGTCTAGCGGGGGCAGGGGGTCCAGTCTCCCCCCTAGAACTTCTCAAATGTACCTGTCCATTAGCGTATTTCTTGACTGTAAGTTATTTTAAGTAACATGAAGCAATTCTTTAATGGGTGGATACATAGATTTAATGGTTACATTGTTTTTTTATTATTAATGTTGCATTATTCTGCAAAATGTGTGTAATGTGGTTGTGTTTCAAAAGTTTGGACACCCGCAAGTAAAAGTTCGGACCCTAGAAAAACATCTTGGATCTGCCCCTGATACGGGTATCATTTGTCAAACTTACATTTTATTGACCATGTTTGTAGATTTACTAAATGTAATGGGATGATTGCTTAAAGAGCATTTGTTTTATTTTATGAAAGAAATAATTTAATGTGTCTTTTCTTTGTTAAAAATGACATGGAAATAAAATTATGAGCAAACTCATAAAGTGTGGAAAAAGGTTTACTATACTCCAATAATGGTGAACTGTCGCCCACTTAAAATATCAACACCAATTTCAATGATCTACAATAACATGGTAGTAGTAGAAATGGACCCATCATGGTTTAATTAAGAAAAGTTTTACTCCCATATTTTTTTCTTTAAACCTGCTAATTAATTAAACAAAAATGTCTCATTGTCAATAAAATAAATTACCAATATAAGCGATACTCAATTATTATATTTCATAATCCATTGTCTCCCTGTTGTCTCCCACTTTTACTGAAACAATCAATTATAATCGATCATCATTTAATACTCATTCATGACAAGTGTTATAAATTGAAATAGTTGTAAACTATACTTTTTCACCTTTTTGCATACCGTGTCATAATATTATGTAACAGGAGAAATTCATTTATTTTAGGTCTTAAAAACAATACCCAAGTATTCAACTGTTGGATTGGCTGGGGGCACAGACACATTTTTTGGTTTGTTTGTTTGTTTGTGTTTTACGGCGCACCAACACAAAAAGGTCAAATCGCGCCGAAAGCAATCAATGATACTATTTATTCAAACGATATTAATGATGTGAAGCTCTATATCTTATTATATACATTTATTTCCTTCAAAAAGTTAAGTATCGCATATGATGGTACAGACCACATTTTTTGGTAAGTCAAAACAACAGTTATCTGGTTATAATATAACACCAAGGATCAGAGTGTCCAATAGATATTAATGGTACACTTGTTTGCAAATTTCCTAATAAACAAATCTACAGTACAGTTTTTTTAATTTCTACTGATGCAGGAAGCTCACTGTGTTTTTTGTTGTTGACCTTATAATATAAAACTTAAAATATAAGTATTTAAACTGAAATAGTAGTTTTCAATCATTAAAAGGGCAATTAAAACATTTGTAAGGAAAATTCCGAAGTAGATAATTACGCAGATATGTTATACTAAAGATTGATTTCGCCGCCCATGGTTTATTAAATGAATCTAAATATGATTATTAACAAGAATAGCCTTGTCATATTAAACTGTCCTCGTTTAGTTACTAGATAAACTCAGGTTAACAGTAATTCAAATACTCACACACATATTCTTTCCATTAATTCAGGGTGTCATGAGCAAAAATGTTACAATGCAAGCAGCAACAAATGTTTATAGGATTCTCTTCAAAGTTAAATACTGTTGTTAATAAAAGTACGTGAATTTTAATATAGAAAAATTAAAATCAAATATGTTTCCACAATTACACCAGTTTACAGCTTTAATGCACATAGCTTGTAAACAAGTGTTTTGTCCACATCACATTTGTTAGAATTTTACTTCGTTTAATTATTTCAATGAGATTTATACCCCTATCACAATTAAACCCCGATGTGTTTCCGATAAGTTTCCGACGTGTTTGAAGACAATATCGGCCGGGCACCGACCGGACATCTGCCGGGCTCCGGAGAAAATTTGACATTTTTAGACGTCGGCCGGGCGCCGGGTTCATTTTAACTCGCGGTTAAAATCACTCCCGACGTCGGGCATCTGAAAGTCATCTGAAACGAATCGGCTGACGTTCGGCCGATATCCGACCGGGCATCGGACACATCGTCCGGGTGCGGTTGAAATAAAGGCCGCTCTGTGTATCCATATATTTACCGGACGCCGGCAGACGTAATTTGTAAAAGTCTGTAAAGGGAAAAGGCAGAGCGACGCCCAACAAGAGCAAGATATGACTGCTCAAGAAGAAGAGAGCGTTGTTCCTGTCGTCAATGTGGAAGAAGTTAGTTAAAATCAAAATTATCTGACCACCAAGAATAGGACATAGCCTATTTCTTCGAGAATCATCCAATGTTCGACGACATGACTTCAGCATAAGTCGAAGAAAAACGCTTTCTCTCTTGAATTATCACAAACGGTGTCCAGACCGGGTGAGATTTCCCGTGTTGAGTCAAATTAGGCCACAAGCGCCCTTCCTTTAAGCTTCAGCTTTGCAACCATACTCCGACCAAAGACATTGGTTTCCCAGGGTCTGACGGTGAGGTCATTGAAGCAACTTTCGCTGATCGACAGCTGGCATCGTTTAGGGTCAGAATTACAACGGTATTTGATCCTCTTTAAACCTCTGACTTTTTTTCTTGATTAATGAAAACATGCTTGGCAAATGCTTTCGTTGTAGTGCGTCTTGCGACGGTCCAAGAATTTCACCACTAGCGCCGCAATACAGATGCCCGTCAGTCACTACAAATCATTACCTCGCGCTTCTGAAACCAACAAAATAGAACCGATGTCCTATTCCATTGCATGTATTCCATGCAACGTTATCCAGGCGTAGTTTAAGCCTGCTTAAAGCACTCTAATTTCTTCAAAGTAAACATTCCGGCCCGCCGAGTTACTCGGTCAAGAGCACCAGGGCACGACGGGCAGCGAGCGCCGCTGTAGACGTACCGCCCGCCTGCGTCCGAGATCCAACTACGAGCTTTTTAACAGCAGCAACTTCAATATACACTAAGAGAGCTGGAATTACTGCGGCTGCTGGCACCAGACTTGCCCACCAATAGATCCTGGTTAAAGGATTTAGAGTGTACTCATTCCAATTACGAGGCCTCGAAAGAGTCCCGTATAGTTTTTTACCTCGCCGTGTCGGCATTGGGTAATTTGCACGCCTGTTGCCGTCCCTGGTGCGATGCTGTTTTATCGTAGAAAGTATACAAGTATTAGCCTACTTCCACAAGCGACAAGGATGAATCTATAGCGTGCCAAAGCTACTTTTGCCCCCAAAAGCGCGATTCTGAGGTTGATCACGGGCATACCTGATTCTTAGAAACTGAATGCAGAATATCATGGACAAATCTCAATATATACAATAATTATCCAACTCACTCATAGATACACGTCGGGCGGACGTCGGCCGCTGTTCGTAATGTAGTCTACCGGCGCTACCTCGATGCCCGTCCGGACACCGTGCGACTTGGAAGAATCGGGCGATACCCGGGCGGGTATCGCACAGGCGTCGTAAGAACGTCGTGCGGATATCGGACGGGCATCTGTTAGAAAATCGGGGTCATGAAATCGGACGATTGTCGAGCGGGCATCTTCCTGATCCCGTACGGGCATCTGACAGGCACCTTTTTAGTATGAAAGATTTAATTTAATTTTGCCGGCCGATCTGATTCCGATCTCACCATGCCGGCCGATTCCTAAAAATCGGGAACGCCGGCCGAGCGCCGGGTTAAATGTGACCTAGGCATGACCAACTGTTTAATTTTAGTTTTGTAATATCGTTTTTTATTCACAGATACCTCATCTCAAAATGCTTCTACCCCCATCACAGGTCAAAATGTCAGGCCTACTTCATCACCGGAAGCGGCACAAGTGAATGATTATTTGATTGTTGATGAAAATGCACTTAAGAGGAAATTTACAGAAGGTATTTACATCATTTTATGCCCATTAGTAGTATAACACAATAGTTTTGTTTCATTTGAAAAATTTGTATTGTTGTACAATAAACTTCATGCCAGTACTCTTGGCATTATTCTCATGATCTTCCATAAACTTAGTCATGATCATTTTCATAATCTTGGTCAGTGACATTGCAATATTGTCTTGTAATTGCTAATCACTTTACTTTCTTGACATCATGTACATGGTATACAAATTGATCTTGGACATATTATAATACAAATGTATTACATCACCACCCCCTTATTACATGTATTTTTCAGGTGAAGATGACAATGCCAAGTGTACTGTTAACAAGATGCAAGTCTGAAGGTGAATACAAAATCTACTATATTGAGTTTTTTTTTACAAATTAATCTACCTAAAGTTCCATAGGTAAAAAGTTTTTTATATATTCTGAGATTTTTTAACAAGTATATTATACATTGTACACGTAGTTGGTTATAGCCTTACTGGCAAAATTGACAGAAGTGCTATTTTCCTTAAAGAATCAAGTTCTAAGGAAAGAAGTCCGCCTTGTGGAAAAGTTGACAAGCACAAAATATTATCAAGGGTCCATGGAATCTCAGGTGAGATAGCTGCTATAAAATGACCATAATGTGTGTCGTCATGGAATTGACCAAAATAAATGTACAACTGATAGCTTAGTATGTTAATTAGTTATGCATATAATTAAGTTAGCGATGTTCTCATTTGTTTTATGACAAATAACACCTGCAAATGCTTTGCTTCATTTATTTCAGAAATGTCAATAATAGAAGAAAACACTTAAGCTCTTCAGAACTTAACATTAAGTATACAGTCACTGACTGCATCAGTGGATAGATTATGTGAAGTAAGCCAGCAACGCTCACAGACAACTTTCTGTTTATTTTTATTCGTTTCAGAGTAACTAATCTGAGAACAGTTGCATTATTCTATTCAGTTGTGCATTAGCCTCACATTTCTCTAAATTATTGTTTGTTTGGGTTTCACGGCGCACCAACACAAAAAGGTCATATCGCACCGAAAGCAATCAATGATACTATTAATTCAAACGATATAATGCTCTATATCTTATTATATACATTTATTTCTTTCAAAAAGTTAAGTATCGCATATGATGGCACAGACTCAAAAAGTTCTTTTAATAAGTGAGTTAACATCAAAATGTTTGTCACGGATGTATTTAAGCTCCTGACAGTCAAGAAGAACGTGTTTGACATTGAAATGCTCGTCACATGGTATACATTTAGGTGCTTCCTCTCTTTTGAGAAGATATGGATGTGTTATTATGGTATGGTCAATTTTACATCGCATAATCACTATTTGATCTCGGCGATTAGAAAATATTATTGACGAAGATGAACCAATGGTTGGCTTTATGTCATGTAACTTATTAAATACAGCATTATTCCACTTTGTTTGCCATTTTGACTTAATTAACGAATTTATAGAACATGTGAAGTCGCTGCTTGGTAATTTGATATCTACTGGTTGAAGGTTTAAAAATGTCTACTTTTTCATTTCCATGTATACCAATATGACTTGGTATCCAGCAGGTGTACTATTTTAGATTTCAGTATTTCATGAAATCTTAATTCAATATTTTTAATAAGTATATTGTTTGAACTACGATTTTTATGGCCAATAATACAGATAGAGAATCTGAGAAAATGGTAAAATTGTTATTAATACTATTAATTTTGATATATATGTTTAAGCAATCTATTGCTTTGACTTCGGCTGTAAATATGGATGCCTTGTCGGGCAGTCGCATTCTTGCAACTAAAGAATTTCCATATGCAGCGCAACCAACTTTGTTACCATCTTTTGAACCGTCAGTAAATAAATGTGTATAATCATTATATTTTTCTAAAATGCTTACGAATTCTGATTTGAAGCTTCTGGGCTGGTAAAAGATTTACGAAAGTTTGACAAGTCAATATTAACGTCTGGTATGTAGTAGGTCCAAGGAGGGACATTTTCATCAAAGTTCTGTAAAACGGTAGAAGTGTTGATATTAAGCATTTCTAAATCGCTTTTAACGCGCAGACCAAATGGTTTAATTTCGTTCTGTTTGTCAAATTTATCAATGTAATTTGGTTTGAAAACAACTTTTTGCGCCGGGTTACTTTTGTTAGAAGATATTCGAGTTGCGTATTGTAATGAAAGCTTTTGTCTTCGTAATTTTAATGATGGCTCGTTAGCTTCAACATAAAGACTTTCAACAGGTGAAGTTTTAAAGGCTTTAAGGGCAATACGTAAGCCCTGGTTATGTATTGTATCAAGCATTTGCAAGTACGATTTACGTGCTGATCCGTACACAATTGACCCATAATCTAGTTTTGAACGAACAAGACGAATAAGTTAAGTAATGTTTGGGAATCAGATCCCCAATCAGTATCTGAAAGTACTTTAAGTAGATTTAAAGCTTTAATACATTTTGTTTTAAGCAACTTTAAGTGTGATATAAAAATAGTTTTTTATCAAATGTAACACCTAAAAATTTAGCTTCATTTACAACAGGGATTTTTGAGCCAGAAATGTAAAGTTCAGGATCATTATGATGCTTTCTTAATCTACAATAATGTACACATCGTGTTTTTGACTTGGAAAATTTAAAACCATTTTCTGTTGCCCACTTTTGCATCACCTGATAATTCTCCAAATATTTGACAATATTACCTGAAGATACTCAGGGGAAAGTACTTTTACCACCAGGAGACATCATAACAGTCAAAGATTTAATCAAGAAAAGAAATGATTTTGGAACCGACGTAGAATGTGCTGGATACTTATCTGATAAAGTAGGTTACAAAGATAGCAATATAGAAAGTCTTCGAAGAACAATTGGTTACACCTTACAGAAAGTAAAAAAAATGCAAAAGAACAAAAGTAAAGAAATAGATCAATTTTTGTTGAGTGATTTTAAGGCACCAAGAAATCAATTATTCAAAGTAGATGATCCCGAAGTAAACAAAGTTGACAGAAAATTAACTGATCAAATGTAATTTTAGAAAACATAGCTTTAAAGAGAAACATTGAAGAGGTAATTTACGAGAAGTGTGAGCTAGAGAAAGATGTTATCAGAATGGAGACCAATTTAAATCAGGCTATCATGTTTTAAAATTAGCAAGCTGTGAATATTCAAAATTATTAGAAGGAAACAAAGAAGCTGACTTATGTTTAGAAATAAAAAAGAGTGAAGAGAATTATGAAAAGAAATCAGAGGAAGTGGATAGATTATCAATGAAACTACAAGAAGCCCAGAAAAAACTTAAATTTAACACCAGAAATGTTAACAAAAGACTAAAGAGAAAAGATGAAAGTATTGCTTACCTGAAAGGTCAAGTCAACAAGATCGAAAAGAAAATGAAATTTTAAAAGATAAGTTGGAAGTTTCTGAGAGCAAAACAGATGATAACCGCAAGGAAAAGTTAAGACTCCAAAAACACATTTCAAAATTTAATTACAGGTAAAAGAATTGAAGGAAAAGAATAAAACTCAGCAAGAGTTACATGAACATATAACGCATGAAATTAAACAAAACCTTTCAGCTAAAGAAAAAGAAATAAATCATTTGAGACATGTTATGCAGTTAATGGAATCGGAGCATATTGATACATTTTATAATGGTACTTATGTAAATGAAATAAGCGAATGCTGTATGACATTGCTTGCAGAATGGAATGTTAGTATGGGTAAACTACCAGATGTTATAAGAAGTGTTTTGGAATCTTTCACTGCAAAAATTGCGGAACGTCTTCCGTCCAAATCGCTTCTAAGCTGGATGTTGGCAGAAGCGAAAGTTGTTGCATCGAAACATGTGGGGCGAGAAATGTTAACAGACCTGGACATAACATCTGGTCAAGGCAATGTCCTTCATAAAACACAACTACAAAGTTTCATTCCCACTATGAAGGCGCACAGGTAACATTAAAATCGGGTAAATCACTTACTATAGGATTAAGGCAAACAGCAGGTGGAGATGGAAAAACATACATTAATGCGTTTGTGGATATGATAAACGATCTTTCGCAATGTCTCGGTGGTGAGTTTAATGTTTGTTTGTTTGGGTTTTACGGCGCACCAACACAAAAAGGTCATATCGCGCCGACAGCTATTAATGATACTAATATTTCAAACTATATTAATGATGTACAACTCTATATCTTATTATAAACATTTATTTCTTTCAAAAAGTTAAGTACAGCATATGATGGTACAGATTCAAAAAGTTCTTTAAGTGAGTTTACTTTAAAATGTTTGTCACGAATGTATTTTAGATCCTGACAGTCAAGGAGAACGTGTTTTATATTGAAGTGCTCGTCACATGGTATGCATTTAGGTGCTTCTTCTCTTTTGAGAAGGTATGAATGTGTTAATCTAGTATGACCTATTCTACATCGCGTAATCACAATTTGATCTCGGCGATTAGAAAATTTGATTGATGGAGATGAATCAAGGGTTGGCTTTATTTCATGTAACTTATTAAAAATAGCGTTGTTCCATACTGTTTGCCATTTCGACTTAATTAACGAATTGATCGAACACTTGAAGTCACTGCTTGGTAATTTTAGATCAACTGGTTGAAGGTTTAAAGATTCTTTAGCGAGGATGTCAACTTTTTCATTTCCATGTATACCAATATGGCTTGGTATCCAGCAGAGGTGTACTATTTTTTATTTTAAAATATCATGTAATTTTAACTCGATACTTTTAATAAGATTATTGTCTGAACTGCGATTTTTAATCGCTAGTAATACAGATAGAGAATCTGAAAAAATAATGAACTTGTTATTTATACTTTTTGATGTATGTTAAAGCCAGATCAATTGCTTTCATTTCGGCAGTAAATATAGATGCTTTGTCAGACAGTCGCATTCTTGCAACGAAAGAGTTTCCGTATGCGGCGCAACCAACTTTGTTTCCATCTTTGGAACCGTCGGTAAATAAATGAGTAAAATCTTTGTATTTTTCCAAGATGTTTTCAAATTCAGATTTAAAAGCTTCAGGACTGGTGAAAGATTTACGAAAAGTTGATAAGTCAATATTGACGTCTGGAATGTTGTAGGTCCAAGGGGGGATATTTTCATCTAAGTTTTGTATCACAGACGAAGTGTTTATATTTAGCATTTCTAAGTCGTTTTTAACGCGCAGGCCAAATGGTTTAATTTCGTTTGGTTTGTTGTCAAATTTGCTGGTGTAATCAGGTTTAAAAATAACATTTCGTGCCGGGTTTCTTTTGTTAGAAGATATACGAGTTGCGTATTGTAATGAAAGTTTTTGACGACGTAATTTTAGTGATGGTTCGTTAGCTTCAACATAAAGACTTTCAATAGGTGGAGTTTTAAAAGCACCAAGGGCAATACGTAAGCCCTGGTTGTGTATAGTATCTAGCATTTGTAAGTATGATTTGCGAGCTGATCCGTACACTATTGATCCGTAATCGAGTTTTGAACGAACAAGACTTCTGTATAATTTTAGTAAAGTTTGGGTATCAGATCCCCAATCAGTATGTGAAAGTACTTTAAGTAGATTCAATGCTTTAATACATTTTGTTTTAAGCAACTTTAAGTGTGGTATAAAAGATAGTTTTTTATCGAATGTAACGCCTAAAAACTTAGCTTCATTTACTACTGGGATTTTAAAGCCAGAAATGTAAAGTTCGGGATCATTATGATGTTTTCTTAATCGACAAAAATGTACACATTGAGTTTTTGACTTGGAAAATTTAAAACCATTTTCTGTTGCCCATTTTTGAATTTTATCTAAGTTCTGTTGTAATTGACGTTCGATACTTCGAATATTTTTAGATCGATAACAGATTAAAAAATCATCAACATATAATGAGCAATCTGTACCAGGGTTTATAGCCTTAACAATATTATTAATTTTAAGCCCAAAGAGGGTAACTGATAAAATACTGCCAGGCGGCACGCCTTGTTCTTGTTCGTGGCTCTCTGATAATGTTGATCCTACTTTAACTTGAAAATTTCTGTCTGACAAAAAACTAGAAATGAACATTGGTAATCTACCATTTAGACCAGCATCTTTTAAATCTTTGAGAATACCATATTTCCAAGT
This sequence comes from Mactra quadrangularis, assembly GCA_025267735.1. Lineage (NCBI taxonomy): Eukaryota > Metazoa > Mollusca > Bivalvia > Venerida > Mactridae > Mactra > Mactra quadrangularis. The sequence goes on along the minus strand of CM046311.1, from coordinate 24,429,573 downwards.
TGTATCGTAAGCTTTCTCAAGATCAAAGAAAATTGAAACTACATGTTGTTTATTGACAAAAGCCTCTCTTATGAATGTTTCGAGGCGTACTAAATGATCATTTGTACTTCGCTGTTTTCGAAAACCAGATTGGAAATTAGTTATAATACCGTTAGATTCTAAATACCAGATGAGTCTTTTATTAACCATGCGTTCAAAGGTTTTACAGATACAACTTGTTAGAGATATTGGTCGGTAGTTAAGGGGGTCAGTATTGTCTTTTCCCGGTTTCGGTATTGGTAAGCTTCCTTCCAGGAATCTGGAATTTTACCAGATATCCATATATCATTAAAAATATCGAGCAATAAATGTTGAGATACCAATGGGAGGTGTTTTAAAAATTTATAATAAATTTCATCAGGGCCAGCAGCTGTATCTTTGGCATGCTTAATAGAATCGGTTAAATCGTCAATTGTAAAGAGGGTGTTATACTCTTCTTCGTTGTTAGAATGAAAATTAATATTTTGATTTTCCGAGTTAGATTTGACCTTTTTAAATTCTTCAGTGTAGTGTGCTGAAGAAGAATTATGTTCAAAAGTTTCCGCCAGCGTGTTGGCTATATCTTTTGAAGTTTTTGCTACGCTCGAATCTTTACGTTTAAGATGAACAGTAGGAACTGTTTTGTGTTTACCGTTAATTTTACGAACTGCTTCCCAAACTTTTTTAATTGGAGTGTTAGAGTTAATTTTAGAAACATATGACTGCCATGATTTACGTTTAGAAAACTTAAATGTTCTGCGAGCTTGTGCTCGCAGGATTCTATAATTGTCTAGATTTGCAGCTGTAGGACAAACCTGAAATTTTTTAAGTGCTGCTTTTCGTTTCCGATATGATCTTCTGCACTCATCGCTGAACCATGGTTTTTTAATTTTACTTGCGTGTTTAATTGAAGTTTTTGGAATACACTCATCAGCTATCTTTGATAGAGTGGACGCAAAAAAATTTGCTTTATCCGTAGAGTTGGAAAAACCCGGACTTGTTAAATTATCAGAACACAATTTGTTAAATAGTTCCAAGTTCGCTTTAGAGAATTTGTAATAAGAGCGGTTGTTTACTGGAACAGAGTCGTTTGAAGTTAGCAACAATGGAAAGCGGTCACTGCCATATTGTTCGTCTAGCACTGACCAAGTAAAATCTAAGTATATTGACGGATGTGATAATGTGAGGTCTATACAAGAAAAGCTTCCAGTGGCTGGATGTAAGTAAGTTGGTGACTTGTCGTTTAAAAGGCATAGTTGAACATTATCGATGAACTTTTCTGTAATGCTGCCTTTATTATTCGTAGATGTACCTCCCCATATTGGATTATGCGCATTAAATTGTTTGTTTGTTTGGGTTTTACGGCGCACCAACACAGAAAGGTCATATCGCGCCGAAAGCTATTAATGATACTAATAATTCAAACTTTATTAATAATGTAAAACTATATCTTATTATAAATATTTATTTCTTTCAAAAAGTTAAGTATAGCATATGATGGTACGGATTCAAAAAGTTCTTTAAGTGAGTTTACTTTAAAATATTTTTCACGAATGTATTTAAGATCCTGACAGTCAAGGAGAACGTGTTTTACATTGAAATGCTCGTCACATGGTATGCATTTAGGCGCTTCTTCTCTTTTGAGAAGGTATGAATGTGTTAATCTAGTATGACCAATTCTACATCGCGAAATTACTATTTGATCTCTGCGATTAGAATATATAATTGACGAAGATGAATTAAGGGTTGGCTTTATGTCTCGTAATTTATTAAAAATTGCATTGTTCCACAACGTTTGCCATTTTGATTTTATTAACGTGTTTATTGAACATTTGAAGTCACTACTTGGCAATTTGATATCCACGGGTTGCAAGTTTAATGATTCTTTGGCTAAAATATCAACTTTTTCATTTCCTTGTATACCTATATGGCTTGGTATCCAGCAGAGGTGTACTGTTTTAGATTTTAAAATTTCATGCAATTTCAATTCGATACTTTTAATAAGAATATTGTCTGAATTATGATTTTTTATGGCCAATAATACTGATAGAGAATCTGAAAAAATGATAAAATTATTAGTAGTACTATTTGATATGTATGATAAAGCAAGATCTATTGCTTTGACTTCAGCTGTAAATATGGATGCCTGGTCAGGCAATCGCATTCTTGCAACAAAAGAATTTCCATATGCAGCGCAACCAACTTTGTTACCATCTTTTGAACCGTCAGTAAATAAATGTGTACAATCTTTATATTTTTCTAAAATGTTCACGAATTCTGATTTGAAGGCCTCTGGACTGGTATTAGATTTACGAAAGTTTGACAAATCAATGTTAACGTTTGGTCTGTTGTAGGTCCAAGGAGGAACATTTTCATCAAAGTTTTGTAGAACGGTAGAGGTGTTAATATTAAGTATTTCTAAGTCGTTTTTAACGCGCAGGCAAAATGGTTTAATTTCGTTTGGTTTGTTGTCAAATTTATCAATGTAATTTGGTTGAAAAACAACTTTTCGCGCCGGGTTACTATTGTTTGAAGATATTCGAGTTGCGTATTGTAATGAAAGCTTTTGTCGACGTAATTTTAAAGATGGCTTATGCGCATCCTATAACAAATTAACCCTGATTTGGTTTCATTTCCCACGTAAAGACAATATAAAAATGTAGCCGATCAAAGTCTATTGGTTGTCAACAGGCCACAGAAAGCCGAGTTACGAGCGACTGAAAATAGCGCATTTTGACTCCCTCTCCAATTGCCGACATTACCCGATGCTAAATATATGCATGTGACCTGTTTAATGAATTCACCAGAGGTCGCACGCGCAGGTCACGCGGTAAGCGAGATTTTCATGACAGGTAAACAAAACAATGACGGAAGCGACGTTTACCTATCGATTCTTGATACTTAATGTAAGTAAAGCTATTTATTTATTTTGTGTTCGTGAAATTGCATTATGTTGACATTATTTGTTGTCTACCGATTAAAGAAAACTCAGTTTGGTTGTTTATTATGCTAAAATGAGGCATGCAAAATCGAACAAGCGTATACGGCATAATCGAAGATAATGACTCGCTTATGTCACTGTGTTGATAGTTGAATATAAGTTTGTTCTTTCGATTATGATGCCGTGACAGAAAGTTTTTAACTGCCTACTAGATTTATTTTCAAATCTTAATTGTGATGACGGTACAGGGGTAGTAGTATTAGGTTATGCATAATTAATGTTTAGTCCCAACTACAGATGAGCACTTTGCCAAGTTAAAAATCAGCAGGACAAGTCTGTTACATTAACTGATCCGCCGGGCAAGTCAGCATTTAAGGACTTTAGACAAAATTTTGCATATAGTCATTTTTAAGAGTTTCATTTGCTGTTCTCTGACTGACTGCTATATATATTGGATCTACTATAACTAGACAATCTTTCACAGCTAAAAAAATTAAATGTAGGTATAACAACTTTCCATAGGTGGATCCAGGGGGGGGGGGGGTTTACACCCCTGAAATTTCCAAAATGTATCTGTCCATGAGTGTATGTTTTAATGTAAGCCATTTTTAAGTAGCAAGATGCAATTTTCTCATGCTTGCTTCACTCACCTTTGTGTTTAACGCAATGAAGATTTTTTTTATCAATATGTTGTTTTATTCTGCAAACAGTGTATAATGTGGCTGGGGTTTAAAAGTTTGGAACCCCCTTAGAAAAAATTTTGGTCCCCTCTGGAAAATAATTCTGGACCCCTCCCTAGTTTGATAAAAAAGAAAATTAAAAGATCAAAGTGAGTTCTGTTAAAATGTTTATTCAGTCAATAAATGAGAAAAATAGATGGTAAATATTGGGGCAGCCGAAAGCTATTGTGGGCAAGTTAATGTAAGGTTTATCATGCCCCCCCCGGCCAATTTATCTGATAAATGAAATCTAATGTTGAACTTGACAGGTGATAATTTAGAGATACATTTTTACAGACTGAAATAGAAAAATTGTCAAACTGATAAAAAAATGCATCACTATAAACGGTCATGTATACTGGAGTGTGATAAAGTATTGTTATCCTAATTCTAGGTCATGGATTCTAGTTCTCTAGCTCCAAATGAAGTCACAAGTCCTGTGATACCTGTTAGAGTTTGTGGGAGAAAAAGGATGATGTGGTAGTAAGAGCAGAAAAAATTCTACTTGAATGAATGCTTTATCAAGGAGAACTTGTGGAGAGAGTGTATGTTAAAGAAAAATGAAACAGCATTGGGGTAAATATAAACTCTTTAAACTATATGTATCTCTATAAAACTTCGCAATTGTAAAACCAGTGGTGTTTCTTGACTTTGTTAGCCATCCGATTCCCAGCATGTATAAGATAACCGACTGTATAAGTTCTTTTCCTACTAGTCAAGATTATAAATATGAATTTTGTGTTTAATTGGACTCAGAACAGTTTAAAACCATAAATTTGATAAATGTGATCACATTTTATGCATAGCTGTTTGAATAATCATTCAATATTTGTAGATTTTTTAGACTTTTATTAGGTCTAAGTATCATGGTATATCATTAATGACATTCACTTTGGATTTTAAGTACTGTAATTTATAAATTGCTTAATTATTTCAGGCTGAGACAAATGGTTTGAAGGATGATAAATGTGATAAATGTAAAAGAGCTCAATTCAAGATGGTTGAGAAATGCCCACCACTGATTATAGATGTAGGCCAGCAGTGAGACAGCCTGGTGGTTTCCATCCAGTAAATAACATAGTGTAATAATACTTTATATAAATCTAAACCTTGTTCACAATCAGCAATGTATGATATATACTTAGACTAGAACCAATAAAATGACAGTAAGGGAGAAAAAGGGGGCCTGAGGTCATCAAGTTTGAAAGAAACATCGTTCTGTTTTTTTAAATCTGTGTGCAGGGTTTTATTTCTGTGCAAATAAAGTTAAAGAACACTTTTTTGAAATACCTTATTTATTTGAAAAGCAGCATTCAATAGCTTGTTCATCTGTACTACAATGGAGCAATTCTTATTATTATATTTTTAGAAAAGCACAGCTTAAGAAGGACACTTAGTGTAGGCATGAAGTTTGTTCTCAAGCTTCATACCATAGAGCCCAAGAAACCTACCGTATTATCTTCTTTTGTATGAAAATGCGTTTTACTTCGATTAGAATAACAGGTTAAATACAATTACCAAAGGTTAAAGTATTATGAGTATATATGTGTAAATATTGAATAATGATTTTTGTCTTTTCATTTTCTATGATCAGTTATTCATTCTAGCATTTGTTGTACTGTGCTAGCCTAATATTACTGTCTCTTGTAAGAATTGTGAAGAATATGAATTTGTCTTTGAAATAAGGCAGTAGATCATTGATTGCATCTACAAAAATGCTACAATTTCAGTGATTTATAGAATATTAATGGTCTGATGTCATTTTTTATGAATGTCTGAGGACTGAAATTTCATTTTAAATGCTGCCATGAATATATTTTTACTTATACATAGTTGGAAATAACTGACACTTCTAGTATCAGTTCATAAGATATTCATTTGATCAATCAACACTTTCCATTTCATTTGTGACTTGACTAAATGTCTAGTGCTCGAGAATATTTCATAATGATGGTGACTTTAAAATCCTCAATACACACATACATACTTTTGGAACACAATAATATATATCAACCCAACTTTGTACATAAACATTTATTATGTTTGTGATTTAATTCCCATTTCTTTATCATCCATGCTGCTTTCCTACTCTGTTTGCAATATATATATATATGAAAAAATATGATTGTAATGCTTTTTATTTCTGGTTATGTATTTGATATGAATAGGAAGTAATATACATTATAATTTAAGAGATTTACATTTTGTAATATACATTGTAATAAAAGAAATTTTCTTTTATTTTATTCAATGTATAAGTTTTGCCTTAGGAATAAATTCAGTTATCATGTTGCTTAGAATGTGAAAAATGTAAGACAGATAATTTAGATATTGAAATTGGAAAAATCAACTTAGAAGTTTTTTTCACAATATATATGTATTTGGTATAATGTCATGTTATTAACTTATAATTAAGGTGGTGTGTAATTATATGATGTAATATTGATGAAGTTCTGTTGTTTTTGGGATTATACGCTCGTACTAGGGTCCATCCACTTCATCAAAATGCATTATGTGCAGACATTGTTGTTTTTCTACTATGATTGTTTAAATAAACATGTATCATACCATGAATACCTAAAGAACTTCAAAATGTAACAATTTCTCTCAAAATTTATTTTGTCCAAACAAAATCTTCTAGATTATAGGTACATGTTAACAATATTATGTATATTTCCTACCATAGGCGGATCCAGTGGAAGCAATTTTTTTTCTTTCATGAAATATGATATTTTCAGGAAATATATATATATATACATGTCATAATTTTTTTGCATGCTACACATGCAATATAGCATACATTATAAAACATTTCTTTCTCATAATTGTAAGATAAACATGATTCAGCGGCTTTTAAAAAATTATATGATAATAATTATCTAGATGCTTTATATTTTGTACTCTGGATAAGGATAGTTTAGGCTCTGAAAATGTGCCTGAATCCCTAAGAAATAACCAAAACTACAGAATTTCCGGGGCCACTGGTCACCTGATCCTTTGGTCAGGGTTTTGTCCTATATCATCTGAGGCCCTTATGGCCCCTTTGAACCCCATTCTGCTTATTCATTTTACGCCCCATCTAACTAGAATTTTCCGCCCCCTCACAAAAATCCTGGATCCACCTATGCCTACATTATTAACATATTAAAATAAACTTGTTTAACAATGACTTATACACATGTATGGAGTAGTTTCTGGCCTTGTGGAAGGGTAGGTGAGTACTGGTTACTGTCAATGGTCCAGGAAAGCTAGGTTAGGTGCGCTGGACGCCGTGAAATGACCTAAATTGTGTTGACACGGCGTTAACTCCAAATAAATAAATAAACTTATACACATGTCACTGTTTGATTGTTTATGTGCAGTAAAATATATTTTACTAAAACTTTTTTATTTCTTAAGGTATTTCTCTAACTTCAAACTTTAAATATATGTTCCTTGCTATCAACCACATCTCATGCTACAAGGTTCATAAATTCAAATACATTCTTTTTCAAAATTATCTCCCCTTGAACTTAGAGATTTAAAAAAAATTGTTTTTACTGCAACTGTTTTATTTCTTTAGGTGTAGACTTCAAACTTTCAATATATGTTCCTTATTATTAACCACATCTCATGTGACAAGGTTCATAACTTCAAATACATTCTTTTTAAAAATTATCTCCCCCTTGAATTTGAAATTTCTTTCAAAAAATATTTGTTTTTACCTCAACTGTTTTATTTCTTTAGGTACCAATTTTAAAGTTAATATAATCATGTTCTTTATCATTAACCCCATCTCATGTGACAAATACTTACTAAGCCGAGCATGCCGTCTCAACTGACAGGTCTTGTTTTTTCTTCAGGTATCACCTGTTAACTTTAAGTATGTTTGTTATTCTCAGCCACATATCATGTGACAAGGGTCATAAGTCCATATACATTTATATATATATATATTATCAGAATTACTTGCTCTTGGACTGAATTTTCTTTAAAAATATTTTTGATGCCATCGTTTTATTTATTTAGGTATCAACTTCAAAAATAAAATATTTGTTCTTTATTATCAACCTCATCTCATGTGACAAAGTTCCTAAATCCATAAAAAAATTTACCCCCCCCCCCCCCCGAACTTAAAATGCTTTTTAAAGATATGAATTTTCACCTAGAAATCTTGATTTCTTAAGGTATCAACTTCAAAGTTTAAATAATAATTGATGAAATATATTTTTTTACTTAAATTTCTCAACAATTACACATACATTTGTTTTGTTTCTCATTAGCAAAAAAAATAAAATAAAAATATTTGATTATACATCTGTATTTGTTATTTATAACTTTTATTCTCCAAGGGCCCGTACTATCAAGGGTCTTATGACTAATTATAGACTTTAACCATTTTATTTTTATGCTAATTTGTCATAAGATTTTTGATAATATGCTTCCCAGGATTGTACACCATAGTGAACTAAACCATCAATATTTTAGCTAGTAGGGTAACAATGTAATTAGGAACGTCTAAGTGCAGTGTATATTTGCTGCTTCCCATATTTTTGAAGGCTGTATCTAACAAGTATTGCCTGAACATTTGTTCTTCATGTGTGTCAAAATCCCAGTTGATGAGACAGATACTGTTATAGTATATGATGTTATGATCTATTTAAGTCTACTTTACCATTGTGGGTTACAGAACAGAATCAAAAGGAATCTTTAATCACGTCTTTTAGCCATTTTAATCACCAGCCGATTGAAATGTGGTAATGGTCTCACCTATGGTCTGGACATTCAAGTTTGCCACAGTCATTGACTGTAGAAATTATCAATATATGAATGTATCTTGGCATAATTGTCCAAGCTGACATATAGCTTAAGTTTCCATTTAAAATTCTGTATGGAATGTCACCGTAGACAATCTGTATTTGTGATACCCCTGGTAGGTCTATGAGTACATTTAAAGATTCCTAAATAAGATGGATATTCAGTACGCTATAATACACTTTTTGGGTGAGCTTACTTTCTTAGATTAGTTTCTATAACTATTTCAGAGGAATGTTTGTATCAAACACATGTTCATTTGAAATGAAGCACAATGCTCTCCAAAAGTTCTTGAACAGATAAAATTTTGAGAAAAAATTATCGTGCATAATACAAGTAAATTAATTATCATTAGACCTAGTCAATGTAGCGTTGTTTAAATCATATGTTAATAATCTAATAAAAGCTGACTTTAGAATTTGCTCAGATGACTCTTTCTTCCTTATATTCATGAATAAGGATGAATCAATTTATCTTAAACCCAAGATTTTGTCCAAGAATTTTTTAGGGCACTGTATCACAGATCATTTCGTAGGTAACTTTCACATGCTAGACATAAAAAATAGATCAGCTCTTATGATATTCAATTTATTTGCAAATAGTAATACATGTACCATAAAATTTAAAAATCAAATACATGTGTGGCTTGTGTGCTAAAATGCAAATAAAGCATATTCACAAAAAGTGTAACAATATGTAGGTAAGCCTCAATGTCTATTTTCATTTATATGAGTAATAGTCAATACCTCTTATGTTGTCTACATAATAATATTCGGTTACTCTTTTACACAGTACCCTACAAAAGTATCAAGACATTAGAAATTTACTACAATTCTTGAAATTTGGTAATGAATTTTGTAGAATCATTGTTTTAGATATATCTAAGTATGGTTTTTGATAAAATGGAAACAAATTTCATGAATGATACACAATTTTGAGATTCAGCATCTGATATCCTTAAGCCTAAAAAAACATGTTAATTGTAATTATTTTTCATAACAAATATTTTAAGCTATTTTTGTTTTGTTTGTTATATAATAATGATAACCAAAAAAATAAAGCAAAACTAAAAAGCATATAAAAATACACAGTGATCAAATTTTGGATAAAAGCTATTTAGAAAGCCTACAAAGTGAAAATGTCTCCAAACTTTTGGTGGGTACTGTACATAGCAACACATTGTATAGGTTTGGTCACTGTGGTCAGTCTACCTACTCAATGTTCTTGGAAGGCTTAACCAACTACTAAGCCCATATTTCCGTCAGTAACTGACCTTCACTATTAACAATCAGTGGTAGGAGGTAGAATGACCAAAGAAATTATGTTTACAAACAAGCTCCACAAAATTATGCCCAGTCTAGGAATCAAACCCAAAACCCCTTAATCAGCAGCTAGCCAGTGGGTCTCAATAGAATTGAAACAGCAAAATAATACATTGGCTCAGACTAAAATACTATTTGCCGAGGTTGCTTCTGAGGCAACAAATTCCAAATTCTCAACAATTACAAGCCCTTTACTCACATCTTTCAAAGGAGATTTATATACTAATGGATCAAAATGAACAATAGTATTGATGTGAAATCGCATTTTGTTGCTTAGTTGGTATATTGACGGTCAATTGAGCATTGATTGGGCCAATGGTCAATACTGGTTTAAACCATCCAATACTGGTCACACTGGTCGATTGAAATTGTCAGGAATCGAACCCACAACATACCAATCACTTGAGTTGTTAGTACGCAAGTCTACTGATCGAGGGTACTTTTTTCGATTTATGGGCAGTGCATTCTTACGTGAAGCTTGGTAATGAAGTTATTTCTACAGCCATTCTCCTTCCTACCTATGATTTTTAATTATGTAGGGCAGTTGTCAGTCACTGACAAAAGTATGAGCTTAGTAGTTGATTAACAGCTAAATCCAGAGATTTAGCCTTTCCTGGAGGAGTGAGTAGGTTGACAGACCCCTTTTATATGTCCCTTTACAATGTGTTGCTATGGCGTTAAACCCAACAAAAACAAACCACAAACAAAACATTTGTATATATCCAATCTTCCATGTGGACCTCTGGCTAAACATGTTACTTAAAATAAAGTATTAGTATTAAAACTTAACAAGTTACTTAAAATATTTATAAAATGAAATACATACAGTGCCTACCAAAAGTTTGGAGACAAAAGATTTACTTGAATTTAAATGATCATTTTTGTAGAATCATTATTTTTAATATATTCAAGTATGGTTTGTGATAAAATCAAACCACATGTCAATGAAAGCAGCATATTTATAAGATTGAGCATCTGACATCCTTAAGCCCCCAAAACTATGTTTTTATTATATCTATTTCCATTACATAGTTTGTATGCTATTTTTGTAGTCTCAATATAAGTATAATGATATTAAGACAATAACATAAAGCAAAAAATAAAAAGCATTTCTAAATAAACATTATAATCACTGTTCTATTTTTACTCTTTATTATAAAACTAAAAATAGAACAGTGATTTTAATTACTATCCCTTTATGGATAAGATGCAAGTAAATAAACATAAACAAACTTTAAAGCTACTCGGTAGACCTACAATGTGAAGATGTCTCCAAAGTTTTGTTGGGTACTATATGGATGTAAAAACAGTATTAAAAAGAGAGAAATAAAGTGTTCTCCTTACTTTTTAAGTGTAACATAGGTATGCTATCAACTTATTAGAGCAGATTCAGTATCTGAGTTGAAAGGATAAAATACTTTCTCAAGGTACAATGTAGTTGAACAGTGATTAAATTAAAATGGTTAACAGAAATATGTGAATTTAGAACCATCTTCCTCAAATTGTGGTCAACAATGAAAAAAAAATAGATCTTAAAATAGGCTAATTTTACAAATAATCTATACACTTTTCATAAATGAAGCTATCGTTAGTGGACAATAAATGTCAATTCCTAGTACACAGACAAAAGTAGCACACTCTTTTGACTTGTCAATGTTGATTACTTATAACAATTTGACTTGAAAACAATATCTAACAAATAGATCTTGCAGGAAGTCCCTTACTTCCAAGAAGTTACACTTTCCATGTAGCAGTTTCACAAAATTCATATTGTAATGTACATGTATATATATGGAGGTGATGTTATTAGCAAACTGTAGTTAATATTAGAAGATACAAGTTCATATATGAGAGCGCAAGAACAACTATATGATTTAAAATTCACAGATAGACTTTCATATTTGATGATTTGCAGCAGAGCATATTCTAACTTTCTCTTTATGTGCTGTCAACATTTTTCTTTTTTATTATACAATCTCTAGAGCCTGCAAGATAAATCAAAATAAATCTTAGTCAATATGCAAGGCTACATGTTTCATAAATATAACTATATAATTGATACTGTCCATTTGAAAAAGATGCACAGAGCATTCTATGTATTGCCTGTTTATAGTTGTCGGTGGACTGCAAAGAAAATTGAAATTGATCTGTTTCAAACAGCTCTAATGGAAAATAAATATGTGCATCGCTTACTTTTTTTCATTTTATGCATTGTATTTCCAAGGGAAAGTAGATCGAAACCGAAAGTAGATTTTGATACCCAATACTTAAAACAGTAGATTTGATAACAACAAATAGAAGAAAATATCATTAGCCATTCATAGACATTCATTGTATCTAGAGGCATGTATGTGTTAAGTGCTACCTACACTAGATCATTCATATGTATGTAGAATATATTGATTCCAAAGTAACCGTACTGAGTGAATTTCAGGGGATGTTAAGCATTATATAAATATTTAAAAAAACTCATTGATACCTTTAATGATACCTTTAGATCCAGCCTTGTTCAACTTAATTTCTCTAACATTCATATCTAATGCAGCCAGTACATTTCTCTTTCTATATATGGTTGGTGAATATGAAATCTTTTGTCACAATACATCAAAAGAAGATTTTAGAGACTTCCAATTCAACTGCACTTCTGCAATTAAAACACAAACAATTATAAAAGCCTGCTATCTTTTTATTTTTCACTCATATTGCACAATAGTGATGTGTCAATTATAGTTAAACTATAACAACAGTTACAAGATTATTTCCTGCTAAATTAATCACAATAAACATTAAGGATCATACTTCAGGTTAATTATCTTATGTGGATACCCATATTAGAACCAAGTTGTTGTTACCAAGATTTACCATTCATATGATAAATGTTTACAAAATGTAAGGTCCATACATCCATTAATATTCACAATAAAAAAAATAAGAATGGTTCAAAATTAAAATTACCTACAGTTCAAAGAATGGCAGCAGCTAGATCTTTTATTAAATTGGCATCTGAAGAAGCATGCTTTCAGACAAGGTTTATCACATACATCTTCTGAGCTAAATGATGCAAATAAGAAGTTGTACCGTCAATATCTGGTAGACTCCATTCATGGTGGTTTGTGATATGAATCAGGACATTTCACCATTAACTCTGTAAAGAAGCAGATTGTTAAAATAATGGTTTACAAACATTGTTACCATAACTGTCCGCACCATATATGACTCCTTGTTCAAATTGCTTAAAATTTAAGACTTCCCGTACGAAAAAGTAAGACGGAATCCGCCTTATTTTAGGCGGATTCCGTCTAAAATTTTCAAAAAAATACCTTTTTCCTGCTAGATTAAGGCGGACATGGAATTTCTTGCAAAGTCCGCCTAAGTTTCTAAAATTCCGCCTAAATTCTCAAACAGATTCCGCCTAGAGCTTAGGAGGAAAATGATAAATGTAAAGTCTTAGGCGGAAAATTCAACTTAGTCTGATTTCTTAGGCGGATTTTCTGACTTAGTCATTCAAGGAAAGCTATTTTAAGCAGAAAACTAAATTTAGGCGGAATTTCTGACTTAGTTATTTTTCAAGCCATTTCATAAAGAAAGATTTTCATATAAACCTTCATTTTTTCATCAGATAATACATGTACCCTATAAGACCTGATGTTATATACTGTAAACATTGAAAAATGCTTGAGTTTTTATTGTGAGCCATTTTGGCATTTAAGCAAACATGCCCTAATTAGGACAAAAATTAATTCAGGTTAATTTGTACTAATATATTAAAATTGACAAAAATTGTTCAAGACATTATATTTCACCAGCTGATCAGGCCGATTATGTTTAATGCAAACCATCTCTGTAATCAGACATTACCCCAACACCACTAACTGAATATATTGATGTATGTTCTAAAAATATTGATGTCTCTGACAATGATATATGGCATCAAGTAAAAAATGGAATTCCATGGAATATTTCATTTTTTCCATGGAATTACATGGAAAAACAAAAAGCATGGAATATATTCCATGTTCTCTGGAATATTTTTCCACAGTAGCATGGCATTTTCTCCATGAAACATGGAAGAGCATGGAGATTTCTCCCTGCTAGGCTGGAAATCGGCGAAAAAATCACTAGAAAGCATGGAAAGTTGGGACTTAGTTTTTTTCTGACCCTGGAAAACACTTAGAATTATTCAAGAAGCATGGAAAATACTTTAACATTTTCTTCTGCCCAGGATTAAAGCATTTTTATTATGAACATTTTATAATAACTATCAAGTATTAACAAGTTGGCAGGTGCATTTGTGCAATTGGTTGTAAATGTACAATCAGTACAAAATTTAACCCTATACTAAGCATTGTGGACTTAGCACAACAATTAACAAGTTTTGATGAAACAGCTTGTACATAAAAGCTTTAAATGATCTCTCTCCGAAAGCAGGACACACTCATTTGCTTTAAAATAACCCTGATTCAATTTACTTCTACAATTGAAGTTCTAGTGCATGTGTATTTCTAAAATACATGTATGAGATAAAATACTTAAAACATTGTTTAAGATATTTAAAATGTTTCTTTTTTAATTTTGAAATTGCCTACATGGAGGAAACATGACTTTATTACATGAAAAATAATTTTTACACAAACAACAGACTTCAATCTTACTTTAAGAAACAGTTTTTTCTGATCCTATCATAGTCCCTGAAGCTAGTCTAAAAATTGTTTTGAGTTTATAAGCGTGTGGTGAAACCTGGACTGGTCAGCATTTTCTTTCACTAAAGTGAAGGTATTTTAAGTGTAAACTTGTAAACCAATCTGGATGACTCAGATTTGGCGGATGATTCAAACTGATTTAGTGGAACAGAGAAGGAACATTTATTGTGATGAAAAGAACAATATGGATTTATTTAAAGTTTTGGGGTGGAAATAATACCAGTTTTTGTACTGATTAAATTATTATGACATTGAATACTATGCTAAGAAATATTTGAGTTCAAAGCAAAGTGAGGAGTGCTACTTATTAACAATTTTGACACAGGAAAGTGATGAAAGATGTTTTGGCAAAATTGGTGGTAAGTCAAGTTTTATAACTGCTTTTATATTTTTCAAATAAATGTTTTAGTATATTTTACTTTATTTCATTAAACTAGGCATTCTGGCTTCATGTGGAAATGTCATTAAAAATTGTGTTATGTTTTGTGATGTCTAAACTTAATAGATACCTGAAAGTGTAGAAAAAGAGTACCTACATGTAGTAATTGGAATTAACAAATGTTTTGTTTCAAAGTCAGTTATTTCTATCCTCTGGTATCAGAAAAGTGAAACTTTATTTAATAAGAGCCATATTTTTTAAATGCTCTTGATTGCTGGTCTAAATAATTACTGCTTCTAATTCATTATGAAACAAATTTGATATACATTGTGCAAGAGAAACTGTCAAGATTTATTATCTTTTCATTTAAGGTCATTCTGGCTGGAAAAAAAATTAAATAACAACAATCATTCTCTATCATCATACTGTCAAAGAGAAAGGTGAGTTGTAATCATACTATTTAATTTTCAAAAATACAAAACATACATTGTCATTATTATGTTTATTTATAACCATTATATTAATAACAATATCAGTGTATAATATTATTTATAAAATAAACAAAAAAATACATGTATATATCCTTAACATTAGTGAGAAGAAATTAATCCTTGAACTATGGCTAGTCTAACTCTAAAACTTTATCAGCCCATCAATTCTAGCCATTTGAATTGTGAGAAACTTCTTGGATTAGGATCATTATGCTGTAATTCAAATAAACTGACGGAAAATGAGAGATTCATCCGTATTGTATACAATTATTAATGTTTATTTAATTGTTTTTATTCATTATAAACATTTTGTATACAGGTGAAGTTAGAAGTTGTAAATTTATAAACATGTAGTTTGTAATAACTTGACTTTCTCAGTTTATTCAGTAGTTGCTATACACATTATATTCCATATTCTTTTCATTTAACCTTTAATATAAATACTATTTTTTTCTCTTTTAACAGGAATCCTCAGTGGAAAGTCCATTGTGATTAGCATTCTTAACGGTTGTGAAAAGTTGTGATTCATATTATACTGAAGCATTCAAGACCACATTAGATTATGGACTAAAGTGATATTTACTTAAATACTATAAGGAATTCATTTAAGTACTAAGCATCTTAAAGTTAAACAATTTAAAACAGTTATTTTTTCTACCTATAGTACATTCATTTTCAAGTAATGTGTAAAATAATAAATAAATAAATGTTAATAATTTTACTTCTAGTTTTGTTAAATTTCAATAAAAAACATGAATTTAAAAACATATTATTTTATGATTTCATGACTTTTGCTTGCATTCAAGATAATGTAAAATAATATCTTTAAACAGTTATAGTACAGCCAAATGATTGGATTACATTGTATGATTATGTGATGGTTGCCAACAACAGCTGTATAAGGGCATATTTGATTCTCCTAGTTAGACAGATAGGGGGACTAATCTTCCACGGCTTGCATGGAAAATATTCCAGGGTTTTCCAGCCTAGCATGGCAAATTTTCCATGGTTTTCCAGCCTAGCATGGCAAATTTTCCAGCGTATGCTGGAAAATAATTTTTCCATGTTTTTCCACGCTTTTCCATGAAAAGTTAGTCTGAATACTTCAGGGTTTTCCAGCGTAGCATGGCAAATTTTCCAGCGTTTTCCAGCCTACCTCCATTTCCATGTTTTTCCACGCTTTTCCATGGAAAAGCATGGAAAATTAGTCCGAATCAGACAGGTTATATTTGACACTATTTTGTGTCTATTGTGATCACTCTCTGTCTGATTTTTAAACAAGGATTCCAGTAACATAAATTCAAATCTTTCCAAAATTTTGTCAATGCAGTAAGCAGGATTTTTTTTATTTAAAAATATGGCCTTAATTTTTCATTTGTGATAAGGCGATATTTTATCCACCTAATCCCCCCCTGCAGTAGGCGGAATCCGCCTAGTGAAGACAAAATCCGCCTAGTGCAGAGAATCCGCCTAGTGCAACCAGAATCCACCTAGGCTAGGCGGAATCCGCCTAGATAAGCAGACCTAGGGCGGAATATTTAAATGAGCTTAAACGGATTCCGCCTAGATAGGCGGATATTGCTTCTTAGGCGGACCTTAAGCGGAATACAGCCCGAAATATTTAAATGAGCTTAGGCGGAATCCGTCTATCTAGGCGGAATCCGCCTAAGCTCATTTAAATATTTCGGGCCGTATTCCGCCTAACGTCCGCCTAAGAAGCAATATTCAACTGTATTTAGTTTAAGGCGGAATCCGCTTAAATGCATAGGCGGATTCCGCCTACAGTCAGGGCGGAAGTTTTCGTACGGGTTGATTCCTCTACTTGATTTTATACACTATGATCTAATAACATATGCTCATACATGAAATACATGTAGATACTTTTTTAGCTTTATCAAAGAGAATAATACATTTACATCATGATAGGAGGATGAACAAGAAATGTCTTTAAAAAAGACAAACGGCGTCGATTTAAAAACAAGAGGGCCCAAAGGGCCCTGGGTGCTCACCTGAGGAAAAGGTCAAAGGTCGCAGAAGAGCCATTTACATAGGACCACTAATGTTAAAACCTATTTTTTGACGTGGTGATGGATTGCCAGATTCCGTTAGTATTTGCTCATACAAGTTGTGACCACGCATCATCACTTCATCAACAACATTTGCAGACCAGTTTCGCAGACTTGGCACATAATTGCCTACCGTAAACAATATGACAGCCAATGCAATTGCCGTACACTGATAACCACAGGGAATTGTCAAGTTACCTCCCTTTGATTTTTCCAACATACCTTTAATATACTTATATACAAGGGGTACAACTGCGTTTACTAGACCGATTCATCTAGATTTCTTATTTTGTGGCTCACAAAAAATACTGATACCCTAGTAGCACTTTAACCGCACGATTAAATTGATTAAACATAACTCTTCGAGCTATGAATATTAAATGTTTCATAGGGCAGATCATTAAAACACTCGCCAACAAAAAACAATTCTTTTTGACAAATAATTTTTAGATATTCAAAATATGAATTTCAAGACCTTTCTAGTGATATAAAATGCAAAATTGTTTGATGAAAAATGACTTAGTAATTGCAATTTTAAAATTACTGTGTTTTCATTGTATTTACTCGCTATCATTTCTTGCCAACCAGCGAACGGTTACCTGTAGTCTTTATCAGCTCCTTGTTACTATTTATAGACATCATAACAATAACAATGAACTGGTCTATATGTGGAGCTGTGACTCTCAAAGTGTAAACCCCGGAAACTGGACGTAGTGAGGCTAATTTAATAATTATTGGGTAATATGTCAGACTTTTTACTAGAAACCGGTTCACATCTGGAGACGTAATTCATTTTACCCATAAAATATTGTGTTTGACACGTAACTTTTTATTGTTACAAAATAAAAAAACACTTTGGAAAGCAATAGAAGTCTACCCAAAAAAAATAATCTACGAACGAAGCAAAATTTCGTAAACACTGCATTACAATAGTGTGGCCTTTATTTTTTCGCGCGTGTCAGGGCCATCCAATCGAAGAGGGGGTTTTCTCTGTTTCCCCCGTACGTCATTCTCAGTGCTTATAAAATCATCCAATAGAACGGCGGATTTCCGAAATCCCAGAGACGTCATTATACAGAAATGTAGATCAAAATCCAGCTTAGACAGCTACGCCGAAAAAACAATAGTTATTCAAGAATTCTTTGATTCAATATTTTCATAATTAGCTGACCATTTAGTATGCACAGAATAATAGCCCACTTGCATGCATATATACACTGATGAAATACTACTACACAGTTGTTTTCATGGTGTAGTAGTTTGGACACTAGGCTTTGAAACAGACCATTTATGTTTGTTTTCTTACCTCAGCATGTTATTATATTTTCATTAAAACTCAGCAATATGCCCTATCCACAATAATGATTAGGTGAAACTAGATACAGCTTTTACATGATTATTATCTGCACAAAGTTTTTCCATGTGAATTCTCAGAGACCTTGGCCTATTAAAACGGAGCCACAAAATCAGTTGGCACTTCCTTACCCCAAAGCTATCCACAGTTACTATCTCAGTGAACAGACATACAGGTATTGTAAAGTTATTGTTCGGACATGCAATTGATTATGAATAGACAGACAGACAGACAACATCATAACATAATACAGCCCTTTTTTGAACAGCATATAAAAATTGTAGACCTACTTACTCAAAAGGATCAACAGATGAAGATGACATCTTCTTCTACCCAGTCACTCTACCAAATTAAGACACTATCACAGTTTCACTTTTTAGGTCTGAAAATGAAAATTTATTTCTTAAAATATTATTTTCATGGCCAAACAAAAATGTTGACATTCTATCCACTGATATCCTAACTGTACTGTACTGTACAGAACCCATACCTGATAACTTATGAACATAAAATGTCATGTGGATCTTGCGGGGGGGGGGGGAAGGGGGTTTGTATGCCCCTGTAATTTCCAAAATATGCCTGTTCAAAAGTGAATTTAGAAACTGTAAGCAATTTTTAAGTAGCATGAGGCAATTTTTCTCAGTCTCGCTTTGCTTGCTGTAGTATTGAACGTAAATCTGATTGTTAAGTAGTTTATATCATTAATGTGTTGTGTAATACTGCATAGGTGGATCCAGGATTTCCTTTTAGGGGGGGCGGAAAATTCAAGTTATGGGGGCTGAAAATGAAGAAGCAGACTGGGGTTCTAGGGACCGTATTCAAGGACCCACTCTGGGTCCTGAGAGGCATTGACCAGGCATTCAGCGTTGCTGCGACCCCTTAAGGCTAAGCTCATTTCTAATGAATTCAGGCACATATAAAGAACCTAAACTATCCTTTCCCAGGGTATACGATAAAAGCATCTTGATATGTATCATATAATTTTACAGCCTTTTGATCATGTTAAAATCTTACAAATATGTGCCTAGATGAAATTGTTCTTACATTAGTGTATGTTATAGTGTAGTTCCAGTCTTGTTATTATTGCAGTCGTAGCGTGTGAAATTTTTTTACATATATGTTTATAAAATTTCCTACAGATATCATATTTTATGATAGAAAAAAATCTTCGTTTGGGCAATTTTAGGGGGGGGGGGGCGTACGCAGGGACCGCCCCCTTGGATCGGCCTATGTACTGTGAATAACCTGGTTGTTTTTCCAAAGTTTGGACCCACTAGAAAAGTTTAGACCTCCTAGAAAAAAATCCTGGATCCGCCCCTGAATGATACACCAAAACCCCTAACCAATACATTTCAAAATATAATAAGGGTAAAACTGGGTCAAACTTTATGCAAGAGTTAAAGAAATTTGACATAAATTGGTAAGTCTGTATACATGAGTGAAGTTTTAAGTGAAAGATCTCTTCAGAGAATCTATATGTTTACTGCTCCTTACTGTTATCACATGCTTATAAATACATAAAATATTTATGTACAATTTGAGTAGTGAAACATTACTCACGAGTTATTAAAATCAGTAAAACTAATGCAGTACGTCTTTAGACAAGTTGACAGTAAACCGTTCAATCAATGGTTGTTGGTGAATATTTAAGTTCATGCGTAGTTATGTTTAATACTGGCATAAACATTTGTTAATTTTTCACATTTAGAAATATAATATTGAAAGAACACATACTGCTTCACATAAAAAGAGATAAACGTGTCATCCAAATTCTCTTAGTTGTAAACAATGACGGGGTCGAAATGTCATGGGACGAAGCGCCATGATTTAAACGATCTACAATACAGCCGTTTTGTAAGCTTTATATTGTAAAATATAAGCAGTACAAATGTCAAAACTCAACATTATTATACAGAACCACTAACGGCACAATGATCTTAACAGTTGATTAGCCAATTTCTTAGTTAAATTTCGATTCGACGGGACCTTACCTCTCATTCTCAAGCAACGATTTTGCTAGATTTCATCCATCTTCAAGGCCATTGACAGCTCCAACTCAAGATATCTCACGAATTCCTCTCCTATATGCACTCTAGATGACCCGAAGTTTATATTGTATATTTGTTTTCGTCGCTTAAATGTCGCATGTTCCGTTATTCTGACGCGCTCTTTACTTTCTCCATCGATTTCCACCATTTTGTAAACACAGGTAAATTATGCGTGTCACGAAAGGTCATGGAGTTATCGCCTGTCCTCGTTTCGCTTCGTGTACACTCGGATATCTCCGGTCGGCTTAAAAAAACTGGCAGTTTTTTTAAGAAAATAAAATTTAAAACCGTTTTATTTATATGATAGCGTTGGTAAAGGGAAGTTTATTGTAGCTCAAGGACGTTTGTTAGGGATGTTTTATAAAGCTATTATGTTGATTTTAGCGTACGGGGTGCGTAGAAATGTGCAAAATATGCGCATAACACATCTTTAATGAAGGCTCGTTAGCTTCAACATATAGACTTTCAATAGGTGAAGTTTTAAAAGCACCAAGGGCGATACGTAAGCCCTGGTTATGTATTGTATCAAGCATTTGTAAGTACGATTTACGTGCTGATCCATACACCATTGACCCATAATCTAGTTTTGAACGAACAAGACTTCTGTATAATTTAAGTAATGTTTGGGAATCAGATCCCCAATCAGTATGTGAAAGTACTTTAAGTAGATTTAAAGCTTTGATACATTTTGTTTTTAGAGACTTTAAGTGTGGTATAAAAGAGAGTTTTTTATCGAATGTAACGCCTAAAAATTTAGCTTCATTTACAACAGGGATTTTTGAGCCAGAAATGTAAAGTTCAGGATCATTATGATGCTTTCTTAATCGACAAAAATGTACACATTGTGTTTTTGACTTGGAAAATTTAAAACCATTTTCTGTTGCCCACTTTTGGATTTTATCCAAGTTTTGTTGTAGTTGGCGTTCGATACTTCGAATATTTTTAGAACGATAACAGATTAAAAAGTCATCTACATATAATGAACAATCTGTACCAGGATTTATAACCTTAACAATATTATTAATTTTAAGACCAAAAAGGGTGACTGATAATATACTGCCTTGTGGCACGCCTTGTTCTTGTTTGTGGCTATCTGATAATGTTGAACCTAATTTAACTTGAAAACTTCTGTCAGACAGAAAACTAGAAATTAACATTGGTAGTCTACCGTTTAGTCCGGCGTCTTTTAAATCTTTTAGAATACCATATTTCCAAGTTGTATCGTAAGCTTTCTCAAGATCAAAGAATATTGAAACTACATGTTGTTTATTGACAAAAGCCTCTCTTATGAATGTTTCGAGGCGTACTAAATGATCATTAGTACTTCGCTGTTTTCGAAAACCAGATTGGAAATTAGTAATAATACCGTTAGATTCTAAATACCAGATGAGTCTTTTATTAACCATGCGTTCAAAGGTTTTATAAATACAACTAGTTAGAGATATTGGTCGGTAGTTAAGGGGGTCAGTATTGTCTTTTCCCGGTTTCGGTATTGGTATTATTAAAGCTTCCTTCCAGGAATCTGGAATTTTACCAGATATCCATATATCATTAAAAATATCGAGCAATAAATGTTGAGATACCAATGGGAGGTGTTTTAAAAATTGATAATAAATTTCATCAGGGCCAGCAGCTGTATCTTTGGCATGCTTAATAGAATCGGTTAAATCGTCAATTGTAAAGAGGGTGTTATACTCTTCTTCGTTGTTAGAATGAAAATTAATATTTTGTTTTTCCGAGTTAGATTTGACCTTTTTAAATTCTTCAGTATAGTGTGCTGAAGAAGAATTATGTTCAAAAGTTTCCGCCAGCGTGTTGGCTATATCTTTTGTAGTTTTTGCTACGCTCGAATCTTTACGTTTGAGATGAGCTGTAGGAACTTTTTTGTGTTTACCATTAATTTTACGAACTGCTTCCCAAACTTTTTTAATTGGAGTGTTGGCGTTAATTTTAGAAACATATGACTGCCATGATTTACGTTTAGAAAACGTTTAGAAAACTTAAATGTTCTACGAGCTTGTGCTCGTAGGATTCTATAATTGTCTAGATTTGCAGCTGTAGGGCAAATATGAAATTTCTTTAGTGCTGCTTTTCGTTTCCGATATGATCTTCTGCACTCATCGTTGAACCATGGTTTTTTAATTTTATTCGAGTTTTTCATTGAAGTTTTAGGAATACACTCATCAGCTATCTTTGATAGAGTTGACGCAAAGAGGTTAGCTTTATCCGAAGAGTTGGAAAAAATCGGGATTGTTAAATCATCGGAACACAATTTGTTAAATTGTTCCCAGTTCGCTTTTGAGAATTTGTAATAAGAGCGGTTGTTTACTGGGACAGAGTCGTTTAAAGTTAACAACAATGGAAAGTGGTCACTGCCATATTGTTCGTCAAGCACTGACCAAGTAAAATCCAAGTATATTGATGGATGTGATAATGTAAGGTCTATACAAGAAAAACTTCCAGTGGCTGGATGTAAGTAAGTTGGTGACTTGTTATTCAAAAGGCATAGTTGAGCATTATCAATGAACTTTTCTGTAATGCTGCCTTTATTATTCGTAGATGTACTTCCCCATAATGGATTATGTGCATTAAAATCGCCGAGTAAAAAGAATGGTTCTGGGAGTTGTTTAGTTAGATTTTCTAAGTCTTCAACAGTTATAGATAAATTGGGAGGGAGATATAATGAGCATATTGTTATAGGTCTTTGCAAAGTTACTTCAACGGCTACGGCTTGCAGATTAGTTCGTATCTGAATTTGTCGTTGAGGGATACAGTTTGCAACCGCAATTGTTGAGCCACCAGATGCTCTTATTGTGTCTGTGCAAATTTTATTATAAAGCGTATAGTCCTTTATTGATGTTTTATCATTTGTAGATAGGAATGTTTCTTGAAGACAGACAACTTTCGGGGAGTATTTTGATAATAAGAGAAGTAAATCGTTGTAATTTGATTTAAGACTACGACAATTCCATTGAAGTATAGTTTGACTCATGGTTCAACGAAAAGTAAAAACTTACTTCGGAAACTTAACAGGACTTCGCGCCGAAGTCCGGGGAGGAGAGCTGTGGACAGCCATGTCCTCGTCCTCCATCGACTCGATGTCGCTCATAAGAGCCTCGAATCGGTTGGAGGACGGGACATGGTCCCTCTCCGCTTTTCTAACTCGGTCGGTTAGGACGACCTTCTTTTTGGGTGATTGCCTTTGAATCACCCGCTCAGGAGACGGAGAAGCCTGTGCGACCCGCCTCTGAGGTACAGATGAGGTACTTGTAGATGTTGTCTGTGAACTTGTACTTGCTTTGGACGTATTACGTGAAAGAATAGGAGACGGTTTTTGCAATGGAGTTATTTCAAGAGGAGAACATTTACATAAATTGACCTGCACAGCAGAATCAACCATCTTAACTGGTTTTGATACAACAGCTGAATAAGAATTAGTTTTGGAACTTTCTACAAGCTTGCGTGCATCAGGAAAAGACAAACTTTGCGTATATTTAACACGGAGAACTTCTTTTTCTGTCTTCCAGACTAAGCAAGAACGGGAGGTTGAAAAATGATTACCCCCACAGTTTGAACATTTGACTTCATTAGAACAGTTTTCAAGCGGACCAGCATGAGAAGTACTACATTTACGGCATATATTCTCTCTAGTGCATTTAGTTTCATGATGTCCATATTTAAAGCATTTGTAACACTGCATCGGGTTTGGTATGTACATCTCAACGCGAACGTTGAGATACCCAACTCGAAGAGTGGATGGAAGAATGGGGGTATCAAATGTTAAGATGTATGTGTGAGTGGGAACACGTTTACCGTCTCTGGTGGATAGAATACGTTTGGCATTTGAAACACATTGAGAGCTAAGCTCTTTTACTATGTCTGCCTCTGACATTTCTGCAAGGTCAGGGCAGCGAATGACTCCTTTGGATGAATTGAGGGTATTGTGTGCAGTGCAAAAAGATTTAATGTTGAAAAATGATTTTAATTTGAGCAAGTTATCAGATTGTTGTTTTCTTTGCACTTCGATCAGGAGTTCTCCATTACGGAGCTTCCTGACAGATTTTGGAGTTCCTATGAGTGCAGAAATTGATTTTTCAATGACAAACGGGTTCAACTGTGCTAATTTTTCATCTCCCAACGCTTCTACTACCAGAAAACGTGGAAAAGATGATTGACTTGATTGTTCATTTGAAATGTTGGGTGATTCGTCAGACTTACGTTTTTTAGAAGAGGTTAAAGGATCCATGGTTGAAATAATTATGATTCATCTCTCAGGTTCCCCAGCCACCTCGGACTCCAACAAGGGGAAGCGCAATGGAGGCGGGTATCCAGCCTCCGCACCACAAGGATACATGAGAGATATACTTGCATGTAATTGCAAATATGCGCATTAAAATCGCCGAGTAGGAAAAATGGTTCTGGGAGTTGTTTAGTTAAATTTTCTAAGTCTTCAACAGTAATAGATAAATTAGGAGGGAGATATAAGGAGCACACTGTTATAGGTCTGTGCAAAGTTACTTCAACAGCTACGGCTTGCAGATTAGTTCGTATCTGAATTTGTCGTTGAGGGATACAGTTTGCAACCGCAATTGTTGAGCCACCAGATGCTCTTATTGTGTCTGTGCAAATTTTATTATAAAGAGTATAGTCTTTAATTGATGTTTTATCATTTGTAGATAGGAATGTTTCTTGAAGACAGACAACTTTTGGGGAGTATTTCGATAACAAAAGAAGTAGATCGTTGTAATTTGATTTAAGACCACGACAATTCCATTGAAGTATAGTTTGACTCATGGTTCAACGAAAAGTAAAAACTCACTTCGGAAACTTAACTGGACTTCGAGCCGAAGTCCGGAGAGGAGAGCTGTGGACACCCATGTCCTCGTCCTCCATCGACTCGATGTCACTCATAAGAGTCTCGAATCGATTGGAGGACGAGACAGGGTCCCTCTCGGCTTTCCCAACTCTGTCGGTTAGGACTATCTTCTTTTTGGGTGATTGCCTTTGAATCACCCGCTCAGGAGACGGAGAAGCCTGTGAGACCCGCCTCTGAGGTACAGATGAGGTGCTTGTTGATGTTGTCTGTGAACTTGTACTTGCTTTAGACGTATTACGTGAAAGAATAGGAGGCGGTTTTTGCACTGGAGTGATTTCAAGAGGAGAACACTTACATAAATTGACCTGCACAGCAGAATCAACCATCTTAACTGGTTTGGATACAACAGCTGAATAGGAATTAATCTTGGAACTTTCTACAAGCTTGCGTGCATCAGGAAAAGATAAACTTTGTGTATATTTAACACGGAGAACTTCTTTTTCTGTCTTCCAGACTGGGCAAGAACGGGAGGTTGCAAAATTACCCGCACAGTTTGAACATTTGACATCATTAGAACAGTTTTCAAGCGGACCAGCATGAGAAGTACTACATTTACGGCAGATATTCTCTCTAGTGCATTTAGTTTCATGATGTCCATATTTAAAGCATTTGTAACACTGCATCGGGTTTGGTATGTACATCTCAACGCGAACGTTGAGATACCCAACTCGAAGTGAGGATGGAAGAATGGGGGTATCAAAAGTTAAAATGTATGTGTGTGTCGGAACACGTTTACCGTCTCTTGTGGATAGAATACGTTTGGCATTTGAGACACATTGAGAGCTTAGCTCTTTAACTATGTCTGCCTCTGACATTTCTGCAAGATCTTGCAGCGAATGACTCCTTTGGATGAATTGAGGGTATTGTGAGCAGTGCAAAACGATTTTATATTGAAAAAGGATCTTAAATTAAGCAAATTATCCGATTGTTGTTTTCTTTGGACCTCGATCAGGAGTTCTCCACCACGGAGCTTCCTGACCGATTTTGGAGTTCCTATGAGTGCAGAAATTGTCTTTTCAATGACAAACGGGTTCAACTGTGCCAATTTTTCATCTCCCAACGCTTCTACTACGAGAAAGCGTGGAAAGGATGATTGACTTGATTGTTGATTTGAAATGTTGGGTGATTCGTCAGACTTACGTTTTTTAGAAGAGGTTAAAGGATCCATGGTTGAGATAATAATGATTCATCCCCCAGGTTCCCCAGCCACCTCGGACTCCAACAAGGGGAAGCGCAATGGAGGCGGATATCCAGCCTCCGCACCACAAGGATACCTTCTTCCTTGGATAATTCGCTAGTGATTTATTCGTCCCTAAGTAAATTCTTAGTTTACTTAAAAATCGAGACGGGGTGCTGAACAAACATATTAAAGACGTTAATGATTAGTTGCTACTCGCCATTATGCGATAATCACCCGATGACGTCCATAATGGCCTGAGGGCCTTTGCCCCGAAGGCCAGTATGGACTCGAGGGTGATTATCGCATAATGGCGAGTAGCAACTAATCATTAACATCTAAATAATTGTAAAATTACGATTGAATACGAATAATGTCTTGACATTTTACCATTTGATTTTTACGTTATTTTGTTACTAGAGCAACCTCCTCTGTTTTTTGGGACCTCTCCGCGGTGAGGAGGAGAAACATGTGCCCATTATGTAGGTGCAAGTTGCGCCTGCATGATTGGCATATGGCCAACACCAAAACTGCCCGTTTGCCGTGGGCAGCGTCCCGTAACCGGGAAAGGAGGATCCTGGTAGTTGAGGGAGACCCAGGGATCTCCAGTCTTCCCAACACACTACTTTGGCCTCTGATTCAGGGTAGACGGGTGTCCAAGTAGGCCCGACTTGGTCAATCGGCTGGTCATGCCTTGCCCTTGAATTGTTGCATACTTGCAAAAGCCATTTCATTCATGTAAGTTCATGTACTGTTTTATGTGCACTATCCCAAAATTATTAACATTACTAGCATACTCTTAATTTGAAAAACCATATGTGTACTCCATTACGATCTGAGTGGGCTTACTGAATTTAAAGTAATCTCTTTAAAGTGTAAACGTTCAAAACACCTTTTCAAGAAGGCGGTGGCTCATGGGCCAATTGTGTTGATTGTAATCATTTGCAATTACATGCAAGTATATCTCTCATGTATCCCTGTGGTGCGGAGGCTGGATACCCGCCTCCATTGCACTTCCCCTTGTTGGAGTCCGAGGTGGCTGGGGAACCTGAGAGATGAATCATTATTATCTCAACCATGGATCCTTTAACCTCTTCTAAAAAACGTAAGTCTGACGAATCACCCAACATTTCAAATGAACAATCAAGTCAATCATCTTTTCCACGCTTTCTGGTAGTAGAAGCGTTGGGAGATGAAAAATTAGCACAGTTGAACCCATTTATCATTGAAAAGTCAATTTCTGCACTCATAGGAACTCCAAAATCGGTTAGGAAGCTCCGTGGTGGAGAACTCCTGATCGAGGTCCAAAGAAAACAACAATCAGATAATTTGCTTAAATTAAGATCTTTTTTCAACATTAAATCTTTTTGCACTGCACACAATACCCTCAATTCATCCAAAGGAGTCATTCGCTGTCCTGACCTTGCAGAAATGTCAGAAGCAGACATAGTAAAAGAGCTTAGCTCTCAATATGTTTCAAATGCCAAACGTATTCTATCCACCAGAGACGGTAAACGTGTTCCCACTAACACATACATTTTAACATTTGATACCCCAATTCTTCCATCCACTCTTCGAGTTGGGTATCTCAACGTTCGCGTTGAGATGTACATACCAAACCCGATGCAGTGTTACAAATGCTTTAAATATGGACATCATGAAACTAAATGCACTAGAGAGAATATATGCCGTAAATGTAGTACTTCTCATGCTGGTCCGCTTGAAAACTGTTCTAATGATGTCAAATGTTCAAACTGTGGAGGTAATCATTTTGCAACCTCCCGTTCTTGCTTAGTCTGGAAGACAGAAAAAGAAGTTCTCCGTGTTAAATATACACAAAGTTTGTCTTTTCCTGATGCACGCAAGCTTGTAGAAAGTTCCAAAACTAATTCTTATTCAGCTGTTGTATCAAAACCAGTTAAGATGGTTGATTCTGCTGTGCAGGTCAATTTATGTAAATGTTCTCCTCTTGAAATAACTCCAGTGCAAAAACCTAATCTTTCACGTAATACGTCCAAAGCAAGTACTAGTTCACAGACAGCATCTACAAGTACCTCATGTGTACCTCAGAGGCGGGTCTCACAGGCTTCTCCGTCTCCTGAGCGGGTGATTCAAAGGCAATCGCCCAAAAAGAAGGTCGTCCTAACCGACCGAGTTAGAAAAGCGGAGAGGGACCCTGTCCCGTCCTCCAACCGATTCGAGGCTCTTATGAGCGACATCGAGTCGATGGAGGACGAGGACATGGGTGTCCACAGCTCTCCTCCCCGGACTTCGGCGCGAAGTCCTGTCAAGTTTCCGAAGTAAGTTTTTACTTTTCGTTGAACCATGAGTCAAACTATACTTCAATGGAATTGTCGTGGTCTTAAATCAAATTACAACGATTTACTTCTCTTATTATCAAAATACTCCCCGAAAGTTGTCTGTCTTCAAGAAACATTCCTATCTACAAATGATAAAACATCAATAAAGGACTATACGCTTTATAATAAAATTTGCACAGACACAATAAGAGCATCTGGTGGCTCAACAATTGCGGTTGCAAACTGTATCCCTCAACGACAAATTCAGATACGAACTAATCTGCAAGCCGTAGCCGTTGAAGTAACTTTACACAGACCTATAACAATATGCTCATTATATCTCCCTCCCAATTTATCTATAACTGTTGAAGACTTAGAAACTTTAACTAAACAACTCCCAGAACCATTCTTTTTACTCGGCGATTTTAATGCGCATAATCCAATATGGGGAAGTACATCTACGAATAATAAAGGCAGCATTACAGAAAAGTTCATTGATAATGTTCAACTATGCCTTTTAAATAACAAGTCACCAACTTACTTACATCCAGCCACTGGTAG
Organism: Mactra quadrangularis; assembly: GCA_025267735.1. Taxonomy (NCBI): domain Eukaryota; kingdom Metazoa; phylum Mollusca; class Bivalvia; order Venerida; family Mactridae; genus Mactra; species Mactra quadrangularis. The sequence goes on along the minus strand of CM046311.1, from coordinate 24,399,827 downwards.
TTTTTCTTGTATAGACCTCACATTATCACATCCATCAATATACTTGGATTTTACTTGGTCAGTGCTTGACGAACAATATGGCAGTGACCACTTTCCATTGTTGTTAACTTTAAACGACTCTGTTCCAGTAAACAACCGCTCTTATTACAAATTCTCAAAAGCGAACTGGGAACAATTCAACAAATTGTGTTCCGATGATTTAACAATCCCGAATTTTTCCAACTCTTCGGATAAAGCTAATCTCTTTGCGTCCACTCTATCAAAGATAGCTGATGAGTGTATTCCTAAAACTTCAATGAAAAATTCAAGTAAAATTAAAAAACCATGGTTCAACGATGAGTGCAAGAAATCATATCGGAAACGAAAAGCAGCACTTAAAAAGTTTCAGGTTTGCCCCACAACTGCAAATCTAGACAATTATAGAATCCTACGAGCACAAGCTCGTAGAACATTTAAGTTTTCTAAACGTAAATCATGGCAGTCATATGTTTCTAAAATTAACGCCAACACATCAATTAAAAAAGTTTGGGAAGCAATTCGTAAAATTAATGGTAAACACAAAAAAGTTCCTACTGCTCATCTGAAACGTAAAGATTCGAGCGTAGCAAAAACTACAAAAGATATAGCCAACACACTGGCAGAAACTTTTGAACATAATTCTTCTTCAGCACACTACACTGAAGAATTTAAAAAGGTCAAATCTAACTTGGAAAAACAAAATATTAATTTTCATTCTAACAACGAAGAAGAGTATAGCACCCTCTTTAAAATTGACGATTTAACCGATTCTATTAAGCATGCCAAAGATACAGCTGCTGGCCCTGATGAAATTTATTATCAATTTTTAAAACATCTCCCATTGATATCTCAACATTTATTGCTCGATATTTTTAATGATATATGGATATCTGGTAAAATTCCAGATTCCTGGAAGGAAGCTTTAATTATACCAATACCGAAACCGGGTAAAGACAATACTGACCCCCTTAACTACCGACCAATATCTCTAACTAGTTGTATTTGTAAAACCTTTGAACGCATGGTTAATAAAAGACTCATCTGGTATTTAGAATCTAACGGTATAATAACTAATGTCCAATCTGGTTTTCGAAAACAGCGAAGTACTAATGATCATTTAGTACGCCTCGAAACATTCATAAGAGAGGCTTTTGTCAATAAACAACATGTAGTTTCAATTTTCTTCGATCTTGAGAAAGCGTATGATACAACATGGAAATATGGTATTCTCAAAGATTTAAAAGATGCTGGTCTAAATGGTAGATTACCAATGTTCATTTCTAGTTTTTTGTCAGACAGAAATTTTCAAGTTAAAGTAGGATCAACGTTATCAGAGAGCCACGAACAAGAACAAGGCGTGCCGCAAGGCAGTATTTTATCAGTTACCCTCTTTGGGCTTAAAATTAATAATATTGTTAAGGCTATAAACCCTGGTACAGATTGCTCATTATATGTTGATGATTTTTTAATCTGTTATCGTTCTAAAAATATTCGAAGTATCGAACGTCAATTACAACAGAACTTGGATAAAATTCAAAAATGGGCAACAGAAAATGGTTTTAAATTTTCCAAGTCAAAAACTCAATGTGTACATTTTTGTCGATTAAGAAAACATCATGATGATCCCGAACTTTACATTTCTGGCTCTAAAATCCCAGTAGTAAATGAAGCTAAGTTTTTAGGCGTTACATTCGATAAAAAACTATCTTTTATACCACACTTAAAGTTGCTTAAAACAAAATGTATTAAAGCATTGAATCTACTTAAAGTACTTTCACATACTGATTGGGGATCTGATACCCAAACTTTACTAAAATTATACAGAAGTCTTGTTCGTTCAAAACTCGATTACGGATCAATAGTGTACGGATCAGCTCGCAAATCATACTTACAAATGCTAGATACTATACACAACCAGGGCTTACGTATTGCCCTTGGTGCTTTTAAAACTTCACCTATAGAAAGTCTGTATGTTGAAGCTAACGAACCATCACTAAAATTACGTCGTCAAAAACTTTCATTACAATACGCAACTCGTATATCTTCTAACAAAAGAAACCCGGCACGAAATGTTATTTTTGAACCTGATTACACCAGCAAATTTGACAAAAAACCAAACGAAATTAAACCATTTGGCCTGCGCGTTAAAAATGACTTAGAAATGCTAAATATAAACACTTCGTCTGTGATACAAAACTTAGATGAAAATATCCCCCCTTGGACCTACAACATTCCAGACGTCAATACTGACTTATCAACTTTTCGTAAATCTTTCACTAGTCCTGAAGCTTTTAAATCTGAATTTGTAAACATCTTGGAAAAATACAAAGATTTTACTCATTTATTTACCGACGGTTCCAAAGATGGAAACAAAGTTGGTTGCGCCGCATACGGAAACTCTTTCGTTGCAAGAATGCGACTGCCTGACAAAGCATCTATATTTACTGCCGAAATAAAAGCAATTGATCTGGCTTTAACATACATATCAAATAGTATAAATAACAAGTTTATTATTTTCTCAGATTCTCTATCTGTATTACTAGCGATTAAAAATCGCAGTTCAGACAATAATCTTATTAAAAGTATCGAGTTAAAATTACATGATATTTTAAAATCTAAAATAGTACACCTCTGCTGGATACCAAGTCATATTGGTATACATGGAAATGAAAAAGTTGACATCCTTGCTAAAGAATCTTTAAACCTTCAACCAGTTGATCTAAAATTACCAAGCAGTGACTTCAAGTGTTCGATCAATTCGTTAATTAAGTCGAATTGGCAAACAGTATGGAACAACGCTATTTTTAATAAGTTACATGAAATAAAGCCAACCCTTGATTCATCTCTATCAATAAAATTTTCTAATCGCCGAGATCAAATTGTTATTACGCGATGTAGAATAGGTCATACTAGATTAACACATTCATACCTTCTCAAGGGAGAGGAAGCACCTGAATGTATACCATGTAACGAGCATTTCAATATCAAACACATTCTCATTTATTGTCAGGATCTCAAAAACATCCGTGATAAATATTTTAAGGTTGGCTCACTTAGAGAACTTTTTGATAATATACCGTCACATGTGATACTTAACTTTTTGAAAGAGATAAATGTATATGATAAGATATAGGGATAAGGATCACTTTCATCAGTTGAATTGATAGTGTCATTATTTGTTTCGGCGCGATATGGCCTTTCTGTGCTGGTGCGCCGTAAAACCCAAACAAACAAACAAACAAACTATTGTCTGGTCTATCTTCAAACCTGAATAACAAAGCAACATAGTTAGCCATTGTAAAGTCTCACAGCAATCAAACAAAACTTTAATGGTCTACCTTCAAATATTCCGTTTTCCCCTGCATCGCTTTGTTAGCATACCGGTTTTAAAAGAACAACAATCTGACACTATGTCTGTCTTAATCATGCCATTTTGAAATAGCACAGGCCAAAATGGGGCAAACAGCCACATTGGTACCGCGGTTATGCATGTTCACATTTCTGTTTTAATCTTATCTTATTTAAGCGTCGTATGTCCAAATGAGGGGGCGATACTAGCCAATTGTTCTAATTTTCCCAGCAATCATGGTTAAATGCATCAATACCTGTCGTCTCTGGACACCGATATCTCGAATTGAATTTGTCACCTTTGGTATTGTAATCATACCGAAACGATCAAAAGTATAAGGACCTCATTTATTTTCTGAATATCTGAACTCCCAGTCTAAAACTGCCCAATCATCGCTGTCCAAACAATGACTATTATTAATGAATTTGAACCCTAACTTTACCCAATTGGGTTTAAGAGCAATATTGCTTTGTTTACAAACTTCATATAATCTACAGCCTTATCTTGTAATATTAGATTCCTGCTTCTATTTGATAGATACTATTGAACAAAAGATTTTATTATCAGTATTCAATACCACTGTTTTGCATTCAAAAATACTTAATGAGGTAAATATAGTTCTACTGGTGCATTCAAGCTCTCGCCAAGTCAAATTTTCGAGGTATCCAACCTCAGACCAACCGCCAACAACTTGGCTGTCTTCAATACCCTCGGTATACCAACCGTATCCAGCTCCACTGGCGTCCACAAAGACGTTTACTACATTATTATCGTCCTCTATGACGCTGGCATGCTCTATGCCTGATATCTGATCAAATCTACAAGATTTCATATCTTTCAAATTTTCTTTCCAGAATATTAACTCACTCAAAGCACGTGCATCTATTTGTACATAAGCGTGCCAACTAGCCCTGCTAGATACACAATTATACAATGATCTTGCTCCTAAATCTCGCAATACAACCAATATTGCTCTGTATAGATATCAATTGACTTAATAAATTGACAAGTTTTCTCACAAGAATCAAAGTGATACCATCAGCGAAATATTTTACAATATGCTTTAACATATTCTGAGATCTCAATAACATTCTTTTACTAATTTGCAAAGTACCTTCGAAAAAATTTGTCTAGCAACCGATCTTCAAAGCAGCTCTTAAATTTATAGAGTTCTAAATCAACATGCTAACAGTCTAGCTCTAGCCTTGGCTTCCCTGTTTTGCTGACAGCTACAGTCAGAGGTTTGACAATTGTCGGGATATAATCGTTTTCTAACGAAGACCTATTATTATCTAACTCTACCGAACATGGTATTTAAAAAAATATAAATATATAATCTCTATTACGTTTAGCACAACGGCTTCTTTACAGTGACAATAAGCGTAACTCAGTGGCATGACTGGAGTTAATTAAATTGTATATGAGTAGTACTGGTTGTCACTATTCACGTCACATCTTGCTATTGTATCGGTCATTGTCACAATAGATGTTCATTCTCATAACGACAACAATATTATTTATCTGAATAAAGAAAAACTGTACTTATCTGATTGTTACTATCTTTCTCATATGTATCTGCTATAGAAACAAAAAGTTCCTTTTTATTTGAGCTAATCTCTCTTCAAAGTTCGATAGCTTTTGACCAGTAAGCATCTCTAACTAAAATAATCTTCCATTGCCATATCAAATTGCCACGTATAAGTATCTTAAATTAGACTTGTAGTCCTGTCCAGTGCGTCCGCTAGAATGACCAATTCTTTACACAACACTGTATTCATAACAAAACCCCACAAAAATCTCGTGATCATCAAATATTAACTAAATTCACCCTGTAGAATCCGTTACGCGTAGACAAATATTTCACGCTATTCGTTGAAACGCGTGAAATTAATATTATTCTGCTGTACTCATCCTCTAGAGGCCAAGTGGCATTCATAGAACAACCTGAAAATACAGGAACTTTACCCCCCTGACAAACAAATTCATAAAAAGATAGGTTTTTGTTTTTATCTCTAGAAAGGTATCTGTCAAGTGCATTATTCCTGGAGATGATTTGGCCATCCTTTTCCAGTACTCGGGAACCTGACAAACTGATTGATTTAAAGGTATGGCTACTTCTGTACAATGGTAATGATGCTAATTCAAAAGAAGCTTCAACAGAAGAAATGTCTCTTTTGACAGTATTAATCAAAACTTTATTACAGATTGATTTTGCATAAGAGATATTGGATGTATCCGCAGAATTGATCATATCATTAAATAGATCAGAAATAGCCCCAGTAGGTTGATTACCTTTACAGGCATAGCCAGTGATATATTTTTCTGTGGCAACAATTTCATCAACTGAAGGGTTGTCTGGTGAACTTTTAGAAAGTATAAGTGTAATGTCACTATTTGCACGCCATCCTTGTGTATGATATCTAGAATGCTGAACTAGCATTGGATGGTCTCTAGTCATTTCAATGCGGAGAGATCCATTTTTGTCTTTCACCAATGCTGGTTGGTCTCTTAATTGTTTACCAGGTGCTTCTTTTGACCCAAATTCCATTCTACATATTTTTTGACCAGATTTGCTAGGTTTGATACAATAGTCTGAACACCTATGTAAATTGAAACGATTAGTTAAAAGTAAATGATCTTCCAAAATAGACTCTTGAGATTGGCTTACATCCATTAACAATTTAATTAAAGGGTTTTGACTATCTGGTGGGGCAGGGGCAGTACCTTCCGGGGGTGGCCATAGATCTTTTCTTGGCAAACCATCATTATCTTTGCCTGCAGGGTGACTAGCTGTCATCCCTAGGATTGACTTAGCCCATTTTTCTATTTCCTCTGCACACTGGTCTTCAGTCATGCCAGCTTTAAAGGCTTCATGTATCAAATTATGGGGTTCTCTGTCGGAACGCCAGCAAAGACCATGCCAATGAATCATACCCCGAGATTTAGCAAACTCTTGGCGGTACCAGTAAGTATCAACACCAAATACTGGTCCCATAACCTCTCGAAAATAAAATGTTGTTCGTAAATCAAAATAGTGCGCAACAATATGGGTATTTTGCTGCAAAGTGTCAAAAAGTACAGTTGAATCATCAAGGTTAATTTCTTCTCCTGTGGTTTCTTTTTTGTATATATGTGTAAGAGTCTTTTTAATGGCTTACAGTGAAATTCGGCACAACTGGCTGTTGTAAAAAAGGAAGGTAAACCATGACCTCTGCTTATTTGATATTTGGTAAGAGACCGTAGCTCTTTAGCACGCTGAGCCCAGTACTGGGTAGTGCCTCGAAGAGTAGAACTAAGATAAATTATCTTATTTGATAAAGAGTAGTCACCATTTTTTATTTGAGTACGAAGTTCCTCAACTGACAAGTGTTGTTCACCAAGTTGTTGCTTAATTATGAATGACCCTTTCTCTATGGCTGATTTTCTCATGATCATATTATGAACAACAAATTTAAAATAATGATGCGAAGCAAATCGTCCATCTTCATACCAAAGTAAATGATCAGCCCAGTTTGCTAATGATTTACATGTAACAGGGCGATTAATGTGAAAATCACCAGTACCATAGGGAAACAGAGCAGGAAAGGCCAATGTAAAAAAATACTGTGTTGTAAATTCCGACAGAGGAATATTTTTGCGAGTAGGCCATGGTATTGTAATGGTGCCTCGTTTGTTAACAGTAACATCTCCATGATTTTCACCAACATATTCTTTAACTATATTTGTAACAAGTTGTTTAAGATCAATAGGAATATCTGGCAAAAGAGCAGCTGATGCAGTTTCACCATCATTTTCTAGTAATAATTGGTTTGGAGCAGGGCCAAGATCTTTTAAATGTGAGACATTTTCATTGTATTCTGCCATGGGAATGTCTTCAAGTTCTCCATCATCAGGCAGAAAACTAAGTCTTTCTGGAGAAATTTGTATATTTGAATATGCAGGGTTATTAGTTTTTAACCATTGCAATGCTAACTGAACTTTAGCTCGCCTTACTTTAAATTCTTTACTTGATTGTTTGTAACCTAATTTTCTTACTTTAAGGATATTAATTTCCTTTGGTAACCTTGGTAATATTTGGGCAGGTTCATTTATTTCTTGTGGAAATGTTATGCAATGACCACTGGAAGCAATACCACCATGTTTAAGCATATGTACATTAATACATGGCGAGATTCTACAAATTAGTTGTTGTTCAATGGCAGTTAGATTTTTCAGCTGTGCGGGTTGAGGTTTTGGATCCATATTGTTCTCACTTGAAAACATTTTGACTGCATTTTTATCACGCGAACAACGTTTACATGTACCTTGTTTAGACATATCCATTTGTATCCGCCGTTCATGACAGATGGAACAATGCAATATTTTATAATTCATTTGTTCAAGTTCAAATGAACGAATAGCATCCATAGCTCTGTTATATTTTTCATCTGAACTAATTGGTGGCGGTTCAGGTATTGCATCTAGATCTTGTTATTTCTTTTCTTTCTTTTTTATCAAATTTTGTAGATTTTTTTTTTTGATTACTTGTCAAATTAGAATGTAAATGAAGATCTGAGAAGATACCCAATTTTTTACATTTTAAAAGAATAGCAGCAGATTGTGTTGTGCTAACAGTTGTATTTTTTGGCTTTTCCTTGCGTTGCTTATTTCCATTTTGTGTGCTAGGATATATTAAATTGCTGTCCATTTCTGTAGATTTTACAGATTTATTGAACATAGAATAAGACTGATCATTTACCATAGGGGCATATGACTGTGGCTGTTTATTGCTGCCAACTTTTTTAAAATAAGAGTGATCATTTACCAAAGGGGCATATGACTGTGGCTGTTTATAGCTGTCCCTTTTTGGATATTTAACAAAAATTTATTGCATATAGAATAAGTGTGATCATTAAATAGTTGGGCATTTGACAGTGACTGTTCATTCATGTCAGTTTTGCTACAGTGAACAGTTTTAGCAAGCTTAGACTTAGAGTGTTCATTTGTGTGGGTGGCACACTGGCTTGAAAATGAATTTTCTTTTGAATGAGGTAGAGACATTTCAGAAAATTTGCGTTTTGTATTTTTATTTTTTGTTGAACTTGCATTTTTACATGACTCATGGTTGTTTTGTGAACTGACATGTACATTATTTTTCTCATGATGTACACCAAAAGAGTGATCTTGCATAAAAGACTTAAGTGAAGAAAATGCTTGGTTATTATTGTTTGCAGTTACATTGTACAATACTTTAAAGTGGTTATTTTCTAGCAATAAGTTGATAGTAGGGTTAAGGTCCAAATCAATTCCTTTGTAGGGGACTAAGGTGAATGTAACTTGATTATTCCTTTTTCCTTTTAGGAAAACATTAATGTTACATTTTAACAATTCCGCAGCAGCCTCAATTTCAACGGCATGAGCCCAACCATTACTATATAGCATACTAGCTTTATAATTGTTGAATGACATAGAATGACCATGATGCAGTTGCACTTTATTCTCCCATTTATGCCAGTCAGTGACTATTTTGTTACATATAATGGTTCTATACATTTGTGCATTACTAAAATCTTTATTCAGGAAATGACTTAAACAATGAAAAAAGCAGTTTCCATCTGCAGGTACATTTCTTACTGAGTACAGTACTCCATGAATTCGCATGAAAGCGTTATTGCTCATTTTTCAGTTAATTAGATAATAAAATTAGTTGTAAAACTGACAATTATTTTACACAATGTAGTGTAAGAATTGGTTTAAATGTCAATGTGACTGTTAATGATACAGTATAACAGCCTGTTAAACAGGAACTAAAACGTTAATTTATCCTAAAAAAGGCTAAATATTGAATGTAGGGGTTTAAATAGCACAATAAACGATAAAACTATACGACAAAAACTGAAATGTACCTCAAAAAATGAAATAAATTGGCAATATTTGATGTTTGTTGACATCCGATTTGTTTACAAATAGATTTTGTTCAGCAGACGGTCGATCAGTGACGTCATATGACATACTCTTTATGTATTTGTAAATTTAAGTACAATATATTGAATGCGGTAAACAGAATTCCGATATAATGATAAATGAATATCGCACACAAATTTATCATTACCTGCGAGAGTGATGATTGCTTCTGTTAAATTAGGTTAAAATTCACTTTGCATCGAGATTATTTACCGGCAGTAAATGCCATTCGGAGCAACCTCGGCGATCTTCATTCTACAACGTTATAACTTCCGGATGCGCAGGGCGGTTTCAAAAATTAACTTCCGGTACATTGTCAAAATACCATACTGTATCATAAAACCAATTCGCGTTACCGTAAAGCTCGCTTTTCGAGCGGGCCCTTCGGGCCCGCTCTTCGAGCTCGCTATAAAAACATGGCGATGAATTAGAGTTAAAGTACTGTAGTAAAAATGTATAATGATTCAATAAATATGTGTTCTAACTACTGAAAACATAAAATTAAGTACCACGCTATTTGCAAAATTTTCGCGTAAAAATAGCGGAAACACAGAAATACGTCATAATCAAACTTCAATATCACAGTTTATAAACCACCAACCGATAAAATGTTTTCACATCGCTGTTGAACAAACTTTTTGCATTAACAAGTGTCTCTTTTTATGAAAAAAATCAACTGAAAAGTGTCATAAATCCTCAATAACATAGATCGATTTTCGAAATATGAAAATGTTCAGTGTAGAATTTTTCTTCGACACCGTCTCAGGAAAAACACGGAATTTCGTTAACATGACATAAAATATTACTTTTTTCTGACTTTAATGATATAAGAAAATTTTCAACAGCGATTAGTTAGCCAGCATGGCGGCCGATCATCCGAACGCTAAAGCGAAGTCACGTGACCAACTGAGTCAACATTATTTTGTCAACTAGCCTGTTTCCGGACCATTCCATTTGACAGATCTTATCAATTGCAAGTTTGACAATTAATTCTTAATTTTTGAAATTGTACCGTCATGTTGTAATTATCTTTGTTAAAATTAGCTCACATGTATTTACTAGATGTAAACTGTAACAAAATAAAATATATGTTCCGTTCTGTTCTGTTCTGTTCTGTTCTGTTCTATTCTGTTCTGTTCTGTTCTGTTCTGTTCCGTTCTGTTCTGTTCCGTTATGTGCTGTTCAAAACAAGACGAACGCGATGGTTGCGAACTTCATCATGAAATGTAAAGGTAAAATTGAACTTAAACCCGAAAAAATACCCAATCCGTCGGAAAACCTAGTAAAAATTATTAAGACAAGAAATACGAGTTACTTAATTATTTTCCTACATTTAAAATGTGCACATGCATTTTTATATGTTATATTATGCATTTCTTTGTTCAAATAGTCCTAAGTTTTAAATAAAAAAAAAAAAAGAAACTCCCGCGAGCCGGATTCGAACCAGCGACCTAAGGATCACAGAATTTTAACCACTACAGTCCTCCGCTCTACCAACTGAGCTATCACGGGAAGTTACCGATACGTGTTCTTATTAAGTGACAGTATGAAATCAGCAGATCAGGGGAAGTTATCCTGATCAGGTTTAAATAAATTCGGAATATATCGGACTTTAACCGATAAAGTAAATAACATAAGCTAAAAGTTTCGAGTCCCTACACTAGGGTAACCCTGGACTTAAATCTCTACTTATATAAGTTTTATTTTATATATAGAACATGGGACACGTTATTCACCAGTCTAGCTTTTTTGTTTGATATAAATACAGGGGCGGATTCAGGATTTTTTTCTAGGGGGGTCCGAACTTTTTAAAGGGGGGTCCAAACTTTCGAACCAAAATCACATTTTGCAGAATAATGCAACATATTAATAATAAAAAGTAAATAACCATTAAATTTATGTTAAGCACCAAGAAAAATAGCTTCAGGCAACTTAAAAATGACTTACAGTCAATAAATACACTAATGTACAGATATACATTTGGAAATTCCGGGTGGGGTCCGGACCCCCCTGACCCCCGCTAGATCCGCCAATGAAATAGATATTTGTCTAACATTCACATTTTCTCATAAGATACTCAACTCTATTAACTACATAATATTATAATACTGATCAGGTAAAGATCAATAATAACATACTGTCCTCTCAAAGTTCCTTCACATATTTATTATTGACATTGTACTTTAAAAATGGAGTTTCAAACATTTACCTAATTCCCTGATTTGTAAAAACAGTTTATTATTTAATGTTCTTTAAGTTTGCATTTTGAAATCAGTACCTTTTTCTTCTGTAGGCCTATGTGAAATAACAAAAATATCTCTAACTTGATAATGGTTCATTGAGATATATTAGGTCTACCATAGTTTTGGAGGCTGTTCTAACTGTTGCTGCAACTCTATAAAATAAATTGTACCAATAAAATTTTGTTTTCATTGCATGAATAATGAATGACATAGGCGGATCTAGCAGGGGGTCAAGGGGGTCTGGTGCTTAACATAGAATTAATGGTTATGTAGTTTTTAATATCAACATTTGCATTTTTTCTGCAAAATGTGTATAATGTGGTTGTGGTTCGAGGTTCGGACCCCCCCCCCTAGAAAAGTTCCGACCCCCCCCCCCCCTAGAAAAGTTCGGACCCCTCTAGAAAAAAATCCTGGATCCGCCCCGATTATGAAATAAACAATAACTTAATAATTCTTCAAACTTGAACTTGAAATTTGTAACAATTTAACTAATTGTAATGTACGTGAAGGAACTTTTGGAGGGCAGTGTATCTGTATTTGTTGGATTATATCAAATATAATTTCAAAATGTATTTAGAAATCTAGTATCTATTATTCAGACTCATGTACATAGATCTATGTAAATCATAAAGGTTCAATTAGAAATTGATAGTGATTTGATTTTTCATTAAAAAAATCCAGTTTGAAAATAAACGAAAATTTACACATGAGCTTTTAAAATTGAAAAATAATTTTTAATGGAATGGTGTTATACGTAGAAAATTTATTAAACAGCAGTTCTATCCACATTGCTGCAATCAAGGTAAATTGATGGCAAAAGAGTAAAATTTGGAGGAGGGTGTACGCCGGGTCCGCCCCCCCCATGAATCCGCCTATGCGTGCGCCAGATGCAGAACGAGAATGGTTGCCAGTGTACACGACCTATATGTATTACATTATGAATTTAACTACCCTCGTAGTCTCTCGTCCTTTGTTATGTAAGCAATTTCCTTAGTTTTTAATCAAACCAATTTCATAGTGATTATCTGACATGTACTTTCTATATCTTTGAACTATATTTTCAACGGTTTATAACATAAATATGATGTTATATGAAATTTTCAGTGTATTAGCGGAATGTTTGGCAACAATACACTTACCCTTTGTCCATGTTTTTTTTTTACTTTCTTAGAAACACACAGCTATAGAAACCTAGGATTGCCTGTCATTTGTCCGTCTTTTTCAGCAGTACACAGACAGTACTAAATGTACAGAATGATAAATGAAACCTTTCTGTCAGGGTATTTAGTGTATATAATAAATTATAACCAAATATTGACTTTCAGGAAGTTTAATCTTAAATACATAACATAAACTAAACACTGTCAATAGTTATAACATGGTACATACATGAATGATATCAGAAATCATTTTTTAAACCATGAATTGACTTTCTTATCTAACATTTCTACAACTTATCACCATGCAGTACCCAAAATACGCTTTTAAAGGGATTAGTGGGCAAAATTTTCAGTTCCAGTTTTCCTGGTTCTGCATTATATTTTCATAATTGTGATTGAAACAGACAAACTGATATATTACTTGGCAAAATATTTCTATATTTATTCTTTATATTATGGGTGTTTCCTAACTAGACCCACGTGGGTCAGGTTGGCTAAAAATAGATTATTGTTAAAATATGCATTTACTGATGAGAAGATACTAGAGCTTTTTATTGTGCAACATTAGTATAATCCTATTAAAAAGATATCATAACCGCCTAAGAATGTTGAAAAGACTAGAAGCGACCAATGAAAATGTTTAATTTCAGCAAGTACGACAGAAAACAAATCTATAAATAGCTTGGTGAATGCCTCAGTGTCCTACTTTCGTTTTCAACAATGTGTATGCCACATGTTTTAATTCGTTCAGTTGAATGTTATTATTGACTGTAACTGTATATCCCTTTAAAATATTCTGGAACAAAGTACATAACTGTAAACTTTGCTCAAACTATAATTGTGTTTGTACTACGAGAGTAAATAGTAGTTAGTATTTTTAATTTAAATTGTTTATCATTACTTTAGAATAGAATAATCTTTATGTTGAGTCGGTACATATAGATAATCATTCGGAACAACCTCTGCGATCATCTACGAAGATATACCTTTATCTGCGAAAGATCGCCGAGGTAGTTCCGAATGATAGATAATAAATACGTTGATGTTTGGATATTTATAATGGCTTCCTTACCTAACCAGCTTAATATGTGATTGATCAGTGTTTCCTTACCTGGCAAGAATTGTGGTCAGGGTTTTATTGAAAGAAGGAAAATTGATATCATTGTCGACATTTCAATGCCGAAAATCACCCTCTGATCCACTGATGAGAACCCAGCGTACAAACGATAAATAAGGGTTTCGGTAATTGTTCCGTAATATTACTTTTTTATAGGGCCGGGAAAAATATTCGATTATTCGGATCGTCACCGAATATTCTAATATTGAAAAACGAATACGAATATTCAAAATTCTCAGCATAAAAATGAGCTGTTTTCAAATTTTGCCCAACAAAGTTGCAATTTAAACTGTAGTTTAAGAAGCCTGTTTCAAATTTGCATGTTTGTTTAACACAGGTCAATTAAGGAAAGGTTATGACCCGCAATTATAGTCCAAACCTTGATTATAGATAGCTCATTAGGGTACCGTCCTTTCCTGTAATACGTCGTAGTCGGCACTTCATTGTTTCCGAACACAATAGATAATAGCCGTTTATCATTGTGAAGAAAAGTAAAGCCGAACACCGTAGCCTGTTCAATTACCCTAAACGTTACAAAACGTTCCGTAACGATACATTCGGAACTCCTCGGCCATTCGCTGCGAATAATCTCGGACATATTTAGACTACCGGTGTTAAAGTAAACAAATCAGTGAGTATATATAATTATACACGTTTTTAGTCCATAAATTTTGAAACATCACTCATTGCCTTAACGATCGTATATTTGTTTTTTTTAGATTAGATTATTCGCAGCGAATGGCCGAGGAGTTCCGAATGTATCGTTACGAAACGTTTTGGAACGTTCGAGGTAACTGAACACGCTGCTGACTCGATTTAGAAAAAAATGGCTAATCAAAATTTATTCAAAATTTCATTGAAACTCTGGATATTGTTAATTGTAAGTGGCCTAGTATTCAGATAAACAAATTTGGACACGAACATCGTGATACGAGGCACTGACATACTTGGAATCTTTTTTAGCTCTATAAAAACGAATATTCGAATATATTCGAATATCAAAAACGAATATTCGAACTCTAACCCAGCCCTACTTTTTTATTAAAACCTTATCACAAAATACATTCATTATTTTTTCACATACCTGTCTTTGTGGCAGAAAGTTTTATTGAACTGTTTTGATAAATAGAATGATAATTAAATATTCAAGTACTCTTAATGTGATCCACAAAGATAAATAGTTGCAAATTTGTTCTGTATATCTTAACTTGTACAAATATATATACTTGGCTTCAATGATACTCGAACATGTCAAACGTTTAACTATGGTTTGACATTCAGGACATTTATCAGTCTACTCAATGTCCCATGTACGAGTGATAAATAGACATTTAGTTCACTTATAAGTTTATACAATGTACATTTCGACAACGACCTGTGATTTTTCTTTTCTTTTTTTTTAAATTGGGTTTTAACGTCGTATTCAACACATATTAAGGTCATATATACGACAGCCAGCTCTTCCTTCTATAGGTTTCTTGGACACTTTTCTACCACCAGTATTAACTTACTGAGGCCAACAACTCATGTATAGGGTATGACCTACCGTGACCGGACTCATACCCACGATCTCCGGATTCGAAGTTAGACATGCTAACCACTACGCCACAGTCGTGGCCTGTGATTTTTCAAGGTCGGTCATACCATTCTTGGGGGTGAGCAACTTATTTTTCGAATCATGTTTTGTTTATTTAATCTAATTACAACATAAGTTTACTAAATGCTCGATAGTCATGAAGAGGTTAAGTGTGCGAGACCAGTGATAACTTTGTTTTTGTTGCCTGTGGGTTCGAACCCCGCAACATTATTGTACATGCATTTAAATATTATATTGATATAAGATTTTTTCTCTCTTAATGTAGTATATAAATGTTTTTCTTTTGATGTTTTTTTCTAAATTTCTTCAAGATCTGAATTCCCCTTTTCCGTCTTGCAAAATGTATGGTCATTTTTTAATATTCAAGTTTTTGTGTATTTATTATTACGCGCAGCCATGGTGACTACATAATCCGTCAAATATTTTGTTTCCATACTTTTCTATATTTCGTTTCTCGAGGAACTCGTGCACACGTATGTATAAAACATATATTTTTGTATCAATCATAATGAAAATAAGAAATATGGCATCATTTGAGCATACAACTTCATGTATCGTAAGAATTCACTATACCACTGCACCACATATTGACTTGATAGGTTTTGTATCATAATCAACAATACATAGTTAAACCAGACCAAGATCTCACACAAAAAATAATTTATAGTTCAAAAGTGGGTCATGTGCGGTTCAAAAGAATGTCAGTTGCTCAAATCATATGAAACGTATGTTAACACTTTAGTGGTCACATTTTAGCTGATCTTTATGAAACTTCGTCAGAGTGTTTATCTCTTCGAATTTTAGGTTGAGTTCAAAAGTGACTTGCTGTCAAAAACAGGGTACACTGTAATGAAGCCCACATATGAAACAACCTTGTTAACAGTCTAGAGGTTACCTTTTTTATCTGGACTATCTCGGGAATTTGTTAGAAAAGTTGTTTAGATGATGTCTAGTTCGAATATAGATCGTCTGGGGTCAAAAACTAGGTCACATTGCCTTAGTATTAAAAATTAATTATAAAGCCTGTTAAATATTATTTTCTTTAACCAAAAAGCCTAAAGATTATATATTTGGTACGTAGTATTGTCTAATGGACATCTATGTTGTTGGTTTTTTTTCGAATTGTGGTCCCAGGAGCAAAATTGACCCCGTTTCAAGGGTCATTTTATTTTACTTAGGCTTATGTGTTAGAAAGATTTTTAAAAATATTGTCTGAAATCCCAAACCCTAGAACTTATGCATAGTTTATTGCTATGACCCCTTGTCTCATGACCATCAACACTCACAATTTTATTTGCGAACAAACACAACTAATCTCAGGTGAGCGATTTATGGTCATCAAGACCCTCTTGTATACATTTAGAACTTTTATAAAAGTAATCATCCTGAACCTTGTAGTGATGATAGGTTAGGTTTAGTGACATTAGGTAGAACAACTGACTGGTGAGATATGACCGAGAACTAGTGCCAATGTAGTGTATGCTCCAACCCTGGTCGATAGCGCAGTTGATAGCGCGCCGGGATTTTGAATCTCTTGTCCCGAAGGAGGTACGGATTCGAATCCCAGCAAAGGAGGTTATACCCTTTCATGAAAATTTGACAATAATGTCAATTTTCCTCCATTGATTAGATAATATGGAGAAGTTGCCGGATTTGTGGAAGGGTAGGTGAGTACTGATTCTAGACAAGGTTCCAGGAAAGCTAGGATAGGTGCGCTGGACGCCGTAAAATGACCAGAAATGTGTTGACACGGCGTTAAACCCAATTAAAAAAATGTATGCTCTATACAATACAATACATCACATATATGTAGGACAAAGGTCTTGTACATGGTGCTACATACAATACAATACATCACATATATGTAGGACAAAGGTCTTGTGCATGGTGCTCCATACAATACAATACATCACATATATGTAGGACAAATGTCTTGTACATGGTGCTCCTTACAATACAATACATCACATATATGTAGGACAAATGTTTGTACATGGTGCTCCATACAATACAATACATCACATATATGTAGGACAAAGGTCTTGTACATGGTGCTCCATACAATACAATACATCACATATATGTAGGACAAATGTCTTGTACATGGTGCTCCATACAATACAATACATCACATATATGTAGGACAAATGTCTTGTACATGGTGCTCCATACAATACAATACATCACATATATGTAGGACAAATGTCTTGTACATGGTGCTCCATACAATACAATACATCACATATATGTAGGACAAATGTTTGTACATGGTGCTCCATACAATACAATACATCACATATATGTAGGACAAATGTTTGTACATGGTGCTCCATACAATACAATACATCACATATATGTAGGACAAATGTCTTGTACATGGTGCTCCTTACAATACAATACATCACATATATGTAGGACAAAGGTCTTGTACGTGGTGCTCCATACAATACAATACATCACATATATGTAGGACAAATGTCTTGTACATGGTGCTCCTTACAATACAATACATCACATATATGTAGGACAAATGTTTGTACATGGTGCTCCATACAATACAATACATCACATATATGTAGGACAAATGTCTTGTACATGGTGCTCCATACAATACAATACATCACATATATGTAGGACAAATGTCTTGTACATGGTGCTCCATACAATACAATACATCACATATATGTAGGACAAATGTCTTGTACATGGTGCTCCTTACAATACAATACATCACATATATGTAGGACAAAGGTCTTGTACATGGTGCTCCATACAATACAATATATCACATATATGTAGGACAAATGTCTTGTGCATGGTGCTCCATACAATACAATACATCACATATATATAGGACAAATGTCTTGTACATGGTGCTCCTTACAATACAATACATCACATATATGTAGGACAAAGGTCTTGTACGTGGTGCTCCATACAATACAATACATCACATATATGTAGGACAAATGTCTTGTACATGGTGCTCCTTACAATACAATACATCACATATATGTAGGACAAATGTCTTGTACATGGTGCTCCATACAATACAATACATCACATATATGTAGGACAAATGTCTTGTACATGGTGCTCCATACAATACAATACATATATGTAGGACAAAGGTCTTGTGCATGGTGCTCCATACAATACAATACATATATGTAGGACAAATGTCTTGTACATGGTGCTCTATACAATACAATACATCACATATATGTAGGACAAATGTCTTGTACATGGTGCTCCATACAATACAATACATATATGTAGGACAAAGGTCTTGTACATGGTGCTCCATACAATACAATACATATATGTAGGACAAATGTCTTGTACATGGTGCTAGATACAATACAATACATAAATGTAGGACAAATGTCTTGTACATGGTGCTAGATACAATACAATACATAAATGTAGGACAAAGGTCTTGTACATGGTAGCATTATGTATTGAACAAGTAGAGTTCTACTGACTTTTCAAAGATTTATAGACAAACCGCCTGACCAAGCAGATGTTGTTTTCTATATAAGTCATGACACAACAATATGTTTTAAGTATAGAGCAACAATATCAACCTGAGCTTGAACTACCCAATTATAGTAATTACACACTTACATTAAATCGTGATTTTCCGTAAGCGTTTATATGGTTATACGCATGTTTATAACAACCCATGTGACAATAAATCAATTTTGAATAAGTTGCATGTTATTGTACTTTTAATTTTTAACAGATTAGATTTTCGGGGGAACACGTAAGTCCGCAATATTATGGCATAGCTTCAAAGTATTTATTCTCATGAAAACAAAATTAATTGTTCAGTACGTGTATTTTGTCGAAAGCTTCCGATAAAGTGGGCTTTACAAAGGAATACAAAAATAGACTGTAAATACTGAGTTTAATATAATTATTCTTGCATAAAAGTGAAGCTCATTTTAATATTGTTGGACTATATACTAGCAGTTTTTCTCTTACACATAAAACAATAATGAGAAATAAAATAACACAAAGTTGAAAGTATTTAAACTAAACAATATATTTTATTAAAAATAAATAAATAGAAAAACAAAATAATTAAGCAATACTGATAGAAGGTTCTGTTAATAAATCACATATAAACAACCCAGGACACTGTATATTGTATATATGTACTATATTTGAGCAAGTAACATTTCAATAATAATACGTGTGCGAACATATACATCATGCATTAACATTTAACAGGTTAATTTAATGCTGCCGTGTACATAATCAAAGAAAGACTTTCGTGCACATTCAAACCTAACAAATCCATACTAATGATTACTTCTTACACATTGGACTCGAGCACAAATCGAGCAGGGCAAAAAATGCGGGCGACGTGTTTATTCTACCCTGTATTACTGGCAAATATTATAAAGATTTTATTGCCTCCTTTTGCCATACAAAATCTTGAAGTACTGATTTCCCCTGTACACTTTGCATACTAATTCTATAGGTTCATTAGTGTAGTTAAATATGATAAATATGGTACGATACTGTAAAAAACTTAAACTTCAAGTAATACTTTGAATAACCACAGTATTATTACATTAAACAGATGAGTCAGATCACGGAACTACTTTTATCGCCTAGAAATTGTCTGCGTAGTAAATCAAAGACATATGTATCACTCCGCAGGTTAAACTGGTCAGGCATTTTCGTTGATAGCTTTCGATTTGTGGTATAACTTAAGCCTTTCGGTGAAACCGCCGAAAGTCTAAAAACTGATTAATAAACTGATATTTTTAATTTTCTCGTAAAGTGGACAATATAATGTAATTAAAGGTATGTACGAGTACACGAAAATTAGTATATTATGTAAAAAACTTACGTACATAATTAGAGGACTGTATGTAAAAGTCGATGTTTTAACTTAGTAAAATGAATTACCTAAACTTGTTCGTATAATGACGTAATTACAATATAAATGACAAGATTTACTTCACTACACGTACGGCCACGGATATTTTCGTAGGCAACGATCAACAATATCAACATTGTTAATAGAACTCCGTTTATTTAGACGGCAAGTTCTGATTTGTGGAAGACAGTGTAGTCTATAGTGGCTGATTTACGCAATGTCGTATTTTCGTTTCTTCGCCGCGAAGATTAGAAAATGCGAAGATACGACAAACTGTGAATTTTTCGTGCCTTCGTTATTTCTAATCTTCGTGGCGAAGAAACGAACAACCTAAGATACGACAGATGTAATGCGAAAACGCGACACATTTTATCTGACGTATTGTCGTATTTATTCTGTCGTATTTTCGTTCCCTTGTCGCAAAGATTAGAAAAAAACGAAAATGCGAAGATACGACTAAGTGTGAATTTGTCGTGCCGTGTCGTGTTTATTACTTTTAAACAAATTCATGGGTGTGTATTAAATTTCATAGACATTTTTGGCGATAATACTTATGTTTTACTTATTAGAATGTTAGCCAAATATTTTATAAATGATGAAATTTATGTAGTATCTTCTAGTCATATATAAGTTACATGTTTCTCAACATTGAAACGTCTCTTGAAGTACATTTAAAATGGGGCTTGTTATTTTATATTTCACACTTTTATATTTTCTTATTCTGGTACATAAGTAGAGATTATTATGTACACAAGCCTTCATATACTGAAACCTTCCGAAAACAAATAAAGGTTTGAAGTATTTACACATGTACCATGGAAGTAAGAAATGTGGCTAAGTCGTAGCCTTACGATCCTGAGTGAGTAAAGTAGTGTGTATAAAAATGCCACTTTCTTTACCGTTGAGAGTTGACACTTATATCGTTGTTTAATATCAATATACCACGATTAACCGATTGTCATAATAATGTGTGTACGTGACAAAAATGTTCTTTGTAGTTTTCTATATATGTAAAATTACATGTCCGAATGATAATACAATAGCTTTGTTCTTTCGTGGTGTATTGTCAACTATACAACGGGTCGCTTTAGGGATTTTTACTCTGGGCTTTAATATACATTTGTAAATAGGGTTTTTATCAATACTGTTTTAAACACACATGTGTGTTGATATGCACAACGAATAAAACAAGAAATAGCTCGAATGTCGCCACTAGAACGAGAATTTGCCATAGGTATTTTGCAAGGCGGTGTGTCACCTATAAAGTTAAGATCTCTAATTCTATTTTTTCTGTTAAATCAAGACAATTAGAAATATTCCAGTATCAACGCACACACGCACGACAAAACCAGTTTTGCATCAATAAAAGAGCATAAAAGCCATGCAATCGATCGGACATCGGACAGATTAAAAACAAACATTTTATACATTCTTGAAATCGGGATACTTAGAAGTTTCGTTTAGCCAGGGATTTTATATAACAGGGATTTGTAACGATAAGTAAATGTAATAGATTTTCATCAAATTTCACTGTCGTCGCTATTATTTCGGCCCATACGGAAAACACGTATAACAAGTTTAAATAAAGATATGCACATGAAATTTTGTACCAGTACCATTCAAATTGATATAAATGTTAGGAAAAATGTGTTTCTAGATAATTTTGAGGTAAAATACGCTCACAGTCTGTTTCACAAATTAATGCATTTTCCCGCCGATCTGCCATTTTAGCCCCATTTTACATCACCTAAAGTCATATTTTCGGTCATAATTACAACAATTTTTTGTCAAAAACTTCAGAAACATTCACAAGTTGCATGGAAGACATGTACAAAATCATAAATCAAGTTTTTAAACTCTGGAATAGTTTGTACAGCCTGCTTCGGCCAGTTATAGACAGTGACGACCTTGAAAATTCAAAAAAGCACTTCGTTACAAATCCCTGTTATATAAAATCCCTAGTTAAATATATAATTGTTTGCTATTATAATGGTTTATGGTAATTGTTGTATTCTACTCAGACCTACAACCTTCATGGAATATTCCTACTGTCTCACATATAATCACATATCATATAGTAAAGTTAGGTAAATAATCTTCCTCAGTTAAATCTGGTGTTGGATGACGACGTCCACATCCTCCGGGTTTTGTTAGTCTATCTAGAATACTGTGCATTTTTCGGCGGGAAACAAGATCACGTGGTGTAGCTTGCTCCTCCTCCCATTCATACTCGTGAAATCCACGTTGATAATGACCACAACCACGAGGATTGGATTTAATCTTGGGTTTCTGTGTTAATCTTGCTACAATTTCGTCGACGTATTCTTTGCTAGCATCCCTGAAATCACATGAAACAAAAGTTTCAATATCATTGCAGTGTAAGGCTTGATATTGTTTAGGTGGATGAGACAATACGGTCATCACACGATACGATACGTATCGATACGAAAGGAGACGACATAATTATATATGATATGATACGAAACGAGTAATTATTGTAAAGTTACAACATTCACATTTATGATCATGGGTTGTCCAAGGGTTTGGTTGTCTCCTTCTGTGGGTTGAGTTGTCCAAACTTTGGATTGAGACGTCCCAGGGTTGACTTGTACCTGACTCGTTTTACTAACAGCCACAGATTTATTTCTTGAACAAAGACGACAAACCTGTCGAATACTGAAAATACAGTGACTTCCCCTGGTTACGAATGTCAGGGTCGTACCGCGATATATCGTGCTGGACAACGATACGTATCGTGATACGACGTATCGATATTGTAACAATATATTGCCATAATCGTCTCATCCCTAGTATTGATATTATACAAATATGTAGAAAAACTACACTCACATACAACTAGCAATATATTGAGAAATCCTGGTATTCTCTGTACATAGGGATATGTCATGTTACATATCCCTCTGCTCTGTACTGGACGTAATTAGGAGTTTTGGTCATTCTTATTAAGTTATATTCCAAACAGAGTTGTCGTTCGTATCTAACTTAGATCTTAGATACCTATGTAAAACATTCATCACAGATGATCATCGTGGACTACATGCCAAGGTATCAATCCGTCACAGTTAGTTGGAATTTGTATAAATCTGCAGTTCATCTTTGATCATATTTGATTGTGTACCCTGTACTGTTTTTTAAACATGTTAAAAGATAACTACAGACAGCTGGATATATTTTACCCTCTTTAAGTACTATATTCGATCATTAAAACAAGGTACTAAATTAATTGATTCATGGATATGTTACCTAGACATAACGCACGTACATGATCATCTGGTGAGCGGAACAACGTATGATAGAACGTGGAACTTCATAAATATACTTAACGAAACTTCTGAGTACCCCGATATGGTAATTAGTTTGTGTAAGTTTTTATATTGTATAGACAACAAATATAGTTTGACCGTTTTTTAGTTTGTATTTAAACTTGCATAACCATCAGCGAAATGATACATTTTACCAAATTTGTTGGACGGACTACTTGCAGATTCAAGCTCTATGGAAAACTTTGCTGTTCGTTTGTTGTTGCTGGGTTTAACGCCGTAGCAACACATTGTATAAGTCATATAACGGTCTCCTCCTGGAAAGGCTAAATCGCTGGATTTAGCTGTTAACCAACTACTAAGCACGTACTTTCGTCATTGACTGCCAACTGCCCTACATAATTAAGAATCATTGGTAGGAGGGAGAATGGCCGTAGAAATAATTTCATGACCAAGCTCCACGAAAGTATGCTTCGCCTGGGAATCGAACCCACGTCCCCTTCGATCAGTAGATTTGCGTGCTACCAACTGAGCTAGCCGGGCGGCGGAAAAACTTTACCCTAAGTCTTTAGCTTGACGGTAAATATTACAAATATACTAACCTGAATGCCGGTGCTCGTGGTACTTCTATATTAAACTCTGGTACGTATTCCATGTTAGGATTACGACGTTTTCTGTTCTGATTTTCTCTACGTTTTTTAAATCGATCTCTAGCTTGAATTTCTAGTTGTAACATTTCTGGTCTGTAGAATTTATTTCTTGGTATGTTTTGATGCATTGTCTTCTCTCGTGTTGTATATAAATGTTTGATATTGTGAGTCTGTAAACTTCCATATGTTACGTTGAAAGCCATGGCTTATGTTTTAATTATCCGTACACGTTAATTATGGGATGATATTAAAACTTGATCTTTCAGTTTTTACACACAATGCTAGTCGAATTGTTTCTAGAGACTTGAGAAAACAGTTCTTAGTCCACACATGAACAACTTGATTAAATTAGGGACTTTTGTCAGTTATCTTTCCTTGATAAAATCGGAAGCATTCCAATTGGTAAGTAGGTCCTTACAGTTGGAATCCTCGGATTTTATCTTTGAATTTCTATGCAAGGATAACAAAATATTTCATCTAAAATATTTCTAGTTAATTAAGATATTAACAGAAATGGTTAAATTTAGATAGTTCTTTACCCTAACAATACTTAGCTTGATTTCAAACAAATAAAATGATTTACAAAGAAAGTTATTTGTAATTAATTTTGGCAAATTGACATTGAAAAGTAAGTGTAAAATCCGAGTAATCCAATTAATTGGACCTACCTATTTGAAGAGTATACAAGGGGAAATAACTGACTAAGGTCCCTTATTATATAGTTAAATCCAACACAATGCAGATGAATATCTACTTCAGATACAATACACATGTACACCCGTCAAAACACTTTCAACTGTAATGTATAATTTATAACTTCATAATTTGTGTTTGTTAAAGTATTGAGATATTATTTCCAAAACGTGATACTGTGAACAACTATAAGTTTAAATTAAATGTTCACGTATACATACCAAAAGTAAGAAAGTTATAAATACACAATGTTTACACTATTATATTTAAAAAAATGTTTAATGTTGAATATATAATTGTCCATGTATACCAAAAGCTTATCTTGCGATTAAAACGGAAGTACTCTTCATAAAAAAAGTAAAATTGTTAAAGGGGGTTTGTATTGAAACTAAGTGGTTGAGCAATTGGTTAAGTACACAATTGGTAAGCTAACTTATCAATACCACTTCCATTACCTACTTACTTAAAGTCTTAAGTCTAGTTTACACTCTCTCACTTCTCTCAACTTTCTTTTTTATTGGGTTAAACGCCGTATCAACACAATTTAGGTCATTTTACGTCGTCTAGCGCACCTAACCTAGCTTTCCTGGATCCTTGTCTATAACCAGTACCCACCTACCCTTCCACAAGGCCGGAAACTTCTCCATATATCTTAATAATGGAGAAAAAATTGACATTATTGTCAAATTTTCAAGAAAGGGTATAACCTCACCGGGTGGGATTCGAACCCGTACCCCCTTCGGGACACGAGATTTCAAATCCCGGCGCGCTACCAACTGCGCCACCAACCCAGGTAATATAATTGCTCCCCGATGGGAAATCGAACCCCGGTCTCCCGCGTGACAGGCGGGGATTCTTACCACTATACTATCGAGGACCACTCTTCACTTTCACGACCCCGGTATGTCCTTCTTGAATTAAGTCAGTATTAACATGTATGATCAAGGAATATTTTGTTATAAAGAAATGGTTAGCATTTATAGATTCAAGTTGATCCTCGAGACTAATGCGTGTTTATCGATTACGATAAACTTCGACTTTTAACTGATTTCGAAGGCACATTCCAGATGTAACATAGATAAATGCAATGTTTACAAAAACACGCCAGATATAACTATTCATTAACCTTTAACTTTGCTTAGTATGACTTTAAATGGAGCCCCCATGTAAAACTGCGTTAGACAGTAATTAAGCAGTAACAGCCGAAAAGTTCCGCATGCAAAGGCATTATCAAAAAAGCGCAGACTTCAGCCTGCGCTCAACAAGAGTGTTGTTCTCGTTCTGCTCAGACATTTGAAGTATGTACATTTGGTCATCAACGACAGCGTCCCGTCAACGACCAGGCAGTATCACTAAAAAGCTGTAAACGATTTAAAAAGTCGTTCACTATAGCTCTCGGTTCTTGTCGTTGTCGCTACGGTTGTACAATCGGTCGCTAAACCGAGACACATTTTACCATTTAACGGGGACAGTGTAAACGATGCTTTTTTTTACTTTCGTTATATTGCCAAATAGAGATTAATTAATCTTAACATGCTAATATAGTTTTATTTACTCTACCGATCAAATATTTAAATCATTCATCGTAGACCGTTTTATTATTTAAGTATTTCAAACAAATGTATTTGAACCTAGAGTTCTATAGCTTCTTAAAGATTTAGTTCATGAACCCAACAGTGATGAGAAACACAGACGTAACTGTCCTATGAATATAACTGAAATCACAGGCCAACATGTGCAGTTTTCACATTATATGAACGTACGATGATACTAATTTTGTTTCGAATTTGCTCCACTTCTAGGCCTTTATTTTGTTACTTACGAGCGTTAGCACACTTTAATTTACCAGTGTTTTGTTTACCCTTACGAAGCAGTGGACATCTTTTTCTGTGCATGGATCAAAATGACACTCATGAAGGAGTATGACCTGCAGTGGTCTGGATTCTTACCAATTCAATTTCTGCTTTTTGATCTAACGTCATGCAATAAAAAATATTCAACCGAGCATATCGGTCAGTTAGGTTGAATAAAAATGTTCGTGATACCGTATTGAATGGAAATTTTATAATATCTGTAACATCTGTTTCTTTCCACAATGTAAATCTTGTACAGTGTATGCATATTTGCTTTGAACTGCACCTTTAAATTACACATGGTTACTCTTTTGTTTGAGAAGAAAAAAAAACTCTTGTTTGACTGACACAGTGGCATACTAATTATAACTTATAAAAGAGAAAATACTTTTAAAGTTCATGTCATTACAAGACAGTATTTCACTATGTCATCTTCATCTTCAAGTACATTATATTCCTTATTTGTATACTTTCAATTTTCATAAGTTTACTGTCACCTTTCAGTATTATAACTCATTGTATCTATGTATGTAGTACTCTCTCAGTAAATGTCAAATATATACTTAACGAAACTTCTAAGTACCCCGATTTCAATATTGTTGGAAATTTTTCAATAATGGAAATGTGTATAAAACTATTCTGTCCTCCGCTTGCCTGGTTTTTTAGCTTTATTAATTGATGTAAAATTGGTTTTGTCGTGCATGTGCTGAAAAGCGGAAATGGGCATGTGCTTCTCGTGGAAAAATCCCACGTGGTCAGTTTTGGTGAAAATCGTAAGTGTGTTGATATGCACAACGAAAAATCAAGAAATGGCTCGAATGTCGCTTCAAGAACAAAACATTGCCATCGGTCTTGCGCAAAGCGGGGTGTGTCACCTGCAAGATAAGATTTCTAATTACTAATTTTCTGATTAATCAAAGCAATTAGAAATGCCCATCAACGCATGCACGGCAAAACCAGTTTTGCATCGATAATGAAGCATAAAACCATGAAAGCAGACGACAGTATGGTCCTATACAGATTTCTGTTTTCGATCGAACTCAAATGTTGACAAATAAACATTTCCTACAATATTGAAATCAGGGTATTTTGAAGATTCGTTAAGTATATCAACTACATTAAAACATGAATAAAGTTTCCTTTCTCATTCAGCAAATATTGTCAACACAAAAGAATCCACTACAACCTACAAAAAAAAACGTTAATTAAAATATCAAATTCAAACGGAAATCTTTGTAAATTTCATTAAACCCTTTCAGAATAGATCCAACATTGATAAATAATTACTTTATAAATGTTAAGATTGAATGTGTCTCTATTCCTATAATCATATATAATTATATGTAAAATATATAACATTATATACACACTGTAAAATATCAATTCAATTCTATAAAGTCAATTATTTAGATTGTTTCGTTATATACATAACTATAATTTATGTTTAGTTTAGTACATGTAACTAAAAGGTGTCCACATACAGGGACGTCATATTTTTCAGTTGATGTCTAATTTTTCAGTGGGGCCTTGGTCAGTTATTTCCCCTTGTCTCTTCAAATAGGTAGTTCCAAGTAGTTGGATTACTCGGATTTTACCCTTACTTTTCAATGTCAATATGTCAAAAATAATCTTAAATAACTTTTTTTGTAAATCATTTAATTTGGTTGAAATTCAAGCTAAGTACTTTTAGGGTTCAGAACTATCTAAATGTCACCACTTCTGTTAATATCTTCATTAACAAGAAAGATATTAGAGGAAATATTTTGAAATCCTTACATAGGACTTCAATGATAAAATCCGAGAATTCCAGCTGTAAGGACCTACTTCATTCGGAACAACCTCGGCGATCATCTACGAAGAAAGTTTATCTGCGTAGAAGATCGCCGAGGTAGTTTTGAATGGACCTACTTACACCAACTGGATTGCTTAAGATTTTATCAGGGAAAAATAACTGACAAAAGTTCCTTAAGACTTAAGGGTGCCTGTTTACAGTCTAAATGTTTTGACAATATTTGGGTCGCGTGTTTTCAAATGCATGTATACGATAACCCCGCTACAATGTATTTTGACCATAAACAGCAAAATTAGTGACTCAAAACTTCATAGCTAAGACTGTAAAAAGTTTCTCACAGAGGAAATATTGTCTAGTACTGGTGCCTGCAACAAATGGTGGTAAGGTGAACTGATAGTCTCATATGACCCTGAATATACCATGTGTACAACCAAATTAAACGACAAACTAAAATGATACATGGAACATACATGCATATAAAGTATATATAGTGTAGCTCAAGTATATTTTATAAAAAAATCAATTTTATGTGCATAGAAAATAACATAATTCATTATATGCTTTCCAGTTGAATACCGGGATTTATCGGTGAAATAAAAATCGATATTCCACTGTTTTGAAACAATGAAAATATATTTGTTATTTTTTACTGTTTGGTTGTGCCGTT
Organism: Mactra quadrangularis; assembly: GCA_025267735.1. Taxonomy (NCBI): domain Eukaryota; kingdom Metazoa; phylum Mollusca; class Bivalvia; order Venerida; family Mactridae; genus Mactra; species Mactra quadrangularis. Next base: position 24,370,570 of record CM046311.1, on the reverse strand, counting down.
CTGATGACAAATCATACTTAAACTTTAAAAAAGCAAGTTTGAAGCATATAATAAACAGAAAATTTGTTTATTTCAGTGTAAGAGCTATTATTTTTCACTCCTGAGCTAATGATATTATATTTTCACTCTTGGCTACGCAACTCGTGAAAATATTGCACCCTTAGCTCACTCGTGAAATTAAAATCGATCTTACACCGAAATAAACAAATATCCTCTACATAGAATGATCGACTGAACTCTTGGGTCATAAAGTGACAAGTATTTCACTTATATCTCCGTACATTTTAAAATTTCAAATAATATTTTGATAAAGTAGACGTGTGTTACTTAAAGTGGTATTAAAGTTTTTTAATTCAGTATAAAGTCCGATATATCCCCACGAAGATTATTTAATTTTTCTATCAAAATATTGCAGGTTGTATTAAGCAATTACTTTATCATTGCCTCCTACAGATCAGGTAAGTCGGTACTTGAGATTACAATATTAGACGATATATACATTTAACACAAAATTTATGATATAATTAAACTTCGTGTATCAACACTGTACGGTGGAAAACTGTCATGGAGGGTAAGTTAGGTAAGTTGGCTGCTGTAATTAATCCTAACCTGATTAACGAAGTATAAAACAAATACGAAGTGATTATCATCATTTAGTAAACATTTGAGCTTGTACTAGAAACAAACTAATCTAATTAAAATAGTTTATATGATATAAACATGATTATATCAATTCTTGTACTTAAAGTAAGATATTAGATTATTAAAAGTCAAAGTATAATATTGTTTTTATCACACTACGAGAACAGTCTTGAAGAATATCGAAAAGAGTTTCAATAAAACTTTATTAAATGGTTTAATTGATTACAAAGGTTAATCCTAACAATAAAACTTTTACCTAACACCAATATTTGATTTATGGCCTATAACTGGAGAAAAAAGTGTAATAAAGGTTTATATTTAGGACAAAATGAAATAGTTAGGATCTATATTCCATAGTCAATGGAAAATATGGATAGCTCTATAGTATTTATACACACATTATGTCAATCTTTGAGGTGCAAATAAAGTACCATATAAATAATGGCAATATTTTGGTAGAAAATTAAAGAATAATTTAAAAGTATACTTCTGTACAACAATTATATAGTCGTTATTTAAACGTCGGTTATCAGCTACCTATGATAAAGTATTTGTTTGTGGTTTAAAACTGTTTGATCAACGTACAGGCTCATTCTCAACGTTGTATCAAATCAACGTCATTTTCATGCTGGGGAACTGACATACAATTTTGAGAATTATTTTTATGTATATAAAGTATATACCTTGCGTTAAACTGTGAAAATTGAGCCGATACCGTAGTGGAGTGGAATCCGAGTCTTGAAGATTCACTTAAAATTCGTCAACAACTTTCCACCGTAAGACAGATGTGGGGTCGCATCCTGGAAAAAGGGCTCAATTTTAATTTTAAAAGAAGTATATCCACAGACATAGGTTATCTATATATGACTCTGGTATATCCAAGGAAGTAAATTAGGTGAGTGGGTCGCTACTCATAACCTTTATGAGAATTGGTGAGATTTACATGAAATTAAAATATTGATAGACCGTGTTAAATAAAAATACAGGTGAAATCAAAAGTTTATAATTATTTAGTGCAGTTATGGTCTGAGCTATTGATGGAACAAGTCGATTTAAATCCAATTATAATTTTAGTTGAAACGTTTGTTTGCGTTTATCCAGACATAAATTTTAAATTTTCTGTATACCTTTGATACAATAATAATTGTTTTTCTTTTTGTCAATCAATATCAGATTTAAATTTACGAAATACAAGTGTCTACCTCTAAAGTAAAACATGTGAGGTCGTATTTAGCTGTTGTCCGGATCAGGGGAGATCACTGCGTAAGTCTAAGTTTGGGTTTTAGCAAAACGTTTCAAGATGGCGTCGAAAAGAAATCATGCTTTAACTTTTAAGATAATTGCTGAATGTTCAACGACAAAGGCTCGTGTTGGAAAGATGACATTGCCACATAATGAAGTAAACACACCAGTGTTTATGCCAGTTGGAACTCAAGGTACCCTGAAGTCATTGTTACCTGAACAACTGAAAGAATTAGACTGTCGAATTATGTTGAGCAACACATACCATCTTGGAAATAGACCGGTAAAAACAACAGTTTTGTATTTCTTATGATATCTTTATATTTGATAATCAGTATCTCTAGACTAAATTTACTATGTTAATTTATTAAACCTTTCTTGGGAAATTCATTGTTCTGTAAATTAATGTTTTAAAACCTTGTTTCACCTGAAATTATAATCTACTTTCACTTTCTATATAGTTTTAATGCACATCTATGTAACAGCTTAAATGTCATGGTTGGAATAAGATATTATTGATTATTTTGGTTAAACATTTTGTTTCCATTGTGACCCAATAAGGCATGATAGAGAAAAATAGATAAACAATAAATGTTGCTTATTATCATTCTGATTAAACATATAACAATAGGTTTACTGTTTATTAAAGCATCTTTCCTTATATTAAACATTTTAAACTAGGGTTTCAAAATAGGAAAAAAATTATAATCGATCATCGGAAATAATCGGACAACCCATTTGATTAATCATCGATTATATAATCGAAACGTATACTCGGGGTTTTTATTCAGGATTTCTTGAAATATATGAACAAAAGTTGCTCATTCTTGGATATTGTTTAACAGTGGAGTGTTTTATTTTCATAAAACTTCAACGTTATTTACTTATTGCAGGGTGCAGAATTGTTGGAGAAAGCAGGAGGTCTACATAAGTTTATGAATTGGGACAGAAACTTACTGACTGTAAGATAGTTTCTTTTCTTTCATATAGTAAAGTACAACTGTTATTATACCCCCGCTTCGAAGAAGAGGGGGGTATACTGTTTTACCCTTGTCCGTGCGTGCGTCCGTCCGTTAAAAAATTTCCGTCACAGTTTTCTAGCAACTATAACATGCAGCAGCCTAATTCTTTGCATATTGCTTCATCCCATAGTCCCATATGGTGTAAAGCGATTTCATGCTCCTTGCTCATCTACTTCCTGTTTGTCACATATTTTTAGATTTTGTTAAATGAAAGTTACATTATGATAGTCATATTTCTCACAGGGGAGGTATCACTAGTTGTTTCTGACTTTGGCATACTCACTAGGAAGTGTATCGTGATATTGCAATACGCTAGCACAGTATCGCAATACGTACCACAATATATTGCTTTGCAAGCCAAAGACACGGTTGCATAAGCTATCTGTCTTGAACAGCTTATTCAGTTGTTCAGTAGTTATGTATGTTAAAGGGCTTAGTAGGAAAAGTGCCTGTAGCAGACTGTAGTGAAAACCCTGCATTTTTGAGTTATGGAAACATTGATCCATTCAAAGCCACGTTTAGAATAAAACTGCATTATTAATGAAGTATGCAAAGGAAGAATTTTCCAAAGAAATGAAGAAAAATATCGCTGAATATCGGTACATTGAATTCGTACTGCAGTGTGTATTGCAGCAGCTGTGTATTGCAATATACCGGTATACTGGTATATCGTTACAGCCCTAATACTCACCAACTTAATAGCTAAACTCTATATCTACCAAACTTCCTTGGGTGTCTTTCTTTTTTTTTGTGTGACTGAAAAATGCTGATATACCACAGTTACGTTTTAATTCAGCAGGAAATTTTTAACACACCTTGTAAATTTGACCCTCTCCATTCATAGCATTTCCCTCATCAAATAAATTGTAATAAAAATGATACCTGTTTATACTTTCATAATTTGTTATATAATGATGGTGACTTATAGACCCTTTGGGTCAGGTGCATGTACATTGTATTATTCTATTATTGTACTATATTTGGAAAATTGCACATATCACGTTAATAAATAAATACTTACTTACTAAAAATCCATTAATTAATTCCTCGAGATCAATATTGTTCTTTGGTATTATGTTAAATTTTAATTAATCTGGAACATTATAGTACAACATCAAAATTAACTAAAAATGGCCATTATAATTATGTGTTACAATTACAGGACAGTGGTGGTTTTCAAATGGTGTCACTTTTAAAATTAGCTGAAATTACTGAAGAAGGTGTGAAATTTGAATCCCCTTATGATGGATCAGAAATGATGCTGACACCTGAAAAATCTATAGAAATACAAAATGCTATTGGTGAGAATCTTTTATAAATTTAAATCTTTAGCCGCACTTTTCAACGAAAAAATTCAGCTAATAGTTTGGCGAATCGCAGGCGGTTAGTCGGGCGTACGGTGTTGTTTAAAAAATGTGTTAAAATTTTTCTTTACCGTATATGTCTGCAATTTATTGTCAGATCTTTATGGAACTTCATACAATGATAACATACCATGTGATGAACAGAATTAGAAAGTAACCACAACTCTACCTGCCTTTAATATGGATTATTTCCCTTAGTAATGTTTTAGTTATAGTTTTAATAGCACCCCGGCCTAGACAGAATTTGCCCTCAAATTCTTGGAGCTTGATTTTCTGTTGGACTATCTTAGGGTGCAATCTCACAATTCCTACTGGGTTATTTACATTAAGTACCTAATATATTAAATATTTGTTGTTTATATGATCTATGATCAGGTGCTGATATTATAATGCAGTTAGATGATGTTGTACATAGTACAACTACTGGGCCAAGAGTGGAGGAAGCCATGTACAGGTAAAACTTACATTTTAACTTATTTCACTTATAGTAAAAGGTGAGTATTCAAGTTAATGTCTGCTACTATAGAAATTGTCAATGAAATTTAAAGACTTAGTAGGTTATCTTTCCCCGATAAAATCTGAAGCAGTACAATTGATATGTAGTTCCTTTCAGTTGGAATCCTCAGATTTGTCATTGAATTCCTATGTAAGGATAACAAAATATTTCCTGTAATATCTTTCTTGTTAATATCTTCAAGATAAAATTGCCTTTGTTGCAAATTATTGAGTTTTTCATCGCTCATCAATCTGTAATAGAGAACGACTTCAGTACTTGTCATAGTTGTAGGTTTGAGAAATTCTTTGATTTATTTTCTTTTGATGTGTTTATCCATCCATAAGTAAAAAATACTGGTTCTGAAGTTTAAAAATGTTAGGACAAAAGAACAAAATTTTCTTTTCCTGCTAAAAAATGAATTTCAGAATTTTGAATGTTTTGTATTTTCACTCAGGATTATCTTGCTTTAACTTCAGGACAATACGATGGTTAGATAGATGTTTAAAAGCTCATAAAAGACCACATGATCAAAATATATTTCCAATAGTACAAGGTGGCTTAGATGCTGAATTAAGAAAAAAATGTGCACAAGGTAATATGTTGTGATTGTAAATTATGGGAATACCTAAATGGTTGTTTGTTTGTTTGTTGGGTTTAACGCCGTAGCAACACATTGTATAGGTCATATAAGTTATAACGGCGATCAGTCAACCTACTCACTCCTGGATAGGCTAAACCTCTGAATTTAGCTGTTAACCAACTACTAAGCTCATACTTTCTTTAGTGACTGCCAACTGCCATTCAAAATAAATAATCATTGGTAAGAGTGAGAATGGCCGTTGAAATAATTTCATGACCAAGCTCCACAAAAGTATGCCCCTCCCAGGAATCAACCCACGACCCCTCGATCAGTAGAATTGCATGCTTCCAACTAAACAAGCCTGGAATGTTGTAATTGTAAATTATTGGAATACCTAAATGGTTAACTATGTATGTGACCTAAATGGTTAACTATGTATGTGACCTAAATGGTTTGCTATGTATGTGACCTAAATGGTTAGCTATGTATGTGACCTCAATGGTTTGCTATGTATGTGACCTAAATGGTTAGCTATGTATGTGACCTAAATAGTTAGCTATGTATGTGACCTAAATGGTTAACTATGTATGTGACCTAAATGGTTAGCTATGTATGTGACCTAAATGGTTAGCTATGTTAGCTAACCATTAGCTGTGTATGGGTCCTAGGTGGTAAGCTTTGTACGTAATCTATGGTCTTATTAGCAGGATGATCTTAGTGGTCTTGGGAATGGTGGTTAAGGGATGTTTGGATAAACCATTATTTAGTTAGGGTCAGTGGGTCAAAGGTCAAGTGACCTAGAGCAATCCATTGTGAGTATAATGCTATGAATTGCCGAGCTTAAGTTTCAATATTATTTTGTTAATATATTAATATTATTGTTTGTCAACATCATAATGTTTTTATGTTATAAAGTCTATTTACTCTATAGTTGTCAAATGAGCTGTTAAGGGCTACTGACGGCCTCTTATTATATATAATTATTTTCACACTTACAGTAATCTGATGTTTCTTGTTGTATATTTTGATTACAGAATTAACAAAACGTGATGTAGCTGGTTTTGCTATAGGTGGTCTAAGTGGTGGAGAAGAGAAAAGTTATTTTTGGAGAATGGTTGACGTATCTACAGAATATTTACCTAAATACAAACCTAGATATCTTATGGGTGTTGGGTAAATATTGTACTTCGTTTTTCTTTTGTTTGATTACTTGAGGTTTGGTTAATTACGAGTCAAACGACTAAAGTTTTTAGAATTTGTGAAGGCATCACGAACATAACATCTGCAGAAATAACACTACAAGCTTCATTTCTGGTAAAAATGCTTAATTTGAATTAGATCCTAACAGAAAAGTTTAACATATACATGTATGTCATTCATAATTTTATTTACTGTACAGTTGAGACTGTTATAATAAATTATGTGACCAAATAATGGACTTCCAAAATATGTCACATATGACAGGAAGTCTGTAAGTACAGATTGTTTAGTTTGGACAAAATTTGATGAATCGCAAGTACAGATGACAACAGTATGTTCATCAACATTCCCAACCATTTGCTTGGGATCTTTATAAAATAATATAATATAATTATAAAAAAACAAGGTTTTGAAAATGAACGTTGGATTTTGTCTTTTTTGCCAGATTTTTCAATGAAAACATATAAAATGTAAAACCAGGAAAATTGGAACTGAGAAGTTTGCTTACTAATCCCTTTAAGAAGAGTAGGAAGTATAGTATAGTCCTACAATATTAACCTGAGCTTAACCTTTATGCAAGAATATATTAAATCCATATTTACTGTCTATTTTTGTCTTCGTTTGAAAATCCCGCTTGTTGGAAGCTTTTGGCAAATTTCACGTACTGAACTGTTAATTTTGTTGGCATCAGAATAAATACTTTTGAACTGTGCCACAATATTGCAGACTTATGTGTTTCCCTGCTAACAAACTAGTCCAAAATTAAAATTACAATAATTTGCCACGATTACAAAATTGATTTATATTCAAATACATGTAGCTACTCATGTATAATTGTATACATGCTTACAGAAACTCATAATGTAATGTTTACTAAGTGAAGTGTGTAATTATTATAATAAGTCAGTTCAAGCTCAGGTTAATATTGTGGCTCTATAACACATCTTAAATGACAAATGATTCTGTCGGTAATATATTTGAGAATTGTCAATATTTTCAGTTTTGCTGAAGATCTTGTTGTATGTTCTGCACTAGGTTGTGATATGTATGACTGTGTATTTCCTACTAGAACAGCTGTAAGTGATTCTATATTGATAGTTGTTGTTTGATTGTTTTATACTGTATCATTACAAAACTTTCACCTGAACAAGTTAATTATGGCACATTGACTTAGATACTTAATTAGCTCAAAGTATGTTGCTCCTCACAGGTGCTATTTCCAGGGAATATCAACATACTTTCATTGAGTTAGGTCATGAAGTATTGTCTTAGGAGCAGTGTTCCAATTGTAGGACACTCGCTTAGGGATCTAGAGGTCCCAGATTCAATCCCCACTAGGGGCACTGCTAATTTTGTTGAGCTAGAAATTAACCTACAATTGTTCCACTCCATCCATGTGAAAGTGGGAACTGTGAGGGATCTCCTGCCTGAGGGTGATACTTCAGTCTTGCAGACAACCATCGATATATATATATACTTAACGAAACTTCTAAGTACACCGATTTCAATGTTGTTAAAAATTTTCATTTTTCAACATTTATGTCCGATCGTTAATGGAAATGTGTACAGGTCTATACTGCCATCTGTTTGCATGGTTGTCATGCTTCTTAATTGATGCAAAATTTGCTTTGTCGTGCATTCGCAGAAAAGCGGAAATGTGCACGTGCTTATCGTGCAAAAATTGCAAGTTGTCAGTTTTAGTGAAAATCATTAGTGTGTTGATAAGCACAACGAAACATCAAGAAATTTCTCGAATGTCACTCCAAGAACGAGAAATTGCCATATTCTTTTGCCAGACAATGCGTCACCTGCAGAATAAGACTTCTAATTGCTAAGTTTTCCGTTCAATCAAAACAATAAGAAAATTTTCCCATATCAATGCATGCACGACAAAAAACGGTTTTGTATTGATAAGGTAGCATGAAAACCATGAAAGCAAAGGTCAGTATGATCGAAAACATATCTCCATCATCGATTAGACTTTAATGTTGAAAAATAATACTTCACACAATACTGAAATCGGAGTACTTAGAAGTTTCGTTAAGTATATATATTACAATGTTATTATTATTATTATTCTTCAGAGATTTGGTAATGCATTAGTTGGTACAGGAAGTTTAAATTTAAAACATAAATCTTACAATGAAGATTATAGACCAATAGATGAAACCTGTCGATGTAGTACATGTCAACAATATACTAGAGCATATTTACATATGTTATCACAGACAACATCACCTGTTATATGTACTTTATTAACAGTACATAATGTAGCTTATCAGGTAAATTACTATATATTGTCATAGTTTTTTAGAATTTTCCTGATGAAAAAATCACATTAGTATCGCGCCCAAAAGGTTTGATGAGTGATTCTAATGTAGTTTTGTCTGAGGAATTTGAAAATGCATTTCTTAAAACTAGCGAGGTAGGCGTTTTCTCACAATCTGAGCTCAAAGATGTACGTTACCAAAAACACCAAAATGCACCATAAACTTTGTGCATACTTTATCAGCTGTTACTTACATCAAATCACATTTGTGATTTATGATATTTTATTTCGAATGCATTTACAATATATTTGCAAAATCATATGAAATTTAGTGCTCATAATTCGTAGCCTGTCTGAAATCACAAATACAAGTCAGAATCTAACTGTCAAAGTCATTGTCTTGATTTGGTTTTTTGAAATCAAAGATAGACTAACTCTGTTATTTATTTCTGGATATTTGGATATCAAGATATCAGAAGTTGTGTATTGTACATCATACTGGTAGTCAATACCTGGTTGTATACAACCCATTCTGCAGCAATCAATCTGTATTTAACTAAAGAAAAAAATCTGTTTACCTTTCACCTGCTCTCTGTCCGCCAACTTGGTTTACTTGTCCGTACAGTGTCTCATGACCATGAGTTTAGAATGCAAATTAAGCATTTTGACCAATGATACAGTTGTGTAGTATCCCATTTAAATTTCTTTCATCTCAATGGGATTGCACAAGTAGGGACTTTTGTCAGTTATCTTTCCCTGATAAAATCTGAAGCAATTCAATTGGTAAGTAGGTTAGTTGGAATCCTCGGATTTTATCATTGAATTCCTACGTAAAGACAACAAAATATTTCATCTAATATCTTTCTTGTTAATGAAGATATTAACAGAATAATTAAATTTAGATAGGTCTTTACCCCAAAAATACTTAGCTCGAATTTCAAACAAATTAAATGATTTACAAAAAAGTTATTTATAACTTTTGACAAATTGACATTAAAAAGAATGGGTAAAATCCGAGTAATCCAACTAAATGGACCCACCTATTTGAAGAGTATACAAGGGCAATTAACTGACTAAGGTCCCTCATTATTGATTTTGTTTACTGAACCACTCCAAATACATGTAGTTGAGGGCACTGTCTTATAGACTGCTCTTGTTTTAACTTAATTTATCTTTTCTCTCTATTGACAGCTGGACCTGATGACGTCTATACAGAACAGTATCAAAGAAGATAAATTCCCTGATTTTATAAAAACTTTTTTCAATCTACGCCATCCAGATGGTAATTATCCAGAATGGGCTGTAGAAGCTTTAAAGAAAGTTAATGTTGATTTAACACAAAATGATTCAATAAAATAATGTATAGATATATTTATATTATTGTAGTTATATATCCGATAGGGACTAGACCTATCACTGAATGGGATGAAGTCTATTAGCCCAATTGGTAGCGTGCTGAGATTTAGAATCTCGTGTCCTGAAGGGGGTACGGGTTTGAATCCAACCCGGGAAGCCTTCCATGAAAATTTGACAAGCTGACTCCTGTATAAATACTCCAAACAGAGTCTTGGGGTATAATAAGTTAACCCTCTTACCAGCATTTTGCACCATTTTTCTGCACTTAATGACACTGAATTTTTTCAGGGCATGAGGGGCACTGCACATTCTTTAAACCCCAGCAACAAAATGGGGAACATCCACCCTCCCCTCTTCTTAAGTGAAATTCACTAAATTCAGGTAAAAAACATCAATTTTAAGGCTGTGGCAGCCATTTTGAAGAAGGGGGGTCCATACATGTAAAAATGCAGGATTGATCAGTTTATATACTTGTTGATATATATCTGTAAACATAACTACATCTGGACTTCAACTGTGATCTAATACTGAATTATGAAGCCTGATACAGTCACTACAACGTTACCATAAAAACTTTAAGATCATCATTAACAAGCGACTTACTACACATTTACACAATGTAATAGTATACAATATTTATATACATGTATTATATAAATATATTTATATATGTTGACTAAATCAGAGATATATCTAGCTGTATATATATATATATACACCATAATTAACTTATCATGTTTAGAGCTTAAAGAAGTATTATTTTATTTGTTGCTACTCAAACCTTCCTGATGGATTTTTCCCACCTAGGGCGTTGACACAGAGTTAAACCCAATATAAATAAATAGTCAGCTGAAAGTTAAGCTGAGACTAACCTGAGGTTAATGATTCTTTCTGAGACTAATCTGAGGTTAATGATTCTTTCTGAGACTAATCTGAGGTTAATGATCAGGCCTTTTTTTCCTTATATAACAGAGGCCGTTAACAGGCGCCTTGCCCTTTTGAAATTTCTTTAAAATCATGCAGTTTTCCCCAAGTTTGGAATTTACTTGGATATTTTGTTCCCCTTTCAATGAAGTTGCGATAAAATTCCCCCAAATGTTCAATATGTAAAAAGGCCCCAGGCCCCTTCCCCAAGTAATGAAAAAAAGCTCTGATGATTCAATGACAAAGTTATAAACAAGACTTGGGATTGTTGTTGAAATAAAGAGAAACAGAGATGATATATTACATGTATATTGTTTTATTAAAAACAAAGCTTGGATAAAAATATAGCTTTCTTATTTCTTGGATTTCAATATTTTATTAAATAATCTCAATTCTCTCTCAACAGTTTCTACAAGGGGAGCTAACTTAGTATTGTATTATGTTATACACAAGCATATACAGAGCCTGCAAAAGGTTGGAGACATATTCACTATGTAAGCCTACTACACAGATTTTATAAAAAATTAGATTACCATTTATTTTGAAATGCTTTTTAGTTCAGCCTATTTATTTTGTTATCATGGTACTTTTAGTAGATGAGACTACCTAAGTATCTTAAAATCTACGATAAAGAAACTAATTATATTGAACTAGGCTTAAGGATATAAGATGCTGAATCTTATAAATGTGATGCATTGATGTTCATATTCATTTATCACCAACCATACTAAATATATATAAAAATGTAACTGTTCTATATTGACAATCATTGAAACTTAAGAATTTTAGTAAATTTCCTACGCCTCCAAACTTTTGTTAGTCACTGTATCATGCAAGACTGATAGCTTCAAGATAAATAATCTAGAGTATTACTTTCAGTACGCTCCCCTCGCAGCTCCCCTACATTCACACTCTGCCTTTTAAACGTGTTAATGATATTGACCTTTACTATGAACTTTTGAACAACAATGAAAGTTAACCAAATTCCAATTTGATCGAAAAAGTTTGTATGCATTTTCATTGGTTGAAACGATCACCTGACTACAATAATTATAAATAGACGGGTAAACAACGCCATGTATGGTTTTGATCATACTAGTAACGAATGCTATTACGTATGACGTTATATATCATGGCTCTACTTTGTATTTTGAATGAATCAGTTAAAAGATCAGAGATTCACATGTAAAAGATCAATTTTTAATTTCAGTTTAGTTAATTTTCCATTATTTTACTAATGCAATACTGTCCAACATCTTTGTATATTGACATTTTGAAATCATAGGTGTTAGAATTTTTACAATCTAGAAGTCTATCACATGTCTACTTTTAAAAACCATGTGACAGTCATGAGTAAAAAATGTGTGCATGTCTCTGTGTAAAAATAGAAATATCAGTTTGCCCGTGGTCTTTTAGCAGAGTGAAAAGTGAACGAGTGAAACTTTGAGAGATGCAAAGGAGAGTATACTTTCAGCAACTTGATTGTTTCCTCAATACAATACATGTAACAGTTATAGTATTTAAAGAGTATAAAAATAAATGGAGTATCAAAAACAAAATAACTAAACATAAAATAAAAGTTACATAAATGTGTAAAAAAGGTTACATTATGCATTATGAGAGCTTGTTGTTAAATACATGAGACAAAACAATAAACATATTATACATATTAAGTATATCTAGGTTACATGCTTTTTGATGACAATAATAAAGCAAAACATAAGCACTTGACTTTTTGTTTGTTGGTTATAAGGCTGAAGTTTTAATTGGGGTTCAGATAATAAAGAATTACATGTACTTAGGTAATTATTATTCATAGGATGGTTACCAATGAATTCTATTATGAAAGTTTTGGAAAAAGTCACTTCTTAAATTTGTTTGTTTGTTTTGTTGGGTTTATCGCCGTAGCAACACAGTTTATAGGTCATATAACGGCGGTCAGTCAGCCTACTCACTCCTCCTGGAAAGGCTAAATTTCTAGATTTAGCTTATACTATTTGTCAGTGATTGACAACTGCCCGACATAATTAAAAATCATTGGTAGGAGGGAGAATGGTCGTAGAAATAATTTCATGACCAAGCTCAACGATAGTATACCCCACCTGGGAATCGAACCCATAACCCCTCGATCAGTAGACTTGCGTGCTACCAACTGAGCTAGCCGGGCGGCTCACTTCTTAAAACTGATAAATAAGTGCCAATAACTAATTAAGTATAGATATGCTATCTTGAGAGAAATTAACAGTAAAACATCTGTAACCATCAATCTTAACTGGTACACATATACAGTACCCACCGAAAGTTTGGTGACATTTCAGATTGTAGGCCTACTGCATAGCTTTTATTTGTCATTTGATAGCTGTTTATTTTGAAATGCTTTGTAGTTTTGATTTATTTTTGGTTATCATTATAATTATAATCAATGTTACAAAAATAGCATAAAAGTTATGTTATGGAAAATAATTACAATTAAAATGGTTTTTGAGGCTTTAGGATGTCAGATACTGTATCACACAGTGCCTGCCAAAATTCTTGGACAGTTGAAATTTTGAGAAAAACTGATAGTGCATAACACAAGTAAATAAACTATCATTAGACCTTATTCATGTAACATTGTTTAAATCATATGGATATAAACTCATCAATGCTGACTTTAGAATTTACTCAGATGACTCTTTCCTCTTTATATTCATAAATAAAAATGAATCAGTTTATCGTAAAACATAAAATTTTGTCCCAAGAACTTTTGGAGGGCACTGTATAAATGTTTTTTTTTCATGTTATAGCAAACCAAACTTAAATATAATAAAAATAATAATTTAGCAAACATAATCATCAAAATTCAAGAACATGTAGTAAATTTCTTCTGTTTCCAAATTTTTGATGGGTATTGTAGATATACATTATACAAATATTGATATAACATGACTGTTTGTAATTTATAAGAAATAAGACATCAATAGTAAAATATAAATATTCCAAATAATTGATATGTTTATAAATATTAAAAAAATCACACTTGAGATATAATTATTATGGAATAATTAGATTTGAGCTAGGGTCATTTTAATTTATGTGTCATGCTCACAGGTGACAGACTCAATTTTTCCTTCATTCTATATGTACTATAATAAGGAAAAGTTGAGTCTGTCACCTGTGGTCATGCTTGTATAAAACTGTTAGAGTAATTCTATATGTGCCATTGAAGGTCACTTTTATATGTTGAACTCATTGTAAACAATAATATTACGGTAAACATTGTAGACAGATAATAATAGTAGTTAGTACAGGTTGTATAAGTTGTTACTGGAATTTTATAAAACAGGAATTTGCAACTAAGTGTTTTTTTCAAATATTCACCGTCGTCACTGTCTATAACTGGCTGAAGCAGGCTGTACAAACTATTCCAGAATTTAAAAACTTGATTTATGTTTTTGTTCATGTCTTCCATGCAATTTGTAAATGTTTCTGAAGTTTTTGACAAAAATTTGTTGCAATTATGACTGAAAATATTACTCTAGATGATGAAAATTAAGGCTAAATATGGTGGATCGGCAGAAAATGCATAAGTTTGTGAAACAGTGAGTGTAATTTACATTAGAATCATATAGGAACACATTTTTTTCCAATCTAAATGTTATTTTAAAGATTTTAGTACAAAATTTTATTTGAATATTTGATTTAAACTTGTAATACTTGTTATCCATACAAGCTGAATTAATAGCCACAACAGTGAAGTTTGATGTAAATCTATGTGGTTTCAAATCCCTGTTATAGAAAATCCCTAGTTGTTCATATGATCTATTATAATATGTAGATATTATATACATTTTGTCATAAACAGTGACACACAGCTAGCACATAATTATATACAAGTATACATACATGTACATAGGAATTCATAATGTAGAAAACAAGTAAAACAATAAAATTTATCATATGTAAAATATAGGATTACTTTAGTAAATTATGTCACTAACTAAAAGTTTCTACTATTTTTAAATTAAAGGTCTAAGTCCTATTATTTATTGTTCTATAAAGCTATGAGATAGTCAAATCTTAAATATTATTTAATGGTACTAACTTTCAGAACAAGAGCTGTCAGAGGAGACAGCATGCTCGACTTAGTTAGTGTTTGTCACAGGAGTAAAAAATATGTATAAGGAGTTATGAACCTAGTCACATGAGATGTGGTTGATAATAAGAAACATATATTTAAAGTTTGAAGTTAATACCTTAAGAAATAAAACAGTTGCAGTAAAAACAAACATTTTTTAAAGAAAACTCTAAGTTCAAGGGGAGATAATTCTGAAAAAATATATTTGGAGTTATACACCTTGTCACATGAGATGTGGTTGATAATAAGAAGCATATATTTAAAGTTTTAAGTTAATATCTTAAGAAATAACAAAAATATAGGAGAAAGTATTTTACTGCACAAAAACTTTAATCTGTGCACAAAACTTTAATCAGTTCAAGGGGAGATAATTCTGAAAGAAATGTGTTTGGAGTTATATACCTTGTCACATGAGATGTGGTTGATAGTAAGGAACATATATTTAAATAAAGGTTAAGTTGATATCTTAAGAAATAACAAAGATATAGAAGAAAGTATTTTACTGCACAAAAACTTTAATCAGAAATGTGGACGCGGACGCCGGGGTGAGTAGGAGAGCTCTACATTACTACGTAAAGTCGAGCTAAAAATCAATGAGTCTTGAGTTCATTACAAATCAAATATGAAAGTACATATATAGTTATACAGAAAGTATTGGATGTATATAAAAACTAGGATTTCATGATCAATATAGAAATAACTGTAAAAATACATCAAATTTTAGTGTAAAAAAAATGTACATTCTATAAAAAAATAAACATGTTATATAATCTCCACAACAAAAAAGACATTAATGCTACAGTCCTATAAACATGAAAATAGCTTTGAGGGCACCGTACGGGCGCCGTGCGATCAAGATCCGCAAGGACTCGTACGAACTCTTGCGTACCCGTACCGACTGTTATGTTTTTACCAAGGTTCGTGAGATGAGCCATGGATACACGTATCAGTTTTAAAATTGTGGCCTAGTATGGATTAAACTTGCATATCTTCCAGCTACGGCTCCGCACGGATGTGTTGTTTTGTGCCATGTGTGTACCGTCACCTTAATACACAAGTCTTCCCACGGCATACGGCTGTCTGCACGTGAAGGTCCACAACAAGACACAATTTTATGGGACTGAGGCATAACGGAATGCTTAAACAATTCTGTGTTTTGAGCAACCTCGCCCTACCTAGCAACATCCCACCTAGAAAATGTTTGACAATTTATGTTTCCACACACTTGTGATATAATGTCAAAAATTAGTGATTGAAATCACATATTTGATTTTACTCAAAATAATAAAAATATACACATCCTACCTAACTTTATGAAATGGTTGCCCAAAAAAACATTTTTTATTTAAGCTTGAGCATTCTATAACAATATAACTTATATCTGAGTTTCTAGAATAATATGGAATGTAATAAGTATTATACAATATATCACAACATCAAAATAGAAAATAAAAAAATAAAACAACTAACAAAACAAATTACTTTTCAAAGAGCATTAAACAAATGTAAATTGCTTTCAGCATAATACAATCTATATATGCTGGTGAGCTATTAAATCCAAACACACCAACAAACCTCTGCTTCCATATACATGTAAAATAGACAAAGTTAATTGAAATCAACTTCAAACAGGAGATTTATCCTTACATGTACAAACTAATGACATAGTGAATCAATCACAGGTTAATTTCTAGAAGAGGAAAATAAATGTGTTCCTGATAGGTCAATCTGTGACCTCATGATATCCCAACACCCTAACAACCACAAGGCTACTGCCTCTTACTTCAATATAAAAGTACAAAAAACAGATACAAAAAGCAAGAAAAAAATACAAAACTATAAATTGAAATAAGAATCTCATTGTAACTTAACAATTATTAATAAACAAATATATATTGCAAAGAAAACAAAACAAAACAAAGCTATTTGTAGGTTCATAATAATTACTCTTGATGTTGAAAATATGGTATTTTCTCTGAATATAGTAAGTACTTGAAAATATGAAACAATAATATATATCAAAATATAAACAAGAGTGTCCTGAGGACATGGTCTGCTCACATAAGAACTAGATTCTAGGGGCATTTGACACAAAATCGTGGAACACTTGCATATTCACCCGTACGAAAACTGTGACCCCTGGAATGGGGCAATCATAACTTCAGAGTCTGAACTTAAACACACTATGTTGAGGACCTTGAATTGATGCCACATCTCAAATATAAAAGCTCTAGGCCCTTTTTAACATTTCAATTTTATCTTAAACTTCTTAACCCTGGTGCAGAGGAAACTTTTGACCACTGGGGCATAATTTGACAAATCTTCAGATGATTATTTAAACTAAATTTGGTGACTGTATACTTCTTGGTTTCTGACAAAAAGATTTTTAAGATATTGCTGATAACACGGCACACACTAACATAGGCTGCCAACAACTATTACCCTTGATCATTTTGTGCCAAGATGAGCTAAAAATTGAATTTATAAAAATACATTTGACATTACATTATACATCTAAGTACAAACATCAACAAAGATAGTCAATCACAATCTAACATAATTGGGTTTTTGTTTTGTATCACAATTATAGTCAGACAATATTAACCTTAGCTTGACCTTTATGTAAGAATATATTAAACTCAGTATTTACAGTCTATTTTTGTCTTGGTATGTAAATTGCTTTTTCGGAAGCTTTCAGCAAAATACATGTACTAAACAATTAATTTTGTTTTCATAAGAATAAATACATTAAAACTGTGCCACAACATTGGGGACTTGCGTTTTTTTTCCATAAACAAGTACAATAACATACATATTTACAAAATTGATTTATAGTCACAAAGATTTTAATAAACATGTGTATTACCATAGACACGCATACGGAGACTTACGATTTAATGTAAGTGAAAAGTGTAATTATTATAATTGGGGAGTTCAAGCTCAGGTTAATATTGTCACACTATAACAACCTATTTAACAACTAAAATACCTTTACATCAATGTTTATATGTATACAAAGACTGCTAGGTAAATTATCAAATTAGTACAGATGTTGTTATATCAATTCAAACTATCAAAAACAAATTTTGTTGTAAAATATTCTTTTGTTGTTTGCATTTTAAAGTGATAAATATACTAACTAAAAGATAAGTTTTCATCACAAACTAGACGAGATCTTTGAGAGATTAAAAATTCAACAATAAACAATTATAACTTAGGTAAACTTAGACAAGATTATTGTGTCGCTGATGTGTGTTTTATGATAATCATCGCAACATTTCTAGGTTTTGTTTAATTAGTAACTTGATAAGGAACTGATGTGTCAATTTTCTTGTAGATAACATAAGATGCCAGTAACCCTAATATGGCTCCAATCACTAACATACCTAGAGCAAGACCAACCATAGCTCCTGAAAATATAATATATACATAAATGTATATTATACTACAATTTTCTTAACATATATGAACAAGTTAAAGGGTATATGTCTATAACTCACAGATAAATCTACATGTTTTTCAAAAATTATAATTATTTATTGGTCATGCATCCAGATGACTACGCCACATAGAAATTAGTAAAAATATAATAATGTTTGTTAATTTTACAAAAAGTTGGTTTTATTATACATGTATGCTTTCCAGTGGAATACCGGATTAATCGGTGAAATAAAAATCGATATTCCACTCTTTTGAAACAAGGAAAATAAATTTATTTTTCACTGTTTGGATTCGCCGTTCTGATGACATATCATACATAAACTTTCAAAACAGCAAGTTTGAAACATATAATAAACAGAAAATTTGTTTATTTCAGTGTAAGATATATTTATTTCACTAATAAGCTAATGATATCACATTTTCACTCATGGCTAAGCCACTTGTTAAAAATATTGCTTCCTCAGCTCACTTGTGAATAAAAATCAATCTTACATCCAAAAAAACCCAAAAATCTACTATATCATATCCTTATTGGTTTGCTAAATTTAATTTGAATTCCAAAGCAGAAATGGATGATATTTCTTGCATGCTCAAACAAATGTCATGTTTACTTGTCACTCAACTAGTAGGCACGAAAAATCAGTGAAATTGATATTTGTACCATCATTTTGTATTTGTTATTCATTTGTTCACATGTTTTTATTGGGTAAACTGAGATGTAATACTTGAAATGTGTTGTTTTGTTGGGTAATCGTCTTATTGCATCAATGTATGTGATTGCTCTACAATATTTGTTTTCTAAGTTGCTGTCAACAACAGTACAAAACAGAATATTTTTATTTTAAAATCAGACAATTTAAGACATTTCTGATAATTATTGTTACGATTAAGGTCTTTATGATGGATTCTAAACATGATACATATAAAATATATTAAAAACTTGTCAATCTAACAATAAAAAAATATAGATATATACCCTTCAATATGTGACCAGTATACATGTTGTAGAAGAAAATTATACATTGGACTGATAATCACAGGATAGCCATTTAGACAATGATTTTTGAGAAACAGCTTTAGTCTGATATTATGTAACTATATATTTCAAAATGTTGATATATTAAAATAACATACCTGGTCCATAAGTAGGAGTTGCAGAAGAATCAGTCACTGTCATGTATTGTGGTTGAATTTGCCATAAACTACCATCTCTAATACTCAATGTCTGAAATATGATCTCATATTCAATTGTATGTCAAAAATACAAAATACTTTTATACTATAAAGGTATTCATTCACAGGTTTCAACTTAAATATCAACTTTTTCTGAAACTATTTAAATTGTATGGAAACCATTTTTGAAGCAGGAAATTAGTGCTTTGATAATGACAATTTTCGTGCATATGGACATACAACTATAAAAAATTGTGTTTCAAGCAGTAAAATTCTACTCCGTATGTCACGGTATAGACAATTTTAGCACATTATTGTGACTTTTATTGTATATTTCTTGCAATCTATAGGTCAGTTTGCCTTAAAATACGAAGAATTATTTTTTTAAAACAAAATTTCAGACACTGAATAGTATTTTCAAAATATTGAAAAATCTTAACTAAATCTGTGAGCTAGTACCTTTATGTCTAAAATATTATGTACAATAACCAAGTCAAGGCTTCAATTCAGGAACATAAAAACTTAGTATTAATATATAATTATGTATAAATGCAGTAATTTCTAATTATCTTAAATTTGTTGAGACTGTCCAAAAAATAGTTGAGATTAACTAAATTTACTAAGAGAGATAATTCTGATGTCTTCAGTTGCCCTATTTACTTGTTCAGAGAGTGTTGATCAAAATCATTGCTTTATTACAGCTGAAATCAGGGTTATCCAATTAGTATAATATGCTAATATAGTTATACATGTATTGAGAAGTGGCAGATATGATCTAGTTGTTAACAATGTAAGTTCCAGCAGGCATTTTTCTGAAGCCTGTGGAGTTATAAATATATGTAATAAAGAACATGCTAAGAAACTAGGCCTAAATTTTTAACTAAATTAAATAAAGGAATAAAATAAAAAGGAAAACAATACATGGGAATTTTGATTTCCGATCAAATAAAGAGTAGTTAAGATAAGGCTAATTAAGATAATGTGAACTGACGGTACATACCATAGATCTTCCACTGTTAGGTTTTATTTGAAACTGTAGATTAGTATTCCCTGTTTTCCAGGCTACTTGAAGATTGTTAAGAGCTTCCTGAATACTAGGACCAGCAACTGTTACATCATCCAAACCTTAAATCAAATATTTATAAGGTTTTATAGACTCTTTGTTCATACACATGATCAGACATCCAGCCACTGGACAATAGGGTTGTCTCGATACACCAGAAGCATATCGCGATAAATTGCAATACACTAGCAACGTATTGCGATATGTACCACAACATATTGTGGGTTTTTAGATTCTTTGAAACAGAAACATTGCAAATTATATATGCAACTACATGACTCAAGTCTCTTTAACTGTATATGATCATTTAGGACTGTGATATATGTTTTGCATACAAAAAAGATGATTGCATCATTTCACTACGTAGCACCCGAGAGCGCTGTTACAAATCAAAATTACTGCCTCCGCAGTAGTGTTACTTCCTGTTTGCCGGCAATTTGTTTTTAATGGTTGGCTGACTATAGATGAATTGAAATTTATTAGTATTTGTATTTGTTCATATAAGCATTGATTTTTGCATTGATTTTATACCGGTACTTTTTAAAAGACTTATTAGTTATGAGAATTGCCCTAAAAACACGCAATTGTAATAATCCCTTTCTGAACATCAGCACAGGTGGTTTGTGAGGTAAATAGCAAGCCGTTTCCTATGAAGAATAGCTACAAGAAAGCGCTTTTTCATAGCAATACGTAGCAATATCATCAGGCAACGGGCCCTAGGTTTCATAGATATTAGATAATTATTCTCTGGACATGAGATATTCTAGTGACATCCAAGCAGGGACCATCAATGTGTCAAAAAAAGTAAAATCTTACCAGTAAGTTTATTGTCTAACAGTTCAAAGGTCATCATCAAGAAAGGATCAACATTCATATCTGGTGCACTTCTTAATTCAAACTGAAACATAAAAATATATTGATTTACAAGAAGGATAACAATTGACAATTTATATACATTATATACACATTGATTCAACTTATCAGCCATCTTCGAGCATGCTTCCAAAATTTGCGTGTATGGAGCATGTATCGCGCGTGTATTATTCATACCGTGTGTGTGCATAATTCACTCTGTGTATTTCAATAAAGTAGCATGTACCGCTCATCGTGTAAATACACAATAAAAAACTGTGTGAAATATTGCATTTTATTTTTGTGTATCATGTGCCGGAGATATTGACAAATCCATAAGTATAAATGTATTAAATTGTTCCGTGTGACAACTTGCATGTAATTAGTACTGAATTCACCTATTCACATGGACATAACAACTGTTCCTATTTAAGGAATCTATATTAAGCATCATATTTTTATCTAAGGAAGTAAACTGCATCAAGCAGACTTTCACCAAATTAGGGACTTTTGTCAGTTATCTTTCACTGATAAAATCTGAAGCAATCCAATTGGTAAGTAGGTCCTTACAGTTGGAATACTTGGCAAAATACATGAACAAAGTAAAGAGTCAAAACTTTTTGCTATTAAAGATAGAATAAGATCATACTAATTGCTTGGGATGTTTATCTCATTTTTTTCAAAAATTGAGATCTATTAAGACTTTGTTAGATTGAGGCGACAAACTGTTTAATACATTAAGACAAACAACACAGTACCTGTATAGATGATACTCTGGTTGGTGATACTTTAGCTGCATTAGCAATAACATGTCTTAGTTTAGATATCAATACTTGAGTGTAATATTTCACTATATCTGTTATATACTGTCCTAAAAGTGTAACATAAATAACTAACATATACAATTTTCATAGTTTGAAATTTGTGTTAATATTTGATGTTTAAAACATACACACAAAATACAAATGAATATGTGTATAGATTGTTATCATGCAATATATGAGATAAATTTAAAACTATGCCAGTACAGTCTAAAGATATCTGGTTTCATAAGGGTCATGTTTAAATTGGTCTATGATGAATATGGTTAAGTTAATTTCTTTAGTTTTCTGACAACCATGGTTAGATCAGTAGACAGTAGGAGGTGTTTCTATATAAATAGTGTGGGTTTGATTCCAGGGTGAGACTAATATGTTTTGTTAAGTTTGGTCATAGAATATTTCAACAGGTTTCTCTGTTCTGTCAAAGTATAAATGAGTATCAAGTAAGACAGTTGTCAGTCACTGGCATGTTTCAATACTTGTTATTATCATAGGTCTAAAGACTAGATAACAAGGTTTGTATAGTCAACAGTATTAACCTGAACTTGAACTACCTTATTATAATACTTACACACTTCAGTTACATTAAATCATGAGTTTCCAGATGGGTATATACAATTATACACATGTTTATATCAATGTATGTGCCTACAAATTCTTAAAAAAGGCATGTTATTGTATTTCTAATTTTTGTCCCCTTCCTTTGTGGGAATAATATGCCACATTTTCAAATACATGTGTATTTATTCTTATAGAAACGAGATTAATTGTTCAGTATTGGTTTGACAAAAAAGCTTCTGATTTAGCGCGATTTACTAATGAAGACTAAATAGACAGTAAATATTGTTATATATTCTTGCTTAAAGGTCAAGCTCAGATTAATATTGTTGAACTATACAAGGACAGTGACAACCACCATATGACTGAAAATTATTGAAACATGGTATAAACCATCATATTATATATATATATATAAACCATCATATATTACAGGTACAACAAAAGGGTCTTCTCCTGGACTGCACATCTGAGAACTAGATGCTCAGGGCATCTGACAAAAGATTGTTAAACAGTTTCAGCTGATTTAAACAGTGATCCCAAAGGCATGACCAATTTTCAAACCAGAGGCATAATTGAATAACAGTAGACCATGTGGTTTTTGACAAGAAGATTTTTAAAAAAAATGCTGACGACGAACGCACACAAGCACACTATGCACCATTCACTAACTCACATCGGTCAGAGCCCCCACAAAAGCTGATAAGAAGGTAAATGATCTGATAATTCATTACACGTGTGTTATCATATATGGTGTATTATATACATGTAGTTACCAGTAACATCCACGGCTAACATCATAGAATGAGAATTTAAAACATAACATTTGGATACATCAAATACGTCATTGTCTAAATGTCCACTTGTAAAGTCTATAACATGTTCTTCTATATAGGTAGCATTCTGAAAGATATAGTTTAGTTAAATAAGTCATAATCTGTGTGAATAAACTAACAATTAGGACCAGGAACAATAACAAATTTTTATGTTTAAATTTTTTTAGATATTTGAATATTTGCTTATAAAGTTAGAACATATTCTCAAATTATAGCTTTATGTACCAATTTTTGGGTTCAAATTTGTTGAGGTGATTGACATATTCTACTCAGATTTCCATGTAGAATATTCCTACAGACTAAACTTCCCATGACTGTACTATTAATGGACAGTATAGAACTTTACAATTTTCTTCCATTGATAAGGTATATGGAGAAGTTTCCAGCCTTGTGGAAGAGTAGGTGAGTACTGGTTATAGACAAGGGTCCAGGAAAGCTAGGTTAGGTGCGCTGGACGCCGTTATATGACCTTTACAATAAATTGCTCTGGCATTAAACCCAACAAAATAAATATATGTATATCATGGTTATGTATTATTATGTATTTTACCTGATTGGCATTTCCTGGTATGTATTGAAACATTCCAACTGGCTTTAATGCTGATATTAATATAGGATCATTTAGATTGATTTGTTGTGGCTGGAGGGTATTTTGACCTGGGCCTGGACCTGGACGAGTCGTCTGAAATATAACAATAGATTTCTTTATACACTAACAGTTAATATATGTTTTTATACACGTTTTACTTAATATAGTAACAAAAACTCGAGCCAGTTCCAAGCTGATATTATGATCACCTGACCAATTAGGGACTTTAGTCAGTTATCTTTCCCTGGTAAAATCTGAAGCAATCCAATTGGTAAATAGGTCCTTGCAGTTGGAACCTTCAGATTTTATCATTTAAGTCTTATGTAAGGATAATACAATATTTCATCTTATATCTTTCTTGTTAATTCAGATATTAACAGTAGAGATGCAATTTAGATAGTTCTTGACCTTAAAAATACTTAGCTTAATTTTCGAACAAATTAAATCATTTACAAAATAATTATTTTACAAAATAATTATTTAAGATTATTTGTGGCAAATTGACACTGAAAAGTAAGGGTAAAATCCGAGTATTCCAACGGATTAGACCTACCTATTTGAAGAGTATACAAGGGAAATAACTGACTAATTTCCCTTATTATTTCTTTTCTGACTAGAAGAGGGTTTTATTGATAATCATACTACTGAATGAGTACACATGACAAATTACATCATGACTTGTTTTTACTGAATCAAAATAAGTAAAACATATCTAATACTGCCCCAAGACCAGGTCACCCAGTTAACATAATCTAAAGGAGCTGTGACTGTAGCACTAAGTCCTAGAATGCAGGCCCCAGTTTCACGAAAAAACTCAACTTCGTACTCAAACTCAATCTTAAGTTTTGATAATTAATTTTACTTATTTAATCTATGTTACAACCAATGTTGATTCATTAGAAACCCCGATAGATATCTAAAAGTCATATCATATAAAGTAAAACGACTAACATGCTTGGATAAGGTTTTATTTAATTGTATTGATTTGAGTCTGTTAATAAACTGTTGAGTTTAGTCTCGATTGAAAATTGAGTTTGTAGCTTTAAGTTTATAATAATACATTTTATATATTTACATTATCATGATTGATTAATAACAGTCATTCCAACTACATTGACATGCTTTTAAGAGACCAAAAATACTTGAGCTTGTTATTGATTCAAACTTAATTGTTTTTGTGAAACTGGGGCCTGGATTTCATGTTGTAAGGTCTCATGTTCAGTAGTTTATACACTTCTATGTAAATTTGGTAGTTAACATTGGTTTCACTCTGTAGACAGTAAACAGTAGGGTTGGCCCTGTGTGTAAGCTAGGTGAGTACTGGAAAAAAGTGTTCAGAAATTTCTCGTGTGATAAAATGTGTAGATAAAAGACTTAAAATACCTTTGGTGACTGAAACATAATATCAACATATGTATGTGATGTTGAATTATAATATCCCCAGGAATATACTTGCATACCTCTTAATGTTTTCTGAAATATATAAACAAACTAAACTTATTTCATATTCAAGAGTATATTTTCTATATAACCAAATAACCCAAATCTATCACAGTAAAAAAAATTTTTTTTATTACATATCAAATCAAAGTATTGAAATACAGAAAGACTTTCGTGCGCATTGAAACCTAACAAATCCATACTAATGATTACTCTTTACACATTAGATTCAAGTACGAATCAAACAGGGCAAAATATGCAGGAGAAGTGTTTATACTACCCTGTATTACTGGCAAATGTTATACAGAATTATTTTCCTATTCTTGCTATACAAAATCTTGAAGTACCGATTTCCCCTGTACACTTCGCATACAAATTCTGTAGGTTCATTAGTGTAGTTAAATATGATAAATATGGTACAATACTGTAAAACAAGTTAAACTTCAAATAATACAATGAATAACAGCAGTTTCATTAATTGAGTCAGATGTCGGAACTACTTTTATGGCCTACAGATTGACTGCGTAGTAAATCAGAGACACAATTATCACTCTGCAGGTTAAACTGGTCAGGCATTTTCGTTGAGTTTTCAATTTGTGGTATAATTTAAGCCTTTTGGCAAAATGTAGAAGTTGTTTCCCTTTAAGCATACAACAGCCTCCTTGAAACAGAGTTTGATCAAGTAATGACTAAAAAATTTCTCAATAAGAGCTACTTAGGAGTTCCCTGTCATACATAACCTAATAAAGTGTTGATAGATGGTGTTCAATCCAATTTAGAACTATAAGGCCACAACAAGTACATGATGTGTTCTACAGATTTTTCTGGAATAAATTGGGCGAATGAGTAAAGAAAAAATATCTTAATTCAGTAGCTTTATATAGCGCTTTGACCAAATATTTACGAGCGAGCGAGGAAATAAAAATATTTTTTGTGGCCTAAAACATAAAAAACCAATATAGTCACCTGTCCTTGGTATCTAAACTCAGACAAATTAACAGCTAGATCATTTATTGATGTAAATGATAAATCTATTGGGCTAGACGTGACAACCTTTTCTACAGAACAATTCTTCATATACCTATCTATAGTATACAATAAACCTGAAATGACAGAAATTTATGAAATCTGAATAAACTTCAATAATTACAGTATATAATATGAGATGATCCCGTCATTTTTCTATACATGCAAACAGATATTAGTTTTTGACACGAAATATAATGTGGAAACCACATTAAAGCGTGATTTTTCCGCAGATGGGGAAAATTTAGGTCAAGTTTATGTTGTTACAAAAGAAAGTCATATTTTATAAATTGATAATGAAAAGGTATACCAAGGGCAATAATTCATCATACAGGAAGAAAGTGTTTTTAACCCACAAAATATTTGACTATAAAAGCATGCAAAATATACAAAGGGAAATAATCCATAATTAAGCCAGGTTTTTTTCTTTCTAAATCTTATGTCATGTTACTATTTTTAGCTTCGAGAAATACCTCCATGTGACATTCCGTTTCTATTTATAGACTAGAAATTCCATTGAGATTTACTTAAGGTTGAGGAAAAAATCAACCTTATCTTTTCGTAAGTTTTTCCTTAAGTGACTTTGAGAATACCACTTAAGGTTGAGGTAGACTTTCTCCTTCAACAAATGATATGTAATCATTGAATGAACTTTCATCAAAATCTAACTCTAAATGGCAGATGTATCCAAGATAACATAACACAAAACTTACAAAGGGAAATAATCCATAATAAAGCCAGATAGAGTAGTTTCTTTCTAATTTTGTTCATCACATAGTATGTTATTTTTGTATGAAATATCATGATCTGACCATATATGGTAGAGGTATCCAACAAATCAATAACTTTAATGCAAAAATTACGAAGGGAAATAATCCATAATTAAGCCAGGTAGAGTTGAGATTACTCTCTAATTTTGTTCATTGCATGAATACCTATGTTCAAGATACTCATATAAAATCACAATTATTGAGAATATAATGAATATGATTTTGTGTGGAATATACCGGATAGATTTTCCTTTAATAAATACAAATGTATCACTATAATAGTCCATAGTTAATTTCAGTTATTTGATAATAAGGAATTAATGGGGTGACCGATTTGAAATTTTGTCGAGTGTAAACATTGTAAATGTGTACATACCATTGTTAATGTCATGTATAAATGACAATGGATTATGTCCGTATGTTGTAGGTCTACCTCTAGGTATAGATTGTGTTGTATCTAGTCTAAAGATATTGGATTCATTATCAACATGTACTACATTACAAACTGTTCTCATTCTACCATCTGGTGTAGTTGTTGTTTGTTCTATAGTTGTTGAGAATTGCTGGGATAATTTAGGTGTAGGATAGACATCACTCTTGTCTCCATGGTTACATACAATGCCAGGAGGTACCTGTAATATGAAAATTAACCTGATAAACATCTTAATTATCTTAGTTTATTAACCCCAGGGTTAAATTTTAACAAAAATTTGGACTTGCAAATTTTTTGCAAGTTGATTTTATTTCAACTCGCAAAAACAAAATGGCACTACACTTAACTATGGATAGAACAAGAGCATTATTGTGGGATAGACATAGAATACTTAACATGTTTTTATGGTGAATCTTCAATAAAAACTGTCAATCTATCTTGCCGTTTCAACACTGATTTGAGCCTTATTAAAAAAGACAATAATATTATCATGTCAATTTCAACTCACAAAAGTTGTGATATAGAATAAAGTTCCTCGCAATTTTCAAAATCCATTCGCATTTTGTGAGTATGCAAGCTTAAATTCAAGCACTGTAACCTTAACTGGTCAATCCTGCATTTTTATGTGTCTGGACACATGCCTCAAAATGACCGCCACAGGTCTTGAAATTGGTGTTTTTAACTAAGTTTAGTGAATTTCACTACAGAAAAGTTGGCCTAAAAAGACACATTTTTGCGCTCTTTTCCCAACCAATAATGTCAAAGAGTCCCATGGGAGAGGACATACCTCCTTTTATTGCTGGGGTTTGACAGGGATGTAGTGTCGTGCACCTCATTCCCCCAAAAAAAATCAGGGTCATCAAGCACAGAAAAGTGCCAAAAATGCTGATAGCACAACATACTTTCAATTTATCATAAGTACTTGCACTATAGACCTCAATTTTGGAAAATTACAGAATGAAATGCAAGTTTTGGGTTGAAAAAGAGAAAAAAACCCACATTTTAGCTTGTTTTGCTCCACCTCAGCATTGCCATGGAAACTGGGGTCAATTAGCATTTTCAGAAAGACCATCACCTAGGGAATGACCAATAAAAGGTTAAGCTGCATATCTGTCAGTCAATTAGTAATAAAAAAGATTATCTTGAAATAGACCTGGCACGTTAAGGTGAAAAATGGTTAACCAGTTAGTTTAAGGTACAAAATCTCTTTTAAATGAGATCTTAATTTTTGTAATCAAACACTCAGGCACATGAAACATATCATCAGCTAAACAATCATGAGTACAAATATAAACTATCTACCTTACTTCAAATGCTGAATTAACAACCTGGAGACAACCAATCTTTGGCAATGATAAATTAAAATAAGTTTGATATGAACAAGGACCCTATATTACATGTAATATAGGGTACTAGTTCATACTGGGAATGTTTTCAAATTTTGATCTAGTTTAAACCTGAATAAAAACCTTCAGGCATTAAGGATCACAAATTAGTATATAACACAATAATATATATCATAAATAAGTATTCAAAACTACATAATTATACTCTAAAATCATTCTAAGTGAGTGTTAACAAAAACACTAGTAGGCCCCTAAAGTCTGTTCTTATAAAAGGATGCCTCTTCAAAGAAATGGGCATTTTGTCAAACCAAATTCAGGAATCAAAATGGAATGAACTGTTTACCGTGCCTCTGATGCATGTTACATTTCAGTAAGTTAACACTTGAAAAAGACGACAGTTTATCATGTCTGCTGTATGAGTATATTGTCATTAAGTGGCTTTAATATAAATCTTAAAATATGTATACCTGAAATATTTCCTGATTTTTTATTGGTCCAGGTTTAACATCATAGAAATCATAGATATGATAAAATGAATGTGCAGTTGAATTTGGTGATCTCATAGATTTACCTGAAATAACAATTATTTTGTGAGTGTATACCATGGTCACATGATTATCTCAAACCTTCAAGAATTATTTTGTGAGTGTATATGTTTATACTGTGGTCACATGATCATCTCAAACATACAACATTTATCATTACAGCGTTTGTAGCAATCTATACATATATGTAGTTAGTCTAGGATCATTACTCCATTATTGAATACGTATAAAAGATCATATTAAATAGTAGCATGTGGCTCATCATCTGAACTGTGTTTGTCTACACTAAGCAATGATATCAGGATAGAATGAATGACCATGACATTAAATACCTGATGAAATATTTGGCGTGCTCAATTGGAAATTCCGACTGTTAAAACTGGGAGAACTGTATTCTGGCAGCATTCTACCCATGCCACTGTTTTAATAATACCATTGAAATAGGTGGAGTGTACAGAATCGGTCGCGGTTTCCCCATACCTAAGATGGTGGCGGCATCACTGTTAACATGTGAGTTTGGTGTTTTGAAAGCGGACGTTGTTAAAATTATAATTTTGCCCAATTATTTACGATAACAATTTAACTATTTGCTGTAAATAAAGTAAGAAGCGAGTTAATTTGCTACAGATATTGCCTTTTGCTTCAGTTCCAACATCCAAGTTCACTTGCTTAGCAGATTCTGTGGAAGAGTCTGAATGTGATTCTTTCACAGTTAAGACAGCCCAATCGAGCACGCCCATTATTTAACAAAATAATTCTATGCATAGTCAGAATAAACTTGTCTTTAAAGTTAGAAATGAAAACAATAATAAATTAGAAGTATTGCAGAATGTTCACTGATTTAACAAGTATAATTACAAAATAACTTCTCAAAACGGCCCTCTACAGAACAAATGCTCTGCCCAACAACATTTTTTGATATTTCCCCTTAAGTGTAAATTTAATCCTATTTAACCTCAACAGAGCAACAACCTCTGAACAGCAACATACTTTAGTCCCCCAGTTGGTGTTGTTCAAGAGAGGTTGTTCTTCTGAAGTTTACGACAAGTTTTTACATGAAGGGATTTTAAAGAAGGTTATAGGTACCCAAAACAAGAGTTGTCAGTTGAGACAGCATGCTGGACTATTTGGGTGCATGAGTAAAAAAAAAATAGAAACATTCATGAGTAACAAGGGGAATAATTTTGTATCAAATGTGTGCTAGAGTTATGAATCTTATCATACATCATGTGGGCGATGATAAAAACATATGTTTGAAGTTTTAAGTAGATACCTTAAGAAAAAAAGAAGTTAAAGTAGCAATAATATTTTTTAAAGAAAATTCAACATTCAAGGGGAGTTAAATCTGAAAAAACTATTTGGAGTTATGAACCTTGTCACATGAGGTGTGGCAGATAAAAAGGAACATAAATTTTTAGTTTGAATTTGATACCTTAAGAAATAAAAAAAATATAGTGAAAAATATTTAACTGCACAAAAATTTTAATCAGAAGCATGGACACACACACCAATGCTAGGACAAGTAGGAGAGCTCCCCATTTACTTCATGAAGTCAAGCTAAAAAACTGATCTTTGTTTAAACACAGTTACAGTATACCACAGTTCTTTTATGTTAACATGCGATCTTGATGCAAAAATTTAGAGGAAAACATATATGTCTTTATTTCAATGTAGGAGGAGCGGTCCAGTGGTAGGACATGCTCTTAGGTATCAAGAGGACCTGGGTTTAATTCCCACTAAGGACACTGCTTATTTCTTTGAGCAAGAAATTGAGCAACAGTTGTTCCACTCCACCCAGGTGTAAATGGGTACTGTGAGGGATCAACTGCCTGAAGATGATTTCAATGATAAGGGGTAATTGTACAAGATCATGAAGTTGGCTGAACATGTATATGGCAGACTTCCAAAATCTATACTATTAAATTTGTGAGTTTCCTGTTTTGTAGAAGAAACTGCGCAGCTTTGAATAAATATTTGTTTGTCGCTGGAGCACCTATATACCGGCATATCAAGTTGACAATTCTTTTTTGACAAAGCCTCTTGATATTTGCAAAAACTGCCAAAAATCAACAAAAATAGTGGGGTTTTTTTGTGTCTAAAAATAGTTCTAGATAAAACTAAAAATAGACACGTCAAACCAAACTCCCCGCAGCGTTTATCTCCCTTTATCAAATCAATAACCACTGCCACCACAAGTAAAATTCGTCCCTCAGAGAGCCGAAAACTTTTTTCATCTTTTCTTTTTACAATTCAATATTTTCAATAATTTTAGTCTTCTCTTAGTAAAATATGATGTTCAAAGTACATAAAGATAAAAAAGCTTTAAGTATCAATTTGTAGAAATAACAAAGCGTGACGTAAGCACTGTGAGAAGTTTGGGCATTCTATAAATAGATAGTATTACTAGCGTCACATGATTTACATGGTGGCAGTGATTAAGTAGCAAAGCGTGACTTAAGCACTGTGAGGAGTTTGCTAAAGCCCGTGCTTTACGGGCTCCCA
The DNA here is from genome assembly GCA_025267735.1 of Mactra quadrangularis. Classification (NCBI taxonomy): domain Eukaryota; kingdom Metazoa; phylum Mollusca; class Bivalvia; order Venerida; family Mactridae; genus Mactra; species Mactra quadrangularis. Next base: position 24,337,963 of record CM046311.1, on the reverse strand, counting down.
TCTAGTGCAATTTAAAGTTTAACTTGAATCTTATCACATCAATCCAATTCCTAAGTAGAATGAAATCCTACAATGGTAAAATTTGTTGTTTGCTTATATAGAGACAAGAAATGTAATGTGGAAACCACATTAAAGCCGGATTTAAAAACTTTAATGCAAAAATTACAAAGAGAAATAATCCATAATAAAGCAAGGTATGGTCGTGGTTACTTTCTAATTCTGTTCATCACATGGTATGTTATTATTGTATGAAGTTTCATAAAGATCTGATGATAAATGGCAGAAATATATGGTAAAGAAAACTTTAACACAATTGTTACAACACCAGACGCCCGACTGCCCAAAACCTCCCACCCGGGTTTCGCCGAACTATAAGCCAAATTTTTTTGTAAAAAAATCTGGCTAAGAATCTGAATATTGTAATAAACAAGTGTACCTACCTGTACCATTGATGACAGCTCTAACAGGAAGTTCAATCTCTTTACCATCAATAAAATAACCAGAACCTTTACTAAAATAATAATCTAAAGTAAATGTTCCATTAGTAGCTGGTATCTTAACACATGTTCTCCATTGATTTGTTACAATACCACGAACCTATAATATACAATATCATATTTGCATTATTTTACACACATTGATTTGTTACAATACCACGAACCTGTAATATACAATATTATATTTACATTATTTTATACACATTGATTTGTTACAATACCACGAACCTGTAATATACAATATCATATTTGCATTATTTTACACACATTGATTTGTTACAATACCACGAACCTATAATATACAATATTATATTTACATTATTTTACACACATTGATTTGTTACAATACCACGAACCTTTAATATACAATATTATATTTACATTATTTTATACACATTGATTTGTTACAATACCACGAACCTGTAATATACAATATCATATTTGCATTATTTTACACACATTGATTTGTTACAATACCACGAACCTATAATATACAATATCATATTTACATTATTTTACACACATTGATTTGTTACAATACCACGAACCTGTAATATACAATATCATATTTGCATTATTTTACACACATTGATTTGTTACAATACCACGAACCTTTAATATACAATATTATATTTACATTATTTTACACACATTGATTTGTTACAATACCACGAACCTTTAATATACAATATCATATTTGCATTATTTTACACACATTGATTTGTTACAATACCACGAACCTTTAATATACAATATCATATTTACATTATTTTACACACATTGATTTGTTACAATACCACGAACCTTTAATATACAATATCATATTTGCATTATTTTACACACATTGATTTGTTACAATACCACGAACCTTTAATATACAATATTATATTTACATTATTTTACACACATTGATTTGTTACAATACCACGAACCTATAATATACAATATTATATTTACATTATTTTACACACATTGATTTGTTACAATACCACGAACCTTTAATATACAATATTATATTTACATTATTTTACACACATTGATTTGTTACAATACCACGAACCTTTAATATACAATATTATATTTACATTATTTTACACACATTGATTTGTTACAATACCACGAACCTTTAATATACAATATCATATTTGCATTATTTTACACACATTGATTTGTTACAATACCACGAACCTTTAATATACAATATTATATTTACATTATTTTACACACATTGATTTGTTACAATACCACGAACCTTTAATATACAATATTATATTTACATTATTTAAAACGAAGTGAAGCATTTCCTCTATTATTATTATATACTGCATTTGTATAGCGCTCTTTTCATATTGAATATGTGTTCAAAAGGGCTTTACAATCATATGCATAATTAGGAAATACGATTTTAAATGAAAATGGTTTGACTACATCGTGGCCGTAAGGATTATGTGTTGAAATTTAACACATAAACATACTTCTATAATTTTACAATCGCAGCCAAAGTGTAGAATAGGCATGGTACTGATTTTCGTCAGGATAAGTGTAGATGATTATTAGATGCAAATGTGAAAGGTCAAATCGGGGTGAAACTTTACACACTATACATAAGTGTATACCCAGACGACTATGGTGATGATAAGTAGCCTGAAATGTAGCCTTTTAACACCTATCAAAATCTGTAAGCCTTTTTTCTTAGGTTCAAATGCTCTAACCCATGTGTTTATTTTTTCTAAATGGCTACAGAAATACACTGTCCAGAGAAATTTACAATACAATCTGTTTAATATGTTGACTTAAATTCTTAAAACACAAGATAAACATGAATAACCTCCACTCATAAAAAGAAATAAAAAGAAACATTTTTAAAACAAACCTAAAATTCTGAATGGAAAATGATTTATTGTGTCTCTAACGTGACCGTACCATTGTATTCATTATATTTACCTTTGATGGACCAATATAGACCTCTCCTAAGTCTTCACCAAAGTATAATAATTGTTTGACTGTTTTAATATGAGAACCATCCTTACCCACCATAAAACTCAACCTAGCAAGGCTAGAATTAGTCTTCAATATTTCACATGTACCATCTAAAATAGATTGAAGAAATAATTACATTAAATAACAAATACACATTCTAACACAATTCTGTGAAAATTCAATTCATGGAGACAGAAATATACAACCTGTTGTTATTTTAATAATCTGAAATATAACAACTTATTAAATCAGATCATCTATCCTTGGATAATTACAATGTTTGTTATACTGTATTACATGCTTATACCCAAACTCCTCACAGTGCTTACATCACGCTTTGCTACTTAATCACTGCCACCTCGTAAAACAACGTGACGCTAGTAATACCATCTATTTAAAGAATGCTCAAACTTCTCACTGTGCTTACGTCACGGTTTGTTATTTCTACAAATTGATAATTAAAACTATTTTTTAACTTTTTACACTTAGAACATCATATTTTACTAAGAGAAGACTAAAATTATTGAAAATATTGAATTCAAAAAAAAAAAGATGAAAAAAGTTTTTCGGCTCTCTGTGAGACGAATTTTATTGGTGGTGGCAGTGGTTATTAATTTGAAAAAGGGAGATAACCGCTGCGGGGAGTTTGGCTTATACCTTATAACCATTTCTTGTATCAAAGTCTTCACTAGTTCTGGCTTTCAAGACTTCCATCAGCTGATTTTTAACATTTTTTTTTCATCGTATGCAACATTAAACTTTATTCTTCACTTAACTCCATGGAATGCTCTATAAATGAATACCAGCTAGGCAGATTCCTGGCAGGATTGTTGGTGGACTTTTATAATAAACTTATACTCAGTGTACACACATTAACAGTAAACACATGGGTTTGCTGAAGACATAAAGCTAAGTCTTAACCCACTTGTTGAGTGAAAAGACACTAAATATAAATGCAGGAAGATCCCAGTGAGATCAGTAAGTTAAATTTAAATAGTATGACACATTGCATAAATGTAGAGCTGTCATTGAATAATTGGGCTCGAAGTGTATCGTCGATATTGATATATCGAGAAATAAATATCGATGATACACCAATATATATCAATACCTTCACTGCAGTACTATACAGAGCATTTATTTTATGTATATTAGTCATGACTGTTATACCTTTTGTGAAGAGCTATTCCTCAATGGGGGTGCAGTCAATGTTTTAGACCTATCAGTTCATATTATGACAGTGCACCTGTTTCCGCTTAGGATAGAAGGTTCTCATAAATTTGACCCTTATATGCGTGACTTTTATTTATTTACCTATATTGGCTTTATAATCAATATTTCAAAATGCATATTGATTATTTATCGGAAAATAAATATCGACGATACAGCGATATTGTTGGAATCGATGACAGATCTACATATATGATATATTTTGTAATTAGAAATATAAAAATACTGACTATTGAATACCATCCAAGATTGATTTTTACCAAAGTCCATAATTGTATACATTCTATCTTCACCAGTACCATTATACCAATCAACTCTACCTCTGTTACCAGGGTAATCATAGTATTCAACAAAATTCCTTGTTAGATTTTTCTAAAATAAAAAACAAATGTAGTTTTTTACTCAGAATTTTCATGTATATCAACACCATATACTACTCTACTAAAGTAAAGTAAGACCTCAAGTACTGAAAAAAATACTCTGTAACAATATTAAAATATTAACCCTTTACCGGTTGCGACATGTGTGAAAAGCAGCGATATTTCACATGAACACACTAGGTAGGGCTCTATATGGGTTGGAATGATCAATACGATATTCGTAACGATACAAAATGATCGATATTCCATATATCATATATTTTAATAATGAATAGAATTTTTATAAAACAGCAAAGCAGTGTTGTTTTATTCATTTATTTAGAGTGTTGTAACACCATACCACTAAATGCTTATTGGTGTTTTAAATGTTGAAGTCTTTGACGTTTGCATTTAAAAAGTTATCATATAGCATCTAGTGTGTCTCATTGTAGTACCCATAGATTATCTTCTCGATCTAACTCGAGAATCTTTATAGCCTCTGGGTATGAGAATGAGTGAGTCTGTGTCTAGACAAGATCTTTCAGCTGACAGAGTGACATGCACGCCACGTTTTTTTGTATTGCCTCTTTTGCTTACAACAATTTTGCAGCATGTTGTACATTCTGGTCCGTCCATTGTTTTTACAATTTAATAACTCCAAGCTTTATTTTTTTCGGAGGTGGATTATTCTTGGACAAATTTAACGTTGCAGACGAGTTTTCGTGACACGATTAGTTGGTACAATATTAACATTAACATTGATTGAGTGTGTCCGATAATCAAAGGTTTTGACTTGTGTGCAGGATTTATATATTATGAAATCATTTTGTTGATGTTTGGTTTTAGTTGGATTTATTTCCAGTAATTCATAGTTACATAACACTAAACAAAGATCGGTAAAAGGAAAAGCATCCTCTTTCAGAACTTTAACAATTTACATGACATATCGCTTCTGTACAATCAAGGTTTCTTTACAATTCTGGATCCACCCAAACAAATCCAAGAGACTTCTGGCTCCAAAAAATGATCTGTATTTTAAATACTGATCATTGGTTCCCGGACTAATTGAATACAAAAGTACATATACTTGATATTCTAACCACAACAGTCACTTCCCTTTGATTGAAAAAGGACATAACATGACGTATCTGGTGTAAGACGTCTGCTTATAGGAATGTCATATTAATTATTATGAGAGCGTTTATCCACATAGTATTACACACTGAATTGAAAGCAGTAGAATGTTGATTTGGGGATACAAAATATCCACTGTTTTGCAGGCCATGGATTTTATTTTTATGACTGTCAGTGATCAATATATTTTTTCGATACGGAAACGTGCGATCCGATATATCTATCGAACCTACAATACCGGTATTCGATGTATATCGTATACCGGTGTAGAGCCCTAACGCTAGGGCTGCTCTAATAATCTTACAACAAATTAACAGACAGGTATGCAATTTGGCCAAATTATTCTCTGGGTGACTGTCTCTAGGAAAAAACAAGTTGAGCCCAAATCCCAGCAACCAATTTTCACTCCTTTTCAACCTCAAATTTGCAAAAATCAAAGTTTAAAGAGCCAGTTCTTTTCAGAGACATAAAACATGTATTCTTATCAGCATTTTTTACCATTTTCTGCACTTAATGACTCCCATTTTTTCTGGTGATGAGGGGCACTGCACCCCCTTCAAACCCTTGCAACAAAGGGGGGCACATTCCCCCTTTGGTCCCCCCTGAGACATGTTTTAATGGGAGAGGCATGTGAAAAAGAGGTCATTTTTTAACAACTTTCCTTAAGTGAAATCTAATGAATCCAGTAAAAAAACATCAATTTCAAGGCTGTAGCAGCCATTTTGATTTTTGAAGGGGGATCCAGACACATAAAAATGCAGAATAGACCAGTTAAGGGTTAAGTAATCATGGGCCCAGGACCCCCCCTAGAATTTGGAAAATGTACATGTTCATTAGTGTATTTCTTGCTTGTAAGTCATTTTTTAGGTAGTATGAAGCAATTTCTCTCAGTGCTTAACATAGATTTAATGGTTATGTAGTTTTTATTATCAATATGTTGCATTTTTCTGCAAAATGTGTATAATGTGGTTGTGGTTCGAGGTTCAGACCCCCCTCCCCCTAGAAAAGTCTGGACCCCCCCCCCAGAAAAAAATCCTGGATCCACCCCCGGAAATCATACAACAATAAATACACATAAATAGAAATAATACTTACTTGAACAATATTTGCTTCTATATTCATTTTAAACTGATCAGGTAACTTTGGTAAAGGTGGACCATTATTATAAGGGTTTGTATTACATGGTACCATAGACATCTGACTTGTTACACTTTGTAACTGATATACATACATGTATATAACCAACACTAGCCAATACTTCATTTTATCATTAATTCTGAAAGACAAAAACTTCAAAGTGGAAAAAATGCAAACCTATGAATAAACATTCAACTTAGAAATCTATAAGACCATTTAAATTGTTCAATCAAAAGTGTATTAAAAATAGAAAACCTAAAATGAACAAGAATTAGATTAATCACTTTGATACCGACAAGTCATTTTTTCCAGTCACTTGTCTATGGACAAGTCATTATTTTTTAGATTTCCCACCCCTGAAAAGCGGCTTATAAAGTTTTGGTAGCCAGAACTATACATATACAAATTATTAAATGTATCCTTTTTGCTGTTTTTGCTGTCCAGACCATTTGTTAAAATTATACATCAGGCCTCTACATTAACTTATTTTTTTACTAGCCCGGTCGGGCTAGTAAATGCCCAAATCCACTAGCCCTGACCAATTTTTTACTAGCCCTGACCAAGGACCTTATTTATAGGGTCCTTGCCCTGACCATTCCAATTTTTCCTGTCTCAATTATTACCGTCTAAATTGACAATACGTCTCATTTCATAGCAGTCATAGTATTTATTGTGCTAAAATATTACAACCATGCATAAATATGCTAAATATGCATGAAGAACCTAATAAAAAAAATAAAATGAATGTATATTGTGATTTCTTCAATAAAATATCGGGGGTTATGAAATCAACTATCTGATTTTTCCGAATCGTACATTTTCCAAGGTCCGGACTACACTGAACAAAATTTCTAACCGGTCACTTTTCAAATTTTGATTATTTTATAACGAGCCGATGGATCCTTATTAAATTTTGCAGAGGTAATTTTTGGGTCATTTTCTACCGATTTGTGGGAAAAAAATAATTTGATACGGTCCGATGCTCTCAATCGGCTCACAGGGTGTGTTTTATACATTTTGACACAAAATGTTAGTCCAAAGGAGTGGTGAGTATTAAATTTCACTTTGTATGAACCCTTGTTAACTTTATAAGTGAAAAAAAACATAAAACATTGCACGAACATCAATCCCATCGGCGAGTTGTAACCTTTGTTCTTGGCCATCGGCGTCAGTCAGAAACGATTCCCGCCCCTTTCTACATCGTCTAAAGTCGCGATCGTCGAAAAGACCTGATTAAAGTGTCATGCAACTTGAAATAGATATAAACACATTGAGAATAACAAAATTAAAGCATTTTTTTACTTAAGCAATACTTTATCGATATTTTGTAAAGATATTTCCATTTACAGCCACTAATCTGTTTGATAGAGGCTCCAGCATTCAACATTACATTGTCTACGCCTCGATCCTGCATCGACATTCGTGCAATGTTTTATGTTTTTTCACTTATAAAGTTATCAAGGGATCATGCAAAGTGAAATTTAATACTCACCACTCCTCTGGACGAACATTTCCTGTCAGAATGTGTAAAACACACCATGTGTGCCAATAGAGTGCATCGGACCGTATCAAATTATTTTTTTTCCACAAATTGGTAGAAAATGACACAAAAATCGCCACTGCAAAATTTAATAAGGATCCATTGGCTCGTTATAAAATAATCAAAATTTGAAAAATGACCGGTTAGAAATTTTGTTCAGTGTAGTCATTTTTCATTTTTTGTTAAAGATAAAACTATCTTTTAAAACGCTGTGAAAGTTATAAATAGATGTGCATAGTTACAATCGCCGAGCAAATGTGTCGCATAATCGGCTATAACATTACATTGCCGACAGTCTTTATTTTCCAAAATAAGTTGATCATGTTAGTATAATTATGCTATGTGTATATGGGTGTATGTCATATTAATTTCTTTGCCTTAATGTACGTAACTCAATGTCATGTACCCCGGGGAGTCTACATTTGTTTGCAGCAATTAAATCAATATTAATCCTTTGTTTGGCGATGAGCGTGCGTTGGCAATATTACATGGATATTGATGTAAACAATTTAAGATAAGATGTGTGTAGGTATTTTTAACACTTAGTCGATGTTTGATAGCGTAACAATGCCATAATTGCAATGTCGCATTGTGTTATCAAAGAGTCCACTTTAATTTAATTGTTAATTACATGTAGAATTAAAACTTCTAACAAGCGTGACCCAATTTTTTTGTTGACTTAGTACGCTAAAAATGGCTGGTAATATAAATATCGGGGATTGCGGGAAATTGAATGTTCTTTATTAAAATATATTTTGACGCCCGCTAATTTATCATTTTATTTCGAGAAAGTTTAAACATTAATCTTGCCGTTCATATTTTTCTGAAGAAAAAAACCCTACTTTCACCGAATTTGCGTATTTTATTGAACGTGTGTAACGAAATCCCCGGACTAGTACGCCTCAAGACGGATTTAACACACACATACGCACCAGATGCATAAACAAGTTTTTGTAGCCTTAAATTTGAGATTGATTAACTGAAATCGGATTGATTTTTTGTGGTAATTAAAGTTTTGATCAAAATTAAGTAGCCCGGTCTGGCTACCTACGAGATAACTCCACCAGACCGGACCTAACTTGAACCAGTGAATGTCTGTCCGCTGCGCCTTAATGTCGAGACCTGTACATGTGTTTTCGTCTAGATGAAAGCTACGCATTGATTGGTCAACACAAAGTTCATCTCGACGTGACCTTGCATTGACTAAGTAGAGATCCAGTACGACAGCGCGAGTAGAACAGGATCTCTGTTTACGGAGATTGTAACATATATAAAGAGGAATTTGAAGATGACTAAATTACATAATCCATTGATCATTTAGAACAGTCATCACTTTGCAGCCCAACAAAACAAACACTAAAAGATCCATAAAAACACGTTTGTATAATTTAAAACTCAAAACTAGTGCGTACCTGTACTATACCTGTAAAAAGATTAAAAGGGAGACAACTGTGGTTAGAAGGCTTCAACAACTACAGCATATATGTAGTTATTACCTTTTCAAAGTATAGCAGTAGTTGAAAATATACACTAAATCTTATTAACTGATTTAGTATGAACCATAAATCGTCTAGATCAAAAACAATCAGTCTGTCATCGAAAGTTTTCACATGTGGTTCGAAAGTTTTGATGATGTAGAAGAAACACGGAAGTAAACAAAAAGTGTGAATCGGAATTACTCTGGGTTTAACACGGTAACACGGGTTTAAAGGAATCACCCGAATCGCAACCGTAACTTTCCGGCATTTTCCGTGACCTGTATGATCGTAATTAGAGTGCTCAATCGTGTTATTCCGGCAAGATACAATGACGTCATTAGAGTGTAATCCTCACGTAGTGTCGATTTAATTTTGTCACCGACCATGCTTGTTTTGTAAAAATTTCCAACATGACGAGTCTCCCAGTTGAAATTCAGTTTGCTCAGAACCTTGCTGGTAACGAGAAGAAGAAACGTGACAAAGCATTAAAGAAGTTAAGAAAGTATCTGAAAGCAAAGTCGTCACCCGGGAAAGGTTAATGCTTTTTTTATATTGCGGGTCAGAACTTTTGGAACTGCTGTTGAAATTTTCAAGTTTCATTTTCTACAGTATTCTCAGATTTATTAGTAGCAACAACCAGTGAATTCTTATAATGCAATAAAACATGTTAAACCTTATATTTTCTGGTAGATGTGACCATGCCATTTACAAAAATGTATACTTTTAATAGCTTTTGTTTGTAAACTAATAACTAAACTGTTAACTAAACACTGTAAATCACAGTTCCGAAAATTCACTTTTGTACTTTTTTTAAAAAAGTTGACCTCACTTCATACTGTCACCTTATTAAAGATTTTAGCACACTAGTTACTTTAGATTAGTTCTGTAGACATCAATAGACATCTGTAGACCTGTTCTGTACCTTCAACTTGAACATACAACCACTTATTTCACCACAATGATGTCATTTAATGACGAAATATGAGACGCCAAACAATAAAATTATATGGAAATTACTAGAAAAATGATATTTAAGGCTTGTCTTCTTCAGTTTGGATGTTAGTATAGGCAGTTTCTGTCAATTTTTGGTAGAAGAACTTACATACCAAAAAGAATAAATATAATAGTTAACTTAAACATAGAAAATATTTACTTAAAATGTTAAATGACCACGCCCACTTACTTAAAATTACATAACACCAAGATAACAATGAAGATTAAGGAACTACTATTTCCATTTCAGAAGTATTTTAAACTATGCAAAAGTGTTTAACTATAAGGCACATTTAAACAAGTATGTTTTCAACAGATTAATTAAAATACAATCAAACCTGGTTATTAAAACCACCTACTGATCATGACAATCTGTATACATACATGTGTATGTCGACAAAATGATACCATTAGTTTAACTTAGATTGTTCATTATCAATTTAACTCTCTAGTAAGTGTAAAGAAGCCCTACATTTTAAACACATACAGGGTCTTTACACACATATTTAATGGTATAATCTTATCTTAATAAAATCAAACTCAACACAATAGAACAAGCCAACACATTGAGCACTTCTGAATATCGAAAAGTAAACAATAAAATTCATATGATAGGATGGTTAATATAGCAAGTATCAATCATAATTGTAAAAGTTAAGATGCTAATGGATAAATAGCATCAAAACAAAAACAAACAAAAAATAAAAGCTTATTGTTTCCAGTCAATTGCTTCTCTTGTCATAAATTTTTTTCATCTAGAATACTTAACAGACAAATCATATGAGACATGCAAGTTTTGCTTTACAAAATTTAACTTTTCACAGAGAGCAAGATAATGACCTACACTTTTTGACAATTTTGTCAACTGATCTGTCTAATATTTCAAAAGATGTAAACTCAACAGCATAACAGAAAGTGAACAGATAAAGTAAACTTCTGAACAGGCATGAACTGGTATAGGCCATCATAGGGCTTACATGAAAATATTAAATTTTATTAATTCACATAATTTCCAAAACCAAATCATAAATACTCAAAATAGCGTTTAAAAATCTAAATATCAATCAACAATCATAATAATGTCAAACCACATCGCTAACCACGGAGTATAGAAAATTGACCCGAGAGTATTTAGCAAATTCATGTTCAGTACGAACAGGCTGGGGTACGAATCGTATAATTTGGTTTTGTTTAAAAGCATAGTTTACGACGACTGCATATAACAAATCCATGCATGCAATCATTAAAAAAAACAATTTCCAACGTTTGTATAATATTACCATCAACAATATGCCAGTAAATTTTGCAATTTTCTAAAATTATGTCCTACTTTCGTTTTGGAATAATGGCCGACGTACCAAATTATCTCCCTTGGCAGACACACACCAACTGTAATTGAGAACTCATTTTAGGTTTATGACGTGTAAATACAAGTGCAAAAATGGTTTTAATTACTAAATCAATGACAGATCTTTTAAAAAATCACCAAATAGTTAGCGTATATGGCCGTTTTCAGCAAAAACGCAAAATGTTAAATTTTCTGTTACGATTTTCTTGACCTAAATTACATAGGAACAACCATTCATTGTCATATACGCAAGGTTTGGACTATACTCCGCCTATTTATGCAAATTTTTCATTTGAAATACCCCTGTAGTTTTCGTAGAAACGCGTAAAAAGCAGCATATATTTTCGGGTCAGGTTTTTACTGAAACACCGATTGCGCAATAATTTAGTTCGCACATGCGCGGTTGTTGCTATTATTAGTATTACTTATAAAATTTTGTATCATGTAATTTATGAGCTTTGATATCTGACTTGAGTTCAGTTTAAAACAAATATCTAGTACTGTAAGAATGGCATTCTATTATCTATACACATGTTAGTCCTAAATATAAGACCCTACGTAACTTTTTTATCATTTTGACATTTCTCTGTTACGTAGGGTCTTAACGGATAGCTTCAAAAACGCATAGCAAAAATTTTAGTGTACAGACATCGAATCAGGTCTGAACGTTCTACTCGTTTTAATTCGAAAAATTTGCAAAAAAACGATACACCAATAGAAAGATAAACAAAAAATACACATGATGAAAGTAAAATAATTTCAAATTCTAACCTTAGACAGTCAAAAAATCCATTTAAAATCCTTTATTAACGAGTACTTTCAGTTTGTCACAATAATCGTGCAATAATAGCCAAAGCAATCCGAATTTAAATTGGGTCACGCCATTCGTAAGAAATGATTTTGAACGAATAAATTAGGTACAGTATAAAAGCCAGTATCCGGACCGTTCCGTGTATACTTTTGACTGTTGACAGTAAGAACGACTACTCTTGAGAGGTTAAAATTCGTTTAAGTAAACTGTAAGCGATTCGAAACTTTATTTACCGACACGAATTCAGTTCAAAATGGAGGCAAGCGGCGACAATCCTGGATAGCAGGAAAAGTAATTGGTGTTTTCATATGGCTTTTTCATTTTGCTTTATGGAAAGAATAAAAGTAAACTTTTATCTATCGATTGGTGCTAATTTGACCCACATTCATTTACTTTTTGAAAAAAATATTTTGCTATGCGTTTTTGAAGCAATCCGTTAAGACCCTGCATAACAGAAGAACGTCCGTATGATAAAATAGTTATGAAGGGTCTTATATTTAGGACTATACACATGTCATTCATGTACATCCTAAATATGAAGACTTGTATTTAGAGCTGTCATCACTCATTGATTCTAATTTCTAGTCCTAAATATAAGACCCTACATAACTTATATCATATGGATGTTTTTTCTTTTATGTAGGGTCTCAACACATTGCTTCAAAACACAGAGTTAATTTATTTACAAGAGTATATATGCGTAAGGGCAGCCGCGGATTTAGGCCCGGGCTAAAGGGCTGCAGCCCCCCCATCTCAGCCCAGAGATATGTTTTCCAGCTGAGCTGATATACTCTAATGCATTTAAGGTCCGTAGTGTGTCCGTTATCATAGCAGTTTATTGCTATCATCCGGTTGTTAATCTCTTGCCTGGGGGCTTTGTTGATAGTGTAATTGTCGATTAACAAGTTGTTCACGCTTGACCAGAGATATAGATCTATGTCACTGGCTTGACTAACAGGACCATTAGAACGGTGTTGTTGATTGACTGATCTGAGAGATGTGTTTGGACTGCTTTAGAATTAAGTTTTTTCTGGTTTATCTTAAAATAGATTCATTTTCCATCTTAATAAATTTTACGTATTATTTATTTTCATCCCACTTTAAAACAAACTTAAGTTTGTATCAATTATTTTTGGTATGTACAAGTTTCATCATTGTTCTATTTTATCGAATGTTGAAGTAAATAAATTATAACATTTTTGATACATAGTTAAGATACAGAATTGGATTTAAATAAAATTCTGTTATTAGTCTAAATAATATTAAATCCAGAAAAATAACCAATTTTAAGGCCATAAATGCGTGATTGAACCGTTAAAAGTTTAATCTGTGCAATAAAAATGCACTAGAATGCTCGATTTTTGACCTTCATTTTTCAAAATTTCCGGGGGAAACCCCCGTACCCCCACCAACGGGAGGGGATACCTCTCCCGTACCCACCTCAAGTTGGGTCTACCGTCCCCCCCAGGCAGCCCTATTCTGTATCCGCCCCTGAAGGGTCAAATCAACATCAATTGATTAATTCAGCTCTGTATCTGATTTCACTGAACTGTTCGCAATTGTCTAATAGTCACACTGCACAAATTTATAACTCAACAAACCAAAATTCATGAACCAAAAGCTGTTACAGGAGCAGTAGTCCAGTGGTAGGATGCCCACTAACTAAATTAAGGACCGAGAGTTCCTGGGATCTGAAAGGGATTGTGTTTTTGACGCTATCCGTTAAGACCCTACATAACAGAAAAACGTCCAAATGTCCAAAGTTATGTAAGGTCTAATATTTAGGACTAGATAGATTCCAGTAGCCTAATAGTTGTCAAGTGCTTAATGATACTAAGATAATAAAATGCCATTACTTTAGCTTTATATTACTTAACAGGAATCAATTTAGTGTATTGTTGAGTATGATAAAAACTTACAGGATGACCTACGGAAATTACTAGTCTTGGTCATAGCCAGATCATTATCATATTGTTTTTTTTAGATTTGCCAGTCCATGATCACGTTATTTGCAGTTCTAAATATATCAAGAATGAATGTTTCAATGTTGTTTTTTCAGGTGGGTTCACTAGTGAAGACTTCTTGAAGATATGGAAGGGATTACATTACTGTATGTGGATGCAAGATAAACCATTGTTGCAGGTTGGTGAAACTGAAATAATCTGACACAGATCAAACTTCACCTTCCTTCTTTCCCATAACCAATTAAAGCACTGCGCACTGTCATATGGAAGTGAAATAAATGTCTATTTTTAGCTTGACTTCCTAGAAAGTTAGAGCTATCACTTTTGCATTGGCATTGCTTCTTAAAAGTCTTATATACATTTAACACTATTTGATTTAAAGTTGGTATACTGTACTCATTCATTTAGACTATATCAACTATACTGTGAAGGACATAACTCTGGATGATTTACTTTTGGAGTTATTGCCCTTTATACTTAAAAAGTGTAAAATATGAGGTTAAATTTTTTCTGATATAGAATATCTTCAATACTAATCAAAATATTTGACTTAAATTTTGAACACTTATTTGTTTGTATTATATATACATGACTGCCTAGGGACATAAATCAGGATGAATTATTATTAGGGTTATTATATAAATGCCCCTTTATAATTTACAATTGAAAGTTAAAGTCACAGCCTGTGAATATCACCACTGTCAAATAAGCTTCCAACCATGAAGGGACATTGCTCTGGATGTGCTTAGTAGTAGTATCAAGTTAAAAGCATTGGAATAGAGATCTAGGCAGATATAGGGAGTAGGAGGAATCGGACATTCTGACACGTCTTGACATTACTGGACATTCGGTCCAGTGATCTTGGAAGAATCACTGTACCATATCAGGTTTTGCTGGACGGGAAGAAATCATCAAAATGTCAATACCTCATGACTTATCAATACTGTTTTCTGGTTGCTAATCATTCAATATTATAACTTTTAGCTGAAGACAAACAACAAAATTAGTTTAATTCATACCAATAAATAAGATAAACAGGCTGATAGTTGTCCTCATTTTTATTTAAAAAATGAAATTTAACCAGACATTCAATCTGGTTACAACAGACTATTTCCTGGACCGACTGGAATTTCACTGGTCAGGTCTGTCGAACCAACACTTTTTGGAATGTCTGCTGAGGAATTATTGTTGTGATATAACTGACAAGTTGTTGAAATGTATATTTCTTTTTATGTTCTTTATTGAACTTTTAGTTGTCTTGATTAAAAATTTGTTGTGGGCAACCAAACAACTGACACGATTATTGAGTTGACTGATATAAATGTATATTGATGCTTGTATAAATTTGCAGGAAGAATTAAGTACAACATTATCACAACTTGTACATGATTTATCAACTATAGAATCGCAGTTATTGTTTATACAAGTATTCTATATAACTATTGCTAGAGAATGGAACAGTATTGATGTGTGGAGATTAGATAAATTTCTTATGGTAAATATCTTTGTATACATAATTCAGGACTCAAATTTAACAAAAAATTGAACTTTTATTTTGACTCGCAAAATTGAAGAATATCACTTGCATTATTTTCTCCAAATTTTAATGGCATACATGGTAATTATTCATGTATGCAATATAAAAACAACTTAGTACTATGTTTAACTATGGATAAAACAATGCCGTTATTGTAGCATAGACAAAAAATGTTTGTACTGTGAATCTTTAATTAATGCTTTTGATCTTTCTAACTGTTTCAATGCTAATTTAATGAATTAGTTTAGACAGAAATAATTTTTGCAGCGATTTCAACTCGCGAAACTTAAAGAGTTAAAATAAAAGTTACTCGAAATTTTCCACTTGCATTTTGCGAGTATGAGAGCTTAAATTAGAGCACTGACATAATTATTTATAGAGTTACTGTCAGAGTCCAATGACTAGCATGATTAAATTTAGCTTTGCCACTTTCACGTATGGATTTTGTATATCTGCCTCTGATAGGTCATGCATCCATGACAGTTATACAAAAAATGTAGAGATTTGATGGCTAAGTCAATAATTTTAAAGCTTAATTTAGACTTAAGTTGTGAACTGAACCAACTTTTCACTCTAGCAACATCACTTTGTCAGTGGAATTTTGATAATGGTTCTGCTGGATAATGGTTCTGCTGTATGGTATAAATGCCTTTTTCTTAACATTTGTGTTAGGTCTTAATGCAATGACTTAACGTGCCCAGAGTTATTTTATTATACTTAATACCCACAACAATAACTTTTATTAAGTGATTTGCAAAGGGTTGATCAGATTGTTCTAGGAGATGTTTGAATTCTCAGCTATCCCATTAGGCACAGTGCTCGTAATATGCAAAGGTCCAAATTTAGCATATATGACTAACGCATCATTTATTCCATGTGCCTTTATCATTCACTTGATGTAATTAAATCATGTGTCGTGTGTTGCTCATGACATAACATAAATACACAATAAAAATGGCCTGAGATATTTTTATTGTGTTTTTATAGTTTATCTGAGATATAGGGGCCTATTATTGGGCCGACTTGATTTGCCCGGGCGGCTCAAAGCGGCGTACGCCGATTCAGAAACAGCTACCGGCGATTCGCTTTATTTGCTCCGAGATTGAGCCGGGTCAACAACCGGCGCACGCCGAATGCGCCGGTTTCGTTAGAGCGGCTAGCGGCGAGCACGTGACGAATATGGCTAAAAATAGATACAGGTGAAACCATTATTACAAAAATTTACTACGATTATGGACAAAATACTAATTGATGTGTTCAATTAAACTTTCTTGCACGACATTTGTGTAAGAGTTATATTACAACCGTCTGAAACAGTAATTAGTTAGCCGGATCGCTTGATTCATATGTCACACCGGGGCGAGCCGATCGGCGAATGGCTTACGCCATTTCGTAAGCCGCCCAGGCAAATCAAGTCGGCCCATTGTTAGGAACCAATTATCGAAAAATTGTTCTCTCTTTAAATTGTCTACCAGCTCTGGACAATGCACAGTTTGATCTATGAAATATACATGTCATTGTGGGTAGTGAATATTACTGATTGGATTCAGTGTAAACATTTTAGCCTTGTTGTGAAATCACACAAAATTTTCATTTTCTTAGTTGTTGCTAGAAATCACATGAATATGGATAAACATACATGTATATAATTATATATTTGTTATGTATTTTCTTTATTTTCAGTTAGTGAGGAATTTCCTCAATGAATCATTTGTAGTTGTAAAGAAGTTAAAATGGGATTCTATACATTTGTATCAGCTGACACAGATTCTCTATGAGAATGTATTAAATCCTGATACAGACAGTATACCAGATGGTCTAAGAATACATTTAGCTGATATATATCTGGAAGAACTAGAGAAAGTCTCCGATAAAAAACTTGGTCCTCAACAATTACTGACTTGTCTTATACCATTTATTAAATATCTACAGAGAACCAAAAAGTAAGTTCATTATCACGATATATTCTATCTGTATGTAGTTAACAAAATTTCCTATTTTCTGTGTGAACATGTATGGGAGAGCTTTCTTTATTCATTATTTCTGTCCAATTATGTTCATGCAGGAAATCACATATTTTAAGTGTGATATATATTTTATTATACCAAACAACAAAAATCAGAAATTGTTAACAATTCAATTGACACAAACCATTTGATTTTATTTGTTTTATTTGCTTCCGAATTTAAAGACATTCAAAGATTATTGTTTCATAAAAAGCAAGCATCTGCGCAAGGGAGGTAACTCAGATTGAATGGCTAAAAACTTGAGTCTTGGCAATCTCCAATGCAGTAGTCTCTTATCGCCTTAAGCTGGCTGATAGGTGATGTCAAGTGGGCTGATAGGTGATGTCCAGAGAGTAGCATAACAGATTGTCACCCGGTAAGGTCACACAAGGCTATATAGTAAACAAATCATGTGAGGTATAATAATATTAAATATAATATCTAGTTCATGACTTAGTAGGAGAGGTTTTTGTCATTGAGACAGACTAGGATAGTTCTGGTAAATATGTGTACAGGAAATCAGGTTATATAAAATAACTACTGTTGATGTTGATAAACAAAGAAAAACCTGATTTAATGACAAACAGGCAATTTTGATTTTTATTTAGACTTTAAGCTCACCTGGAGACATTGTTTTGTGGTTGAATTATTGTTGACCTCTATGTGTAAACATTCAGTAAAAACTTGTCTAAAATAATGTCTGTACCACAACAATAATATAGTCATGTTGTAAAGAGAGTTATGAAAGGTGTATTTGATCCAGATATTGTTTATATTTATATATAGTCATGTTGTAAAGAGGGTTATGAAAGGTGTATTTGATCCAGTCATTGATTGTGCTATAGAATCACAGAAAACTCAACAAGGTAAAAAACAGAGTACAGATAATGAGAAGAAAGTACCTTACATGTCTTTGAAGGTAAATATATACTTATTGTTTATATAGTAATTGTTCTAGATGTAACAATTGTACATATTTATAAATAAGCTATGTACATACATGCTAGACCTTGACCTTATATAACAGGGGTCATTCCTGTTCTTAAATTTCTTTAAAAATTCTAGTTTTTTACCAAATCTGAAGACTACCTTTGAATTTCCTTTCCTCTAACAATAAAATTGCCATAAAAATTCTCCGAATTTGCTTCAGTAAAGTAAGACCTCTGTCCCTTTCTTGAAATACTTAAAAGCTCTTGGAACAACAGTGCTCAACATGGAAGATGGTCCTATTGTCTGTCCTCTTTCTGCTATTAAATATATGGTCCAGGCTAGATAAAATACAGCTGGCTGTCTATTTGGGCTACCTTGTTTAAAAATTAATGTTGAGCCCTGTACAAACATGGGGAGGACTGTACCTAAGTTTGGGAACATGTAGTTCGACAGAATTGTCATTGTTGTTGGTTTCCATATGTATTTGGATTAATGATAAACAAACTTATGGCAAGTTTTAAATCACATTTTCTGTTTTACATTGATAAAGTACACCCTAAAACTTCTCATGTGTTACTGCTCATTCAGTACACTTTCATCTTTCCGCCTATCCCTATTTTGATTTATTACACACACGCTACCATCTACATCTGCTCCCCACTTGGAATATTTTGTCAGTGACTTACAATTCATTTACCTAACAACTTATTCAGAAATTATTAAATGCTAATTAGAAAACTAATTGGTATTTCATGAGCATTTGTTAAAGGAATTTATCTGGCTCTTATAGAAAATAGTTTTTGTTTTCATTAGTCAAGTTCTCTGTAATGGTTTTGTTAATACCAATATTGTGGCCTCTATAAGTGACAGAGGTGGTCCAAATGTATTCATGTTGTAACAAAAGAAGGAAGGAAACCTTGTTACATTGAAAATCATCAAGTACTATTGTCCTTGTGTGTAAGGTTCTAAATAATACTGTTCGCTTTTGTTAAATACAGTTGTGATGCTGACATTGCACTTTGTATTATAACTTTAGGCCACTACAAGTTGATCATACATGTATGTTCTATGGATTCGCTTGCACCTTAATTTTGACAGTTTTTACTAAAAACAATTTTTTTAATACCTTGCATGCTCGTAAAAATTTGGTCAAACTGCTATATAAAGCAACTGAATTATGATTTTTTTTCGCTCGCTCGCCCCATTCTTTTCCAGAAAAATCTGTAGAGCACATGATCACTTCTTGGGCCTTACATCGTCTTAGTGTTTTAATGTTTATTACATGATAATTTCAGTTTGATTTTCAACGTATCTCAGACTATATATTTGATGTAAGTCAACAAGATTGTGTTATACCTAGAAATAGACCTTTATTATATAGTATTGTTAAAAGGTGAGATAACCAATTACATTCTCTCTTGTCAAATATTCTTAGTATACACCTTATATATTATATTTTACTGTTTTTACCACAAGGGGAAATTTCTTACTAATTTCACTATTGCAACAACTCTTATAAGGATGAAAAAAATCATGTCTGAAAACCTACAAGAACGTTTTCTTTAACTACATTTTATTTGATTAGTGTCAAATGTAAGTCCCAACTCTCTGCCAGTAACAATGAACTGAACAGTGTCAATGTAACTTACCTTATATCTAAAGTGATACTTGTAACAGTCTCATAGAATCTATTGTTCCTTTTTTCAATCTATAAGATGTGTGTGATAAACTTAAGACTTTTTCATATCATCATTGAAGTGTCACATTATTAACAGAGCACTCTGAGATCTTGTGTCTGACTAACTTAACAGCTTTCCTGGAAATTTTAATAAGTTACTAATCAATTGCCCTCAATTAGCGAACGGCTTCTTTCCATGCTGAAAAAAAATATTGTATAAGTTTCATGAAAGGATATGTTACAGTTAGGGACAAATCAAATTCAGATTGCTGGGCACAAAGTAAAGGAACCATTGTATCATATTCCTGTATGGAGTCTATTCTAACTGGTAAATGTATTTTCTAACGTTTTCCGAGAAAATGACGAACAATATTTGCAGGCTCTAGACAGTATTTGAATTGAAGTTTGATGATATAGTTGTAAAAATGATAACATAAAGTAAGTGAGCTGCCCAGCTAGCTCAGTTAGTAGCACACAAGTCTACTGATCGAGGGATCGTGGGTTCGATTCCTGGGCGGGGCATACTTTCATGGAGCTTGGTCATGAAATAATTGTTATGGCCATTCTTCCTTAGGTTATTAATTTTATGGCCATTCTCCCTCCTACCAATGATTCTTAATTATGTAGGGCAGTTGTCAGTCACTGACGAAAGTATGTGCTAGTAGTTGGTTAACAGCTAAATCCAGAGATTTAGCCTTTCCAGGAGGCGTGAGTAGGTTGACTGACCACTGTTATATGACCTATACCATGTGTTGCGAGGGTGTTAAACCCAACAAAAGCAAACAAACAATTAAAGTTAGTGTATATTTATATTACAGATTACAAGATATAATGAAAGGTGTATTACCACAGACAAATGATATAGAAATCAATGAAGGTGTATCTAATACTGATGTACATCTTGCTGTTAACAGATTGGTCTCTATAGATTGTAAACAATCTGGTAAGAGAAAGAGGAAGAAGAAAAATAATGATGGTAATGTATACAGTTTATTACATATTCATATTGGTTTCATAAATGTTGTCAAACAGTCTTTGGTTTTTTGTTGTTTTTTTACTGGGTTTAACGCCATGTCAACACATTTTAGTCATTTACAACATCCAGCACACCAAACCTAGCTTTCCTGGAACCATGTCTATAACCAATACTCACCTACCCTTCCACAAGGCCGGACACTTCTCCATATACCTTATCAATTGAGGAATATTGACATTATTTTCATAGAAGTGTATAACCTCCCCGGGTGGGATTCGAACCCGTACCATCTTTGGTGTACAAGATTTCCAAATCCCGGAGTGCTACCAACTGCGCTATCAACCCAGATCACAGTTCTTTGTGTTTGGCATCAGCAAATGGATGACAAACACTTAGTTGGATTGCTCTAGAATGACTTCAGACTGAATGATGACCATTTTACATGTACATGTATATTGGTTCAAAGTTTAATCTTTGCAACTACTATATGGATAATCTTAAAACTGAACTCATGTGTACCTATAATCATTATTAACTTTCACTGATACAGATGTTTACCTAGTCAACAACTGTAGCTGTTTATGTAGAGACGTAGGCAGTATCGTCCATGGAAACATAATCTCATATGAACCTGATTGTTGAAAAACATGTGTAAACATACATTAGGAACAGCAACAGTTGAAAAACTCCAGACATACCAGACTTCCGGAAATATGTTGGTCCGACGGACATGTCCGAGAAATTTTGATGAGGTCCGACGAGATTTTAATCCAAATCGGTCCAGCTGTCCGGCATTTTTTTTTCGTGTCACATGATCATACCATGTTTTATGAACTCGCTCAGTGAAAATAAAAACAATCTTACACCAAAGTTGATGAATATCGTCTATATGTTATTTATGTTATAGGAAATAACAACGAATGTGAAGAAGATGATGAAGATGATGATGATGATGAGATATCTAAACCTTTGGTTGGAGAGAAACGTAAACATTCTACTCTACAAGATAATAGTACATTAACTAAAATAAAGAAAAGAAAAAAATCAACAGATGGAAATACTGACAATGAAAATGATAAAAATAGTATGAGACTAAGTAACATTATAATTATACCCCCGCTTCAAAGAAGAGGGGGGTATACTGTTTTACCCTTGTCCGTCCGTGCGTCCGTCCGTTACAAAATTTCCGTCGCAGTTTTCTCAGCAACTATAACATGCAGCAGCCTAATACTTTGCATATTGCTTCATCCCATAATCCCATGTGGTGTGAAGCGATTTCATGCTCCTTGCTCATCTACTTCCTGTTTGTCGCATATTTTTAGATTTTTGCGGGGGTATCACTAGTGAGCATTAGCTCACAGATTTACTTGTTATATCTCTGAAAAATTGGCTTTGTACAGAACTTTAAAAGCAAATTTGATCATTGAAAAATGAATCTTAGTATTTAGCAGTTCATTCTATTTCTGTTAATAACACCCCTGATTACATGTTGGTTCATTGCACATCTAAGTGAAGTGCAAGTATCATCTTGATAGTTTTAATGTCCAATTTTAACACTTAAGTCCCTGGTTTTCATGTGTTGAAAAGTTAAATGTGGTAGTAAACCTTTAATATGTTGGTAAATAGGTTAGATTCCTTGTATTCAAGTAATCTAGACTCATTGCCTCAGCAAGTTATCTTTGCTTTCATTGAAAATTCAGTGATATTATGGTCTTATTAACTTCTAGTGTAATATGAAGTTTGTGTAGGTAAATGAAGAATATCTATTACATGTGATAAGATAAGCTTGCCATCAATAATAACCTAATAAAATTATAATCTTTGTATGAATATATTGGATTGATTTCAAGCTTTTGAGTATTTCTATGACCGGTATTGTTGAAGCTTTCACTGTTTTATGCTTGATATTGTTAGCCAGATTTTTCAACAAAAAAATTTGGCTTATAATTTAGCGAAACCTGGGCGTCCAGTGTCGTTCACAATTATGTTTAAATTTTTTTCTTTATGATATATTTCTGCCATTTATTGTCAGATCTTTATGAAATTTCATACAATGATACCATATGATGAACAGAATTAGAAATAAACCACAACTCTACCTGCCTTTATTGTAATATTTGTGTTAAAGATTTTTATATGTTGGATATCTCTGTCATTTATGGTCAGATCTTTATGAAAATCTGACTTTAATGAGGTTTTCACATTACAATGTACATTTATTGTTTATAATATAAATTAAGTCAAAATTGAAATATTTTTTCTTTCAGTTAAGGGGAAGAAAAAGAATGTGAGCAATGTTGTCCACATAGAGAATAGGATATCAAATACAGCTGATAATTCAACAAATGTTACCATAGCAACTATAAATAATAGTATGAAAAAAATGGAACAAACTACTGCAAATAAAGACAGTAAAAATAAAGTGCCCAGTGAATCGAAATCTCCATCAATACAAATACAAGTTGGAATGCCTAACTCATTTAGTAAAAGCACTGAACCTAATGTAAATGGTTCAGTTATTGCAAATGTGAAATCTGGTAAAAGAAGTCATTCTGAATCTGATGTGACTGCATTAAAGTCTACTGAAGACTTAACACAAGACAAAAGTAAAACTAGTTCAAAGATTGAAGCTAACACTGCTGTCAGTAACACCTCTAATGCAGCTACTAGAAACAGTGATGGTGATATTGAAATATGGGTCCCTAATAAGAAATATAAAGGTAACCAAACTACCAATACAAGATCCAACTTTGCCGTATTTGATAACACTGGACCTCCTGTAGCATTTGTTAAAAGAGCTCATGGTAAATTGAAACAATCTCCCAGTGCTATGAAGAAAACATCAGTTACCAAGGCAACCAAGTCTTCAAAGAGAGTTAGTTTTGATTTGAAGAAAAATCAAGCCCAAGGTTGGTAAAAGTATGTTTTATTTTTTCAAGTTTAACTGTATATCTTGTGACTGAGAATGAGTGATATTTTTGGGGATCAAATCATACAATTATAATGATTATGCACAAATTAGAATCCTAAACACAGAAGATTTTGCCATATCCAAATTATTTGCTTCTTAGTCATGGATTTATTTGTAATGATTTTCCATTCACATGGCTTGTAATAAATCAGTGTGGTGAATCACATGACCTATATGGTTCCTATCTCGGCAAAAATGACTACCAGAGCAACAAATTTAAATGAAAAAGACAAGGTAAATGACGTTTATATGTAACCGGTTTTTATCAAACCTAGTGCAGTCTAAGCAGCACAAAATTCTCATTCTAGCAGTAGTTCTCCCAACCCACAATGATTCTAGTTTTTTAGATTACCTCAAGGTTTTGGGCGAGTCGAGAGAATTTGGAAGAACTTTGAGTTGTTAGTAAACTATGAAATTTAAAAACTATATAGATTAAAAAAATGTACATGTATGTAGAGAAATAGAGAAATAGAGAAACTTTATTATTTCTATAACATGGTTAGTACTGTTATAGTCCAACAATATTAACCTGAGCTTGACCTTTATGCAAGAATGTATTAAACTCAGTATTTACAGTCTATTTTTGTTAATTTTGTAAATTGCACTCACGTTATCGGTAGCTTTCAGTAGAATACACATGCTGAGCCATTAAATTTGTTTTCATTAAAATAGAAACTTTGAAATTGTGCCAAAATATCGGGAACTTACATGTTTCCCCACAAATGAATGAGTCCAAATTATAAGTACAATTAAATGTCATGATTACAAAATTGATTTATAGTCACATAGGTTGTTATAAACAGGTCTATAATTGTATACATGCATACGGAAATGCACGATTTAATGTAAGTGAAGTGTTCAATTATTATAATAAGGTAGTTCAAGCTCAGGTTAATATTGCCGGGACTATACACTGCACAAGAATTAAAGGTTTATTTTGTATGATTAATTTATCTACATATTTTTATCTTATACAGCATTTAAAGACAGTCTTAAGAGACCTGTTACTCCATTTAATCCAACTGTAAGACCAGATCAAGGTATTCTGAAAACACCATCACCTAACATAGTCAACTCAACTTATCAACCCACACAGGCATCTAGTGCTATAATAAGTGATCCTAGAACACCGCTAACAAGACAAGCTAAACGTCAAACTATGTCCACTGATAGACCAAGTAGGAAGACACATGTTGTTTCTGTAGGAATGATGCGTAAAAAATCAACATTGATGAAGAGAATGAAAGCTTCAGATTTCTTTATATGAAATAACTAGTGACAATTTGTTGTATATAACTGGTATGAGGTTGTTAATATGTTAGTGTTTGTTGAATATCCATGGTAACTTGAAGCATGACCTATTGTTTTATAAGATTTATCTGAAACTTTCAAATACAAATGTTCCTTTATGAAAAAGAGTAATAGGTTAAAGCTGGGATGTGAAAAAGTTGGTATTTTCCACTAGTCAAGGTACAGGTATTATCTAAAATTAAAACTCAGCTGGAGAGCTTAATGTGAGATATTGTGACAGGGCTTGTGTGTAATGTGTCATAAGTTTCTTTTGGATTAATATAAAGATATAGGAATGACTTAAAACTTCTGAAACCACAATCCAAGCTCTAGAGCCTCCATATTTGATGGAATAGTAACAGTGGTCACATGACTTGTAGGGTTTGTTTAAGAGATAGGGCACTTTCTACAAGGCGATCACTAGCTAGTGCTATGTAGTGATTTCCTGCTCAAATTGAGCAAATTGAATCGCTAGCTAGTGATACCTAGCAAGTTTTTTCTTGCTAACCATATCATTCCAAACACTTCCGCTTATTCAAAATGACTGCCCCATGTTGGAACATGTTTCTTCTTCAAAATTACTTACGTATATTTTATTTAATGCATATATTTTGTCAAAGTGGTAAAATAGAATAATCATGGTGACAATTGATTTAAACAAATTTCATTTGTTACAATTCTGAACTTTTTGTTTGAGAAAGTTGCCATCTTGGATTTGCTAGCTTGAATCAAGCCATTCAATTGACCACTTATGCTACAAAAAGTGCTAGCTAGCGATCGCCTTGTGGGACGTGCCCTTAATCTCATACATTGAAACATGTGTTTACCAGACTAACTGTAAAGAGAGACCATTATTGTACGACATACATACTGTCCATTTTGTACACAAATTTTTGCACTGACCTTTATACGAAGATGCAAAGCATCATGGGTATAGATTATTATTTACCTGAAACAAGTATCAATGGTAACATACAACATGTAATAATTTCCCCGTATAACTGCATTGAACATATTGAATATGCTTTTTGTGACTACATGTACTCAATATGATATTGATAACCTAAAAAATAGGCATTTGTAATAAAACTCGGGCCTCCTAGTGAAACCTTTAAAACCTTTAAAAACCTTTAATTTCAGAGCAAATCTTTAAAACCTTTACATTTCCCCAGAAAACCTTTAAAACGCCAAAATAGCCTGTAATTCTCACTCAAAACCTTTATATTTGCTCTGACTGGTTGCCGTGCTGGCTTAAAGCAAGTAATGGATTTTGTTCTGCATTTTCCCTACTCTGTAAAACAGGAGCTGTGTATGATATAAATATGCAGAGAAAATAGGTATACTCATTAAATAAGGTATGTATTATATTGCATTATTCAAACGGTATATAACATCAAAAAATGACTTTGGTATGACTGTGGGTTTAATAAAGAAATGAGAACTTCGACGAAAATAGCCTTTATTTACTCTTTATTTTTTCATATTTTACACTAAAAGGCCTTTATTTTCATACATTGGAGCCTTTATAAAAACCTTTATTTTTGTTTTGGCCTGCTAGGAGGCCTGAAAACTTATAAAAAGGGGTCCTTTTACCTCTATACTTAAGTTTTTATATCTGTCATTCTTTTCACAGACATTTTAAAATGAAAGTAGAATACACTGTGTGGCTATATAGATAGATACTCATTATGGTTTAAACATACTTTATATTTGTAGATACTCCTGTTGACATACGCCATCATTTATTTTACAATTTAATAATGATAGTTTATAAAAACGAAACTATACAACGATTTTGTCTTCATACACCGCACTATATTCTTTGCGAAGCAAATTGCCAAAAATGCAATTAGTTGTGCCTCTAAGTATAGAGGTGACATCTTCACCATCTATAAATACAACAACATAATGTCAGACACTTAGAACTAGAGAATAGTAATACATGTTTAACATCGTTGTATGTTTGTATTATTTACCCAGGTTGGTGGTGCAGTTGGTAGGGCGCTGAGTTTTTTAATCTCGTGTCCCGAAGGGGGTACCAGTTCGAATCCCACCTGTGGAGGTTATACCCTTCCATGAAAATTTGACAACAATGTCAATTTTCCTCCATTAATAAAATGATATGGAGAAGTTTCCGGCCTAGTGGAAGGGTATGTGAGTACTGGTTATAGAGAAGGGTCCAGGAAAGCTAGGTTAGGTGCGCTGGACTCATTAAAATGACATGGTTTTACCAAACTAAACTGTTAGTAGTCTAGAATCATTAAACTGACACTTTAGGCCACAACAAGTTGATAGTGTGTTCTACGGATATTTCTGAAAAAATGGGGCGAAGAAAAAATCTTAATTCAGTTCCTTTATATAGTGGTGTGACCAAATTTTAATGAGCCAGCCAGGAAATAAAAATATTTTTTGTAAAAACTGTCAAAAATAAGGTGCGAGGAAACCTTATGATCAACATAGAGAACATATGATCAATTTGTTGTGGCCTTATAAATATATGAAAGTTAATGTTAGTCAAAATGAAGATCTAAAGCCAATTCCACTTTTTTTTAAATAATACTTTAAATATTCTAATCTGTGTATACCTTACACCAGTACTAGTATTTTTGGTTACAGATTCAAATCAAGATATTCTCAAACATGTTTTATTGGATATTTATTGCTAGTTACTCCTTCTTGTAATTTTAAAACTACTAGGTATACATATACAAATATAACCAAATTAGTAGCATATTTCTATCAAATAATGTGTCAGTTCATTGACAATATTTTACATACATTGTCTCATTGTATCATCTATGTTAGCTCATCTTTGAATGAATTACATTATTTATATAATGATTGGTCAATAAAAATGTTATATATATCATAATTATAGTTATTAGATTTATGTTTCCTCTGTCTGCTGCTGAACTGTTGTGTCGAGTTCTGATTGAAACAATATTTAGACATTCAATGTGAACATGATTTGTGATTTCCAAAATCCTTAACATTGAAATCCACCAGTGCACCCTTGTCTAGGAAGTTATCCCAACAGGATTCTATACACTGATTTGCTTCACACGTAGCCACCTGGCTAGCTCAGTTGGTAGCACGCAAGTGGTCTGATTGAGGGGTGGTGGGTTCGATTCCAGGGCGGGACATACTTTCTTGGAGCTTTGTCATGAAATTATTTCTATGGCCATTCTCTCTCCTACATGTACCAATGATTCTTAATTATGTAGGGCATTTGTCAGTCACTAGCAAAAGTATGTCCTTAATATTTGGTTAACAGCTACATCTAGAGATTCAGCTTTTCCAGGAAGAGTGAGTAGGTTGACTGACTGCCATTATAATGTATGACCTATACAATGTGTTGCTACGGCGTTAAACTCAACAAAAACAAACAAGCTTCACACGTTCTATACCTAAAACACTAGTTGATGGTGTAAGGACCAACAGCCTATAATTTCCTGCAACCCATGCCAATTGTGAGACCATTGTATTTGTCTGGAAAAAATATAGAGAAGATTCAGCAATTGGAAAAATAACCAAACCGTTTTAATACACATTAGAACCTGAAAGTGCCAATTTTTGTATCACTGACATTTATATAAATAAATGGTGGGTAGGAAGGTGGTGTAGATATTATACAGAGGCAAGCAACAGCTACTTGTATTAATGGACCTTTCCATGACCTTACCTATTAGCATATTTAACAAAGGTTTGCAGTTACTTTTTGTCCCATAAACAAGGTGTTAACGAAAGAGCACATGCTTATATTTGTGGGTAAATGTATTGTTATTCAAATAAAAAGGTCGCACTCGGAATGGTTTTGTTTTAAAGGGAGTCCTGGGTATAGACGGCCAGCTGGAACATTTGAAGCAGGAAACTTGGTGGTTTATATTAAATGTAAAACTCCCTGACTGTACATATATGTATATGGTTGGCAGAGTAAACAATATTTCTCATAAAAATGCTATTAATAGATTAAGTTATTAATTGCTGTAAATTTTCTCGTCTACCAACCACTCTTGATTTCCTTGCAAAAATGATGTTTTCCGCTTTCTAACAAGTTCTGAGTCCCAAGTTCTAATATCTAACATCCTAAATCTATGTTTGAATTGTTCCTTTCTTCAAAGCGGCTTCAACTTATAATTAATTAAAAGATAATTTGATAAAAGTTTTTTTAAGTATTTAATTTGTGAGTTCATTTACAATTTAATACAAGTTAATATGAAGAAATTAAAGCCCATGACTCCATAACAAATAAATTATGACAAAGTTTCTTGAATCATGAACCATTTTCTAAACTTTCCTATCCCCAAATATAAAACAATTTACATGTGGTATAGTTTCGTGCTTTAGAACTCGTAAAGAGAACATGAATCATGATATAAGAAACCTCCTCATATTTCTTATTTTTATGACTCATTGAAACATTTCAATATTATATGAACAGTCATGTTGCTGCTTCTATTTAAATCAATAAAATATTACTGTGGCAGAATGATCATAGAATGATTTGTCATAATTTGTCTATCAACGGAGCTCGTGATGGAAATATTGTCAAAAGAATTTTATCAAACTTGTCAAATCAAATCTTCATTAACAACAAACACTAAGACATACTACAATCTACTACAGTACGTTAGAACCTTCTACATACACTAAGATACATGTAATCTACTACATTCACTAAGATAATCTACTACATACACTAAGATAATCTACTACATACACTAAGATAATCTACTCTAACACTAAGATAATCTACTACATACACTAAGATAATCTACTACATCCACTAAGATAATCTACTACATACACTAAGATAATCTACTACATACACTAAGATAATCTACTACATCCACTAAGATAATCTACTACATACACCAAGATAATCTACTACATACACTAAGATAATCTACTACATACACTAAGATAATCTACTCTAACACTAAGATAATCTACTACATACACTAAGATAATCTACTACATCCACTAAGATAATCTACTACATACACCAAGATAATCTACTACATACACTAAGATAATCTACTCTAACACTAAGATAATCTACTACATCCACTAAGATAATCTACTACATACACCAAGATAATCTACTACATACACTAAGATAATCTACTACATACACTAAGATAATCTACTCTAACACTAAGATAATCTACTACATACACTAAGATAATCTACTACATACACTAAGATAATCTACTACATACACTAAGATAATCTACTCTAACACTAAGATAATCTACTACATACACTAAGATAATCTACTACATCCACTAAGATAATCTACTACATACACCAAGATAATCTACTACATACACTAAGATAATCTACTACATACACTAAGATAATCTACTCTAACACTAAGATAATCTACTACATACACTAAGATAATCTACTACATACACTAAGATAATCTACTACATACACTAAGATAATCTACTCTAACACTAAGATAATCTACTACATACACTAAGATAATCTACTACATCCACTAAGATAATCTACTACATACACCAAGATAATCTACTACATACACTAAGATAATCTACTACATCCACTAAGATAATCTACTACATACACCAAGATAATCTACTACATACACTAAGATAATCTACTCTAAATTTAAGATAATCTACTACTTCCCCTTAGATAATCTACTACATACACCAAGATAATCTACTACATACACTAAGATAATCTACTCTAACACTAAGATAATCTACAACTTACACTAAGATAATCTATAACGTACACTAAGATAATCTACTACATACACCAAGATAATCTACTACATACACTAAGATAATCTACTCTAACACTAAGATAATCTACAACTTACACTATGATAATCTGTAACGTACACTAAGAAAATCTACTACATACACTAAGATAATCTGCTACATACACTAAGATAACCTACTACATACACTAAGATAATAAACTATATACACCAAGATAATCTACTACATCCACTAAGATAATCTACTACATCCACCAAGATAATCTTCTACATACACTAAGATAATCTACTACATACACTAAGATAATCTACTACATAAAATAAGATAATCTACTACTTACACTAAGATATCTACTACATACACTAAGATATCTACTACATACACTAAGATAATCTACTCTAACACTAAGATAATCTACTACATACACTAAGATAATCTACTACATACACTAAGATAATCTTCTACATACACTAAGATAATCTACTACATACACTAAGATAATCTACTACTTACACTAAGATATCTACTACATACACTAAGATAATCTACTACTTACACTAAGATATCTACTACATACACTAAGATATCTACTACATACACTAAGATAATCTACTACATACACTAAGATATCTACTACATACACTAAGATAATCTACTACATACAAAAAGATAACCTACTACATACACGAAGATAATTTACTACATATACTAAAATAAACTACTTCATACACCAAGATAATCTACTATATACACTAAGATATTTACAACATACACTAAGATATCTACTACATACGCTAAGATAATCTTCTACAACCAGTAAGATAATCTACTATCCACTAAGATAATCTACTACATACACAGATACTCTACTACATAAACTAAGAAAATCTACTGCATACACTAATATAATCTACTACATACACTAAGATAATCTACTACATACACTAAGATAATCTACTACATACACTAAGATAATCTACTACATACACTAAGTTAATCTACTGCATACACTAAGATAAACTATTGCAATCATTTAGTTAATCTACTACATACACTAAGATAATCTACTACATACACTAAGATATCTACTACATACTCTAAGATAATTAACTACATACACTAAGATAATCTACTACATACACTAAAATAATCTACTACATACACTAAGATATCTACTACATACACTAAGATAATCTACTACATACTCTGAGATAATCTACTACATACTCTGAGATAATCTACTACATACACTAAGATATCTACTACATACACTAAGATATCTACTACATACTCTAAGATAATCTACTACATACTCTGAGATAATCTACTACATACACTAAGATAATCTACTACATACACCAAGATAATCTACTACATACACAGAAAATCTACTATATACACTAAGATAATCTACTACATACCCCAAGATAATATACTGCATACACTAAAATAATCAACTATATACACCAAGATAATATACTTAATCCACTAAGATAATCTACTACACACACTAAGATAATCTACTACATACACTAAGATAATCTACTACATCCACTAAGATAATCTACTACATACACCAAGATAATCTACTACATACACTAAGATAATCTACTACATACACTAAGATAATCTACTCTAACACTAAGATAATCTACTACATACACTAAGATAATCTACTACATACACTAAGATAATCTACTACATACACTAAGATAATCTACTCTAACACTAAGATAATCTACTACATACACTAAGATAATCTACTACATCCACTAAGATAATCTACTACATACACCAAGATAATCTACTACATACACTAAGATAATCTACTACATCCACTAAGATAATCTACTACATACACCAAGATAATCTACTACATACACTAAGATAATCTACTCTAACACTAAGATAATCTACTACTTCCCCTTAGATAATCTACTACATACACCAAGATAATCTACTACATACACTAAGATAATCTACTCTAACACTAAGATAATCTACAACTTACACTAAGATAATCTATAACGTACACTAAGATAATCTACTACATACACCAAGATAATCTACTACATACACTAAGATAATCTACTCTAACACTAAGATAATCTACAACTTACACTATGATAATCTGTAACGTACACTAAGAAAATCTACTACATACACTAAGATAATCTGCTACATACACTAAGATAACCTACTACATACACTAAGATAATAAACTATATACACCAAGATAATCTACTACATCCACTAAGATAATCTACTACATCCACCAAGATAATCTTCTACATACACTAAGATAATCTACTACATACACTAAGATAATCTACTACATAAAATAAGATAATCTACTACTTACACTAAGATATCTACTACATACACTAAGATATCTACTACATACACTAAGATAATCTACTCTAACACTAAGATAATCTACTACATACACTAAGATAATCTACTACATACACTAAGATAATCTTCTACATACACTAAGATAATCTACTACATACACTAAGATAATCTACTACTTACACTAAGATATCTACTACATACACTAAGATAATCTACTACTTACACTAAGATATCTACTACATACACTAAGATATCTACTACATGCACTAAGATAATCTACTACATACACTAAGATATCTACTACATACACTAAGATAATCTACTACATACAAAAAGATAACCTACTACATACACGAAGATAATTTACTACATATACTAAAATAAACTACTTCATACACCAAGATAATCTACTATATACACTAAGATATTTACAACATACACTAAGATATCTACTACATACGCTAAGATAATCTTCTACAACCAGTAAGATAATCTACTATCCACTAAGATAATCTACTACATACACAGATACTCTACTACATAAACTAAGAAAATCTACTGCATACACTAATATAATCTACTACATACACTAAGATAATCTACTACATACACTAAGATAATCTACTACATACACTAAGATAATCTACTACATACACTAAGTTAATCTACTGCATACACTAAGATAAACTATTGCAATCATTTAGTTAATCTACTACATACACTAAGATAATCTACTACATACACTAAGATATCTACTACATACTCTAAGATAATTAACTACATACACTAAGATAATCTACTACATACACTAAAATAATCTACTACATACACTAAGATATCTACTACATACACTAAGATAATCTACTACATACTCTGAGATAATCTACTACATACTCTGAGATAATCTACTACATACACTAAGATATCTACTACATACACTAAGATATCTACTACATACTCTAAGATAATCTACTACATACTCTGAGATAATCTACTACATACACTAAGATAATCTACTACATACACCAAGATAATCTACTACATACACAGAAAATCTACTATATACACTAAGATAATCTACTACATACCCCAAGATAATATACTGCATACACTAAAATAATCAACTATATACACCAAGATAATATACTTAATCCACTAAGATAATCTACTACACACACTAAGATAATCTACTACATACACTAAGATAATCTACTACATACAATCTACTACATACACCAAGATAATCTACTACATACACTAAGATAGTCTACCACATACACTGAGATAATCTACTACTTATCAAAGATAATCTACTACATGCACTAAGATAATCAACAACATACACTAAGATAATCTACTACATACACTAAGATAATCTTCTACATACACTAAGATAATCTACTACATACACTAAGATAATCTACTACATACACTAAGATAATCTACTACATACACTAGGATATCTACTACATACACTAAGATAATCTACTACATACACCAAGATAATCTACTACATACACAGAAAATCTACTATATACACTAAGATAATCTACTACATACAATCTACTACATACACCAAGATAATCTACTACATACACTAAGATAATCTACCACATACACTGAGATAATCTACTACTTATCAAAGATAATCTACTACATGCACTAAGATAATCTACAACATACACTAAGATAATCTACTACATACACTAAGATAATCTTCTACATACACTAAGATAATCTACTACATACACTAAGATAATCTACTACATACACTAAGATAATCTACTACATACACTAAGATATCCACTACATACACTAAGATAACCTACTACATACACTAAGATAATCTACTCTAACACTAAGATAATCTACTACATACACTAAGATATTCTACTACATACACTCAGATAATCTACTTCATACACCAAAATAATCTACTACATGCACTAAGATAATCAACAACATACACTAAGATAATCTACTACATACACTAAGATAATCTTCTACATACACTAAGATAATCTACTACATACACTAAGATAATCTACTGCATACACTAAGATAATCTACTACATACACCAAAATAATCTACTACATACACTAAGATAACCTACAACATACACTCAGATAATCTACTTCATACACCAAAATAATCTACTACATACACTAAGATAACCAACAACATACACTAAGATAATCTACTACATACACTAAGATAATC
The DNA here is from genome assembly GCA_025267735.1 of Mactra quadrangularis. Taxonomy (NCBI): domain Eukaryota; kingdom Metazoa; phylum Mollusca; class Bivalvia; order Venerida; family Mactridae; genus Mactra; species Mactra quadrangularis. The sequence goes on along the minus strand of CM046311.1, from coordinate 24,301,772 downwards.
TTCTACATACACTAAGATAATCTTCTACATACACTAAGATAATCTACTACATACACTAAGATAATCTACTACATACACTAAGATAATCTACTACATACACTAAGATAATCTACTCTAACACTAAGATAATCTACTACATACACTAAGATAATCTTCTACATACACTAAGATAATCTTCTACATACACTAAGATAATCTACTACATACACTAAGATAATCTACTACATACACTAAGATAATCTACTACATACACTAAGATAATCTACTACATACACTAATATATCTACTACATACACTAAGATAACCTACTACTTACACTAAAATAATCTACTCTAACACTAAGATAATCTACTACATACACTAAGATATTCTACTACATACACTCAGATAATCTACTTCATACACCAAAATAATCTACTACATACACTAAGATAATCTACTACATACAATCTTCTACATACACCAAGATAATCTACTACATACACTAAGATAGTATACCACATACACTGAGATAACCTACTACATACACAAAGATGATTTACTACATATACTAAAATAAACTACTCCATGCACCAAGATAATCCACTATATAAACTAAGATATCTACTACATACACTAAGATATCTACTACATACACTAAGATAATCTACTCTAACACTAAGATAATCTACTACTTACACTAAGATAATCTACTACATACACTAAGATAATCTACTACATACACCAAGATAATCTACTACATCCACTAAGATAATCTACTACTTACACTAAGATAATCTACTACATACACTAAGATATCTACTACATACACCAAGATAATCTACTACATACACTAAGATAATCTACTACTTACACTAAGATAATCTACTACATACACTAAGATAACCTACTACATACACTAAGATAATCTACTACATACACTACTACAATACACACCAGCTTACTACAATCTTCTTCAATTTATGTCCCTCTACTGCAATAGCAAGACTCTACTACAATTTACATCACTCTTTTACATTCTACTTTAATAAACGTCATTCTACTTAAATAAACGTCACTTATACATTCTACTTCAATAAACGTCATTCTACTTAAATAAACGTCACTTATACATTCTTCTTCAATAAATGTCATTCTACTTAAATAAATGTCACTTATACATTCTACTTTAATAACCGTCATTCTCCTTAAATAAACGTCACTTATACATTCTACTTTGATAACCGTCATTCTTCTTAAATATACGTCACTCTAATACATTCTTCTTCAATACCCGTCATTCTACTTAAATATACGTCACTCTAATACATTCTACGTCAATACCCATCATTCTACTTAAATATACGTCACTCTTATACATTCTACTTTGATAAACGTCATTCTACTTAAATATACGTCACTTTAATACATAATACTTTAATAACCGTCATTCTACTTAAATATACGTCACTCTTATACATTCTACTTCAATAACCGTCATTCTACTTAAATATACGTCACTCTAATACATTCTACTCAAATAACCGTCATTCTACTTAAATATACGTCACTCTAATACATTCTACTTCAACAAACGTCATTCTACTTAAATATACGTCACTTTATTACATTCTACTCTAATAAACGTTATTCTACTTTATTCTACTTCAATTAATGCCATCCTTCGACAGTAAACGTCATTCTTCTACAATCTATGCCATTTCTCTACACTCTACTTCAATCGACTACAATCTTCTATAATCAACTATGATTTTCTTCAATATTTACTTTATTTAAGAATTTTCCTGACTCAGTCTTTCACCAATATTAAAGGAGAAATTTCTTCTATTAACAGAAAAGACGATTAACATTAGAGAATGGTTTGAAATTCCGAGAATAACAAAAAATATCGAAAGATTAATGCCTCAAAATAAATGAGTTCCAAGAAAAGTTTGCATTGATGGTTTCCTACGACAGTTTTAATTGAATTTCTACTGTGAGATAAAACAATGATCTGATAGATCAATTTGTTTTAACTTAGAATATTTAACATTACCAATGTATACAGCTTTATTGGTTTAGCAAGCTTAAATGCGGCTGATGAAAGTTCTTATCAAAAGCTTCAATCATTATAACTTAATGTGCTCTAAATACAATTCGAGGGCTTGACGCAAAACTGTCGTAACTAACATTTTTTCAAAAATGACTTTTTAATAAATTTGGCTTTAGAAATGCCAAATACATGTTCCTTCCAAATTTCATCAAACTATTCCATTTATTAAGTACATAAATTTACTAAGTTCCATGTTCGGAATAACTCCCAATTTCAGTGGAAAACTTTTGTAAGTAAAAAAAGCTTAATTGTAAATTCACTATAATTTGTCTTTATGATACAGTGTAATTACATAAGACGTTATTTCTTTCCCACATATCAAAAAATAGTTACAGAATACATGTAACATGAGAGAAAAATGTTGAACATTTTTTGCTTCTCCTGAAAATTTTTGAAAATATGAGTTACGACAGTTTTCCGTCAAGCCCTCGAATTGTCCATTATCATAAAGCTGCGGAGGTAAAGTGGTAGAAGAACGAAGGATTACGAATCCGGGGGTCGGTGAACTTTAGCGTGTCCGGACGATAACTTGGGGTTGTTCCTTAGAGTCACTAAATTGTGTGTGCTAAAATCCCCTGACCAAAGAGTCAATCCTGTTAAATTTTGGATATGGGAAAAGGTCAAGGTATAAATGAGTTTTGTCTACGTGATTATTGTGTAACCATTGTTCCGATAGATGTTTTATTTCATCTTGAAATTTTCTATTAATCATGTTGTCTTGTAGACATTAGTCCACTAGCGGGTAATGTTCGGTCTTGCCGAGATCTTGTTTGTTTAAAAATGACAATAACGTTTATACATTATATAAAAGTACAGTATTCAATAACCTTCATTTTGTAAATGATCAACGTACAAAATCAATTTCCAGGTAATATCTGACATCTATTCTATGCATTAAGGTATCATTATGTTTTAAATCACAGCTATGGCAACGTGGTAGAACGCTGGATATCGTATCCGGAAGTCCTAGGTTCAAGTTATATACGAGGTATTTAATATTTGTTTGGGTATGTCGGCTTTTTTTAAAGAGTAAGGGAATACTGGTACAAAAAAATGTCCTTTAAAATGTGTAAAGTAAGTGGGCCGCCATACATAAACTTACACAAATGTTGATTAATTGTGTAAAATCTAAACGAAAAAAAACATGACTTATTATTTAAATATACGTGACATTTTACTTTGTTTTTTTGTTAAATATTGCTCAGTTTCGTGAGTTGTAACAATACAAACAGTCCTTATATTGGTTGTAAAGTTGAGAAGACACCAGATAATGAGTCTAATACATTAAGAAGTTTGTAAGAGCAGTAACTAATTGTCGCCAGCTCTGGGGAATTAGAAGACTTGAGATAATTAGCTAGACTAGAAGCTATGAATTGTTAGCTAATTCATCAACACGAAGTAACTTCAGACAAATTATCTAATTGGCTTTACCGACCAACATAATACATATAACCATTGATTGATATCTGGATAAGACGTCACGTGACATCCTATTTACTGCTAACATAACTAAGTTTACTAGACGAGTTCTCAAGCAGATGTTCTGAGTCTCTTAGGTTTTGTGAAATTATGTTACATGACAATTTACATTTTTTATTAATTTAACATATTTAGGGAGAATTTCTTTGCTAAGCTTCAATCAGATGTTTTATGTGTTGTTATCATTGGTGTTGGACAAACATTTTGTTGATAAATGTTATCAAAGTTTAGCTAGAAATATGAGTATCTCTTACATGGGTTAGATTTGTCCAGTTAAAACTTGTCACTGCAAGTATTTGTTTCAGTGATTTAAAGTTACTAGTTCACAGATTTGGTGTAGATTTTTCTATATTTTGAAAATGCTATTCAGTGTCTGTAATTGTGTCCAAAAAATAATTCTTCATATTTTAAGACAAACTGACCTATAGATTGCAAGAAATATACAATAATACATAAACTACATATACATAAAAGTCACAAAAAGCACTAAAATTGTCTATACCGTGACATACGGGGTAGATTGTTACTACTTGAAACACAATTATTTGTAATTGTATGTCCAAAATACACTAAAATTGTCATTATCAAAGCACTAATTTCCTGCTTCCAAAATATTTCCATACAATTTATATATACTTAACGAAACTTCTAAGTACTCCGATTTCAGTATTGTTGGAAGTCTTATTTTTCAACATTCAAGTCTGGTCGATGATGGAAATGTGTTTTGGACCATACTGACCTTTGCTCTCATGGTTTTCATGCTACTTTATCAATGCAAAACTATTTTTGTCGCGCATGCGTTGATATGGGAAAATGTTCTAATTGTTTTGATTGAACAGAAAATTAGCAATTAGAAATCTTATTCTGAAGGTGACGCACCGTCTGGCAAAAGACCTATGGCAATTTCTCGTTCTTGAAGCGACATTCGAGCCATTTCTTGATTTTTCGTTGTGCATATCAACACACTAATGATTTTCCCTAAAACTGACAACGTGCAATTTTTGCACGATAAGTACGTGCGCAGTTCCGCTTCTCTGCACATACACGACAAAATCAATTTTGCATCAATTTAGAAGCATGAAAACCATGCAAGCAGACGACAGTATAGTCCTGTACACATTTCCATTAACGATCGGACATCAATGTTGAAAAATGAAAATTTATGACAACATTAAAATCGGTGTACTTAGAAGTTTCGTTAAGTATAGTTTCAGAAAAAGTTAATAATTAAGTTAAAATCTGTGAATGAGTACCTTTAATACATGTCACTGCAAGTATTTTTGCCGGTGATTTAAATATTCACTGAGACTAACTTTCGGTGGTAAGCATTATATTTCAATATTTTAAAAATTATGTTAAAGGGATATGGCAGTTTTATGACTCTTGAGTACCTTCAGTGCTTAGATGGTGCACATAAAAACCAATGGGTAGTGTTCAAACATTTGTTATAAAGCCTTTTAAACCTTCAAAATATATATTCTTTTGGAAGGATGTATTGTTTCGTTCGCTCTTTTTCAACCGACTTTTATAGTTCGTTTTTTTCTCAACAGTCAAAACATGAATTATTTCACGGTGACATCGTGTTTTTTGTTTAACTATCGTGATATTGTGATAGCGTGTATTGAATTACCGTAAAATCCTTCAAACTTTGACAATTGGAAACAATTGGGCTACACAAATGTGGTCACAATCTGCTCTAGAAACTAAATCAGACTAATATTTCTGCATAATTAGGGACTTTAGTCAGTTATATCCCTGATAAAATCTGAAGCAATCCAATTGGTAAGTAGGTCCTTACAGTTGGACTCCTCGGATTTTATCGTTGAATTCCTATGTAAGGGTAACAAAATATTTCATCTAATATCTTTCTTGTTAATGAAGATATTAACAGAAATGGTGGAACTTAGATAGTTCCTTAACTTAAAAATACTTAGCTTGACTATCAAACAAATTAAATGATATACAAAAAAGTAATTTAAGATTAAATTTGGCAAATTAACATTGAAAAGTAAGGGTAAATTCCGAGTAATCCAACTAATTAGACCTACTTATTTTGAAGAGTGTACAAGGGGAAATAACTGACTTAAGTCCCTTATTCTATTTGATAGGTTTCGTGACCCTTAAGTCCATTGTAAAATGTAGCAATGTAATTACAATTATCAATTGACTTTCTGAATTCAGTGAAACAACATAGAAACTAATCAATAGTTTTGATAATAATATTAACGTTAACAAACTAATAACTAGGATAAATGTATTGAATTAATGATTCTCAACAATTAAATACCCATTTTCATCTATACTAAATTAACAATGCTGTAACTACAAATTTTTTTTTTTAGAAATCGACTTTTAAATGCCATATCTTCATTATTTCAATCTGTATAGACATGAGACTTGGCATGCACATTAACAATGTATAGAGTCAAAAAACCTTTTTAAAAGATAGAACAAAGTCATACTATTGTCCATTTTTTGTCAACTGACAAAGTTTGAATAATTTCACAGTGAATGATTACACACTATCTCAATATTACGTGTGTAAGACAAAGAGCGTTTAGTCACCGTGAAATTATTCATGTTTTGACAGTTTAGAAAACACGAACAAAAATCACTTTGGATGGTTATCTATTTTCTTCTAAAATGGAGATAGGACATTGTAAGATTGAGGCGACAAAATCATAATTACAAAATTTATAAAGAAAGTAAACGCGTTATCAGCGAGAAGTCCTAACGCAGTGATAGATTGCAAGATTTAGAATATCTTCATTTTCGGGACAGAATTCTAAACGCCAAAGATTATATCCTTCCATGAAACTTCAATGATGATTTAATATCGATTTTTTCTTTATAAAAGAAGAAGTCATGGAAGTTATCAACTCCAAGTTCTAGATTAGTTAGCGAGGACTGATTAAAATAGTTGACTAGGAAAAATGGAATGGAAAGTGACCAATCTACACAATAAGGTTGATTATAATCTGAGCAAAAATCAACATCCAATGACAAACATGTAAAATCAAATTAAAGCTATTATTATTTCAAGACAAGAGGTTATAACAAAATAAAACTAGTTGTATACAACAAATTTGTAAACATGGCATGTTATTGTGCTTTAAATGTTGGACTCATCTGTTCAAGTGGTGAACATGTTAGTCCGCGATATTGTGGTACGTTTTTTTCAAAGTATTCAATTCTTATAAAAACAAACATAAATTGCAGTGGTATTTTTCGCTATTAATCATATGCTTGCCAATCGAATACCGAGATTTATCCGTGAAATAAAATTGGAAAGTCCACTGTTTTGAAACAATAAATTTGTTATTTTTCACTGCTTGGATGCGCCGTTCTGATGACATATCATACTTAAACTTAAGAAAGCCAGTTTAAAGCATTATAATTAACAGACAATTTGTTTATGTTGGTGTAAGATCTATTTCTTTCACTCGTGAGCTAATGATATTACATGTGTATATTTTCACTCCTGGTAACGCCACTCATGAAAATATTGCACCCTTAGCTCACTCGTGAAATAAAAATCGATATTTCACCGAAATAAAGAAATGTTCTCTATATCTCATCTAACTTAATGCAGACTTGTCTTATGTAGATGATAATTGAGCACGTTCGAATAATTTTATTTACCGCCGGCCTGAAGGCCGGTGGTATATTGGAGTCGTCAGAATCTGATGACCATGGTTGGAGCAGTTCATGATTTCTTTTACTGGCGTCCTCCTTTTTTATTTACTAATGTTGACAGTGCTAAATTGTATTAATTTTTAGTTTTATAGTACTGCAATGGAATTTTGTGCTTTTTGGGGGCATTTTAAAGAACATTTTATCCTTAATTTATATTTTAAGACATTGTAAAACATCTGCTCCCCTAAAATGAGGTTCAGGCTAAAAAACACATACCGTACGCATTTCACGCACGTCTCCTTGAACAGATTTGTTACAGACTCGCAATTATCGTATACGAAGCGCTTAAATTCATGATGAAAAAGTTAATTATTAATTTTGTACTGTCTGTAGTAAGTTTTGATACTGTCTCTGCATGCTGAACTTTTCAGCTGTTACTGTATAATAACTGTCTAACTCACTTTCTCATTGAGGCCACCATTAAGTCAAAATATGTTTGAAAAAACGGCAGGACAAGAAGTATTAGATTACTGAATTGTTAAATCGGGTGTGTTTTTGTATACATTTTAAACACAAACGGTCCGTAAGTTTATTTATAGAACAGCTTTTAGGAACGGTCTAAATAGTGACACTAAAACTGACGATATACAAAGAAGAATTATCAGACCATGATTGATAATAATTTAATAATACAACAGTTGCTTATATTTTAGTAAACATAGATATATTGCTGTTATTGGTGGCCAATAAGCGATGTGGTTTTTTTATATAAAAGTTTATAAAAAGAAGAACTATATAATAATGTAGTAACTATGTAGATTTATAAACTGCGCCTTTTAATCATGGAACATTTTACATATTCTGTATTATACCTCAGAATACAGAATTTTGTACTCTTTTTGTCGCGTATATCTTTGTTTTCTCTTGTGTGTATGTACACATAATGTTATCACTATCCGGCGGTATTTAATGCTTTGCATTAATCTTTTCTTGTATTATTATATTTAACCATCCATGTTTTTTGACAAATAGACTCTTCTTGTGTTACATTGACGCGGCAAGTTAAAACCATCACCTATAGATGTATTATGATTTGAATGTGTTAAAGATGTAACAGTAAAATGTATCTGTATACGAGTATAGCAGACGACATTAATGTTGTTGGTGTCTTTATTTGATGTATTTCTGTTTTATGGTATTCCTTTAAATGACAGAAATACTTAGTTTAAACAATTACTTCTATCTTATCATTCTAGAATAGTTTTAACGCGAGAATCTCGATGTTTTGTCTGGTCGTCTGCTGTATATTGTGTTGACTTGAGACCATTGTATGAGTCAGGATGTCCGGTCCTAACATTAACTCATTATTATGACAAGCACGATAATTTATGTATACTGACACGTAAAAAAATCATACAGTCAAAAAAGGACAAATTTCACATACAAAGTTACATTCAATGTAAGTATGTTTTGTACCATTCTTTAGCAAAATCTACTTCATAATAGTTGAATAATCCCATCGACGTCATTAGACGTGATGGCAGGTCTATGCGTTTACGATTGTTTGTCGTGATCCGTAGACGTGGTTGACATAACAGATATTGATGTATTTATAATCACAATATTAAACTATTTTCTTAAGTTAAGGCCACAACAAATTGATCATATGTTCTATGGATTCGCTCGCACCTTAATTTTGACGTTTTTTACAAAAAAATATTTTTATTTCATCGCTCGCTTATAAAAATTTGGTCAAACCGCTATATAAAACAAGTGAATAAAGACTTTTTCAAATTTTTTTTCTTCGCTCGCTCGCCCCATTTTTTTTCAGAAAAATCCGTAGAACATATGATCACATTGTTGTGGCCTAATACAAAGAAAAATTTCGTGTCCCAAAAAATGTTTTCCAAAATCTAGGTCCAAACAATGGACTTCTTGAACTGTTTACAAAGTTAGGTGCCCTCAAAGACTTCCCTGGTACTAAGTTCTTTGTTGGCCCATGATTTATAACAGTGCCTGTTTTTTTTGTGTACAATTTTTATTGTCAGCTTAATAATACAAGATTTGATATTGGAAATGTTTCGACTTCTATAAAATACATGTACAACTATTTCAATGTAACTTACTGCATCAATATTCACAAGATATTAACACAGACTTTGTTCCAAACATTTTGGTAAAAAACTTAATTGATGTAAACTTACAGTGATTTTAATGTTATATTATATCATGAAGTGAATAATGGTGTGAATATTTCATAACACTTAAAACAGAGATATGGTTATCTCTAGTTTCTACAAAAATACAGTCTTTCCATTACTGAGTATTCGTACAATAATATTGGAGAAGTTTATACAGTCTCTCTGTGAATGGTGAGATTTTAGAGTTCTACAGAGAACCTATTTTGTGTTCAAGTGAAAGTTATCATAATATTGGAAGTTTTCATAAAATTGGATAAAACAAAGTTTTCTTAATTTTTTGTGTTTATGGATTAACTCGTATTACTATCAACAAATTAAAAGGTAAAACATTAAGTCTGTTTAATAAATCTAACATTTGTCATTGTGGTTTTTAAGATGGTATAAAAATATATACATGTAAGTTTCAATACTCAGTAGACAACTCACATTGATAACTGATGTAGCCAGTATCAGCATGTAAAAACTATACTTCTACATTCTCAAAACTTCTATATTTGTGAACCTATGTTTCACTTTTCGTTTTGCTAATGTTATTTTTCAACACCACATGTCATGTGCATATATATAATATCAAAATAATCATGTACTCGTGTATATATATCAATTTTGTAAACATTGCATGTTATAGTACTTTTAATTTTGGACTCTTCCGTTCATGGGGGGAAACTCGTACGCCTACGATATTGTGGTGCAATTTTTGAAGTATTATTCTTATGAAATCAAAATTAATTGTTTAGTATGTGTGGCTCAGTAGATAAGAGTGTAAATATTACTCACTTGTTTTTACATAGATTGTAATAAAACATTTTTGTATATATTCATTCCTTCTTGTTTTAAAGCTAGACTAGTCTTTTGTTAGATTGACACGCCAAGTTAAAGCAACCATCTACACCTATGTTTCTTTTTTCGTTATTTTTTCGACTGTTTCTCTGAACACCATGTGTCATGTGCATATTTATAATTCTAATATAGACATGCACTCGTGTGTATTCATACTATGTTATATAAAACTCAATGTAATAAAGTTCTATTAAAGGTATTAAGTCTTTATTGTTTATAAGTGCGAGAGTATACATTGAAATATTACATTTATATGTTAATATATCAAATTAATATGTAGAATTTATTCAAACTATTTAAAGCTGTTTATATTTATTTTGTTACAAATTGTACTTGAACTTCCCTGACTTTTTTGTTTTTGTTTTTACACTTGGTACCATATTATATCATATCTTATTATTATATTTTTTGTTTACAATAAACTGTAAACTCGATGCCAAATAAAGAATATATGTTTGTAATGTAATGATATAATGCTAGTCAACACCACTGTCAACAAGTTTATTAAGGTACACAGTCCCTTATGCCACTCACAGTTGAAATTAATTTTCTGAAAGTATGGAAGAAACTTACAAAACATAAAATGTTTTATAATTATATCACAATATGTTTATCACTTTGCATGGAAAAGAATTATTACCTAACTTGCAATTTCTACTTTACCAGACATCGAAAGAAATTTCATTACTTATTATGGTTAAATTACTTATTTTAATATATTCTCAAATTCTCGCCTTTTATGTCGTGTGTCAGACTTCTTATCTAATAACATATATTATGATATTGACTTTTACAAAATTCTAACATATTATTCAATATAATTTTCAACACTTTACCCGTAGTTATCATAAATTATTTGTTTGTAAGAAATGGAATTTATATGATATAAAAGTTTGACTCTCAAACAGTGAAAATGTTGATTCCCTGGAAAGTTTTTTAATCAACAAATTTATACATAAGTTCTTGTTTACTAACCTAAAGTTAGGTCTATCATATAAATTTTCGAGTGACTTTACAATAGTGTACCATAACCCCTGATTATCGAAATTATCTCCCAGAAGGTACTCTTATACGCCTGAATGGAGTGAACCATCTCATTGTTTACTTTATGAAATCAGTAGTGACCAGATGGCTTGCAAAATCAGCAGCTATCGATCACTTTACAGCCCACGTCTTACCACTGGATCACGGCTTCTACCTTTCAAAAAGTCGCTCTAAACAAAGCTGCATTGAATTCTAGTCTGTGTTCCCAATGTTTAGATTTTAAAGGTACTAGTTCACAGATTTGGTTTATTTGTTATAATTTCAAAATAGCATTCAGTATCTGTAATAGGGTCCAATAATTAATTCTCATTATTTTAAGACAAATTGACCTATGTGTTGCAAGAAATATACAAGTCACAAAAATGTACTAAAAGTGTCTTTACCGTCATATCCGGGGTAGATATTTATTACAAAGTACATGAAACACCATCATTTGTAGTTGTCATTTTACACTAAAATTGTCATTATCAGAACACTACTTCCCTGCTTCCAAAAATATGTCAATACAATTTTGATAGTTTTAGAAAAAGTTCACATTTAAGTTGAAATCTGTGAATGAGTACCTTTAAGTAAAATAAATGTAAACAAAATATTGACACATTTTATAGTAGTAATTTCTTGTAATGTTATATTTTACAGATGTATGGACTTACAAGTAAAGTTTGGATATATTATATATTATTTATGACAATTCTAACAGGAATACATTCAGAACTCACTCAAGGTAGGACTTTAACTAATACACATCGTCTTTTCATTCGGAACACCTCGACCTTTCATGAATGAATAATCTCGGAAGGATTGTGTAAATAGTTTTGTCCTAGGCAATGCCTTTGTTAAATTCAATTGACATTCTACAACAGGGTATCGACCTAAATGAAACAACTTGCCTTTCATCATACTGTGTTCATTATTTAAAAAAAAATGAATGAAAAATCTCGGAAGGATTCGTGGGGGGGGCTAACCTGGCGGCTTGAGTTTTTACTACCTACGCGAGCAAATAGTTCTTGTTGTATACGCGCAGATCTTTGTTAAAACATATTTCTATGTTATATATTTAACTTAATATTGTTCAGCGATATGATTGAACTGTGTTATTTCAAATTCATAGACTAAAAACGAAACACCACTCATCTCCTAAACGATCGTGGATTTGTTTACTTAAAAACCGGTCAAAGCATTTATTTTTGAGAATGTGACGAAAAGGTAGTTCCAAAATGGCGAGGTTATTCGTAGCGAATGGCCGAGGAGTTCAGAATAATTGTCTTTTATCAATGTTCAAAAGCTGAGGTCGTTTATTTTCAATTTTACGACCTGTTTTGGTTTTGATATTATGTTGTTCATCATTTGACGTAGTTGTCGGAATAGGGCATTAAATTGATATCTCATGCCAAGGGTAAGTGATTTCTAAAATGGCCTCCAAGATGGCTGCTATTATTTAATAATGTTAAACATGTCGTGAAACGGCCTTAGCTTTTGGACGTACACCACTGAGTAAGTAAACGAATTGTCACTCAGAAAACTAAATATTTACAAACAAAACTATTATTCTACGTGTACGAGTGTTGAGCAATTAGTATTGTTTGTGGGAGACCAAAGTGTCAATGTTAAAGGCACAGGTGGTAAGTATGACTGTGTAAATAGTTTTGTCCTAGACAATGCCTTTGTTAAATTCAAATGATATTCTACAACAGGGTATCGACCTGAATGTAACAACTTGCCTTTCATCATGCTGTGTTCATTATCTTAAAAAATGTGTAAATACTGAGCATTTCGGAGAATATGATATTAAACGGCTTGTGCCTTCTGTTCTTTTTTCTGATTAGTAAATTGTCGTAAACTGCGTCGAAGACTACTTGTCCTCATTAACATTTACAACTGCTCTCGTAGCCAGCCGACTTGCCCATTGTTACATTCACAACAATGTAAGTTAAACTAAATAGTAAATGTAGTTCGTACAAAAACAAAACCTTATTTATGTAAACAATACATTGAACTAATCCACGACAGGGGATGCTCAAGATGACAATAAGATTATATAAGCATTATTTGGCAACATTAACCATGCACTGTATGCATAGTCGTGAATTTCCGTATAAAATCTCCTAAAATTCACGAATATATTACTTTAACCTTTAGTAATAGGACACAAAGAGGCATGTAAGGACTTGGTGTAGTGGTAAAACGTACCACCTCACAATCAAGAGGCTACGGGTTCGATCCCACCGTTAAATGACATATAATCAATATTCAGCCAATTAGTAAAAGTAATAAATAAGTCATAGTGTTGCTACTATGTTACTTGTTTTTGCGAAAATACAAAAATATCAACCTGTGCGGGAATCGAACCCGGGATATTTCGATTGACAAGTTAGTACTTTACCTCTGCACCACAAACGGTTTGATATAATACAATCGTTACTTTTTCGTCCATACCTTATATTGTCACTCATTAAAGCAACGAAACGTGACGAATGTATACGAACTAAGCCGTAAATCGATACGGAAACTAAGGAAGTGCATGTTTAATGTTGTCAAATAATATAAAACACGTGTTATTTTAGTTATTCAAAATGTGAAACTGACCCAGAAAAAATATAATATTTTGATTTCACTGTGGATCTTAAAACTACCGAACCTGACATTTATAGATCTTGATCTCCTGTCGTGAGCGAATATATCTTTAAACTAAAACCATATCTGATTTGAAACTATTATTGTTCATCAAACCGATATTCATGGAATCGCAAACTATTCTGAGCTATTCAGTCAGTGTGCCAAATCATGCATCACAATTTTCGGGGCAGCAGTCTAGGCCAACTTTTGACCTACGCTTTTATTAACCAATATAATTTGTCTACCATTCCTGTCTGTCCAATGAAATACTTTTCCGGTATTGATAAATAGATAAAATATATGACACCATTGGTTGTCCTTAAATAAAGTATAGTAAACGGCCCTATAGTTTCAATATTCCGGTCCCGAAAAAAGTTGAATATGCGGGCTAAATTTTTCATAATTTCAATTATCATTACACTTCGTGAAATTGAGATTTTATAGTAAAATTAAATTCATACAGTATGATTATTTGAAGGCTTTAAACAAAATGAACCCTGCACAGCGCCGAATATCGTTTTAGAAATATTACTTGTTTAAAATGTATCAATTAAAACCGTGTATGAAGTTCGTGAGTGGTATTATTTAAGCACTATAATACTAGTATTTAAGAAAAAATAATCAGAGCTACTAAACGATTTCTATAAAACAAGAAAACCTATTAGTACACTACATTAAAAAAGTATGTGCATAGTAGTCGGTTAACAGCTAAATCCAGAGATTTAGCCTTTTCAGGAACAGTGAGTAGGTTGACTGACCACCATTATATGACCTATACAATGTATTGCGACGGCGTTAAACCCAACAAAACAAACAAACAAAAAAACTTGCAACATAAAAATGGCGTGTACCGATTTAACCATGCATACAATCATATAGCGTAGTCTGGGAGTCAATTGCTCCCAAATTATAAATATATGTCCATCAAGACTATATACATATGTCTATGCATGGTGACATTCTCAAAGGAATATAAATCATTAACCGTGTCTAAATCAAGGGAAATGACATGATCAATATTGAAACACGTAGGTTCTCATCAAGTCTCATCACAAGATAGATACAACATCTTACTGATATATTAGATAGACGTCAGATCAGTCAACATTGTCTCTATGGGAAAAGTAATTAGACAAAGTAGAAGACCAATCTTATTGTTTCTCAATGACACACTGGCAGATATATAAAATAGTGTCAACCCAGAAATAAAGAAGTTTGTTTGTTTGTTGGGTTTAACGCTGTAGCAACACATTGTATAGGTCATACAACGGCGGTCTGTCAACCTACTCACTTCTCCTAGAAAGGCTAAATCTCTGGATTTAGCTGTTAACCAACTACTAGGCGCATACTTTCGTCAGTGACTGACAACTGTCCTACATAATTAAAATCATTGGTAGGAGTGAGAATGGTCGTAGAAATAATTTCATTACCAAGCTCCACGAAAGTATGCCCCGCCCGGAAATCGAACCCACGATCCCTAAATCAGTAGACTTGCTACCAACTGAGCTAGCCGGGCAGCTCAAATAAAGAAGTGAATGACTCAATTGATATCAAAACTTCTATCGTGTTTATCATTGTAGCTAAGAAAGAATAAAACAAATCCCTTGTGCATAAATAAGGTTGTATTGCTCAACAACAGTCACATTGTAAATTACATTTCACAGCCACAATAACATGGTGTAGTGTGAATGTTAAAGCGGCCATACAAACTGTAAGTACCAAACGCTTTTTTCAACCTCGTCTCACCAAAGCGATGATATTGGCTGATGTCTTTAAAGCGTTAATGTACGAGCATTACGTCTCAAGAGCGATAAGATAACATCATGTCTCACAAAGTCGTTACAAAATACCATGTCTCAAAAACAGTTACATAACACTATGTCTCCAAAGCAGTTATTTAACACCATGTGTCAAAAGCGGTTATAAAACATCATGTCTCAAAAAGCAATTATATAACATCGTGTCTCGAAGCGGTTATATAACAATATGTCTCAAAAGCAATAACATAACATCGTGTCTCGTAGCAGTTATATAACACTACGTCTCAAAAGCAATTATATAACATCGTGTCTCAAAAGCGGTTATATATCACTTTGTCTCAAAAGCGGTTATATAACACTATGTCTCAAAAGCAATTATATAACATCGTGTCTTAAAAGCGGTTATATAACATTATGTCTCAAAAGCAGTTATATAACACCATGTCTCAAAAGCCGTTATATAACATTATGTCTCAAAAGCAATTATATAACATCGTGTCTTAAAAGCGGTTATATATCACTTCGTCTCAAAAGCGGTTATATAACATCATGTCTACATAGCAATTATATAACATCGTGTCTCAAAAGCAATTATATTACATCATGTCGCAAAAGCAGCTATAATACATCATGTCTCAAAAGCGGTTATATAAAACTATGTCTCAAAAGCAGTTATATGTCACTATGTCTCAAAAGCGGTTATATAACATCATGTCTCAAAAGCGGTTATATAACATCATGTCTCAAAAGCGGTTATATATCATTTCGTCTCAAAAGCGGTTATATAACATCATGTCTCAAAAGCGGTTATATAACATCATGTCTCAAAAGCGGTTATATATCATTTCGTCTCAAAAGCGGTTATAACATCATGTCTCCAAAGCAGCTATGATACATCATGTCTCAAAAGCGGTTATATAAAACTATGTCTCAAAAGCAGTTATATATCACTATGTCTCAAAAGCGGTTATATAACATCATGTCTCAAAAGCGGTTATATAACATCATGTCTCAAAAGCGGTTATATATCATTTCGTCTCAAAAGCGGTTATATAACATCACGTCTCAAAAGCGGTTATATAAAACTATGTCTCAAAAGCAGTTATATAACACTATGTCTCAAAAGCGGTTATATATCGTCATGTCTCAAAAGCGGTTATTTATCATTTCGTCTCAAAAGCGGTTATATAACATCATGTCTCAAACGCGGTTATATAAAACTATGTCTCAAAAGCAGTTATATAACACTATGTATCAAAAGCGGTTATATAACGTCATGTCTCAAAAGCAATTATATAACATCACATCTCAAAAGCGGGTATACAACATCATGTCTCAAAAGCGGATATATATATATATCACTATGTTTCAAAAGCGGTTATATAACATCATGTCTCAAAAGCAGTTATATAACATCATGTCTCAAAAGCGGTTATATATCACTATGTCTCAAAAGCGGTTATATAACATCATGAATCAAAATAAGTTATATAACGTCATGTCTCCTAAGTTCTAACACACCATCATGTCACCAAAACAGTTATCTAACCTCGCGTTTTCAAAGCGGTACTTTAACATAATTTCTACAAAGCGGTTATGTAACCTCTTGTGTTCAAAACAAGAATATAACCTCTTGTAGTACCACCCTTTAAAAAATTCTTTCGTGCAAACAATCATTGATAACTTATTGCCCGATATGAAAAATCATTAGTTTTCAATCAAAACGAAGATTGTTTCTTAGCAACATTTTATTTTTTGACATAATTTAATTTGTATACACTTTTGCTGGAAAAAGTTAATACCTGAAAAACAATTCGCATTCAGATTTGATATTAATATAAGCATAGCCAATGGATGCTTGGACAGGTAAAATATCACGAGTTTTGGTCAAGGGCTTTTCTACCCTGGATACGTGTTTTGACCAACCCATCAAGTTTTAAAAAAATCACTTATACTGTGTTGTCCGTAAATAAATGAAAATAGTTTATCATATGCTTTCCAGTGGAATACCGGGATTTATCGGTGAAATAAAAATCGATATTCAACTGGTCTGAAACAATGAAAATAAATTTGTTATTTGGATGCGCCGTTCTGATGACAATTATTGTACTTAAATTTTAAAAAAAGCCAGTTTGAAGCATATAATAAACTGATTTTTTTAAATTTAAGTGTGAGATCTATTTATTTCACTCGTGAGCTAATGATATTGTATTTTCACTCGTGGCTGTGCCACTCTTGAAAAATATTGCACATTTAGCTCACTCGTGAAATAAAAATTCATCTTACACCGAAATAAACAAATATCCTCTATATCTTATAAGAATGATGATATCGTATATATCTTATTATCTATAATAGATGAAATCTGACTATTAGTAGAGATTTAAACATTAATATTGACACAACTGGTTCTATAATTATATACAATAATCTTTATAGTTATATTTCTATAGTAAATATATAATTATATACTTTCAGCCGACATTTACTTGGCTTCAAGTCATTTTAACATGTCTATACTATATTGATTGTGTTTATTTTGGATTGTGCTCAGTTTATCACCACTTATTACTAGATTATGTATATCTCTAACAGTGCATTAAATTAACAACTACACACTCTCTTTTCTTCCAAGCGTTCCGTTAAACCATTTTATTCTGGAAGTTTTGTTCGTTCGTTCTAAATTCTGTCTACAAAATTTGATTCGAGCTTCAAACATCGACTATTTGACTGCCGTTCTACCAACAGTCCATTATTACTCATTCATTATCTTTTATAGTTAAAAATGTTTTTGTTTTTGTTGTTGTTTTTTAACTACTATGAGCAAATATTGATAATTAATTCTTAGTTTTATATTAGTCTTCATTTTATTATTTTATATTTTATCATCTCTTAACCATTTTTATTTTCAATTAAATTCGTATTTCCTAATTATGCATATGATTGTGAAGCGCTTTGAACCTATATTCTGTATGAAAAGAGTGCTATACAAATGCGGTAAATAATAATAAAAGTAATAATAATAAAAATGAAAATAAATAATAATAATATTAATGATAATAATGATGATGATGATGATGATGAT